>OX123200.2:59353593-59906213 GCA_944739405.2 Euclidia mi | reverse complement strand
AAGAGAACGCAGGGTCCCGGTAACTCGTTTGCTCACATTGGTGATCTGAGTTCGCCAACTAAGAATGTCATCGATATGTAACCCTAAATCCTTTACATGTGGTGAAATTTCGATTACAGTACCATCAAAAACAACAGATGGAATAGATGACACTTTTACACGGCACATCATACGGTTGCCTCCTATAATAACGGCCTGACACTTAGAAGGGTTCACGTACAAGCCGAACCTATCGGACCAATGTTTGATTGCTGCTAAGTCACGGTTCACAGCTTCAATAGCATCAGATAGATTTTCTACCCTGGCCTGTGAATACAACTGCAAGTCATCGGCGTACAGATGATAAGTACACCGAAGGTCATGGGTTATGAGATTGATAAACAGAGCGAACAGAAGAGGAGATAAAATACCGCCCTGTGGAACGCCAGAGTCAAGAACACACCAAGATGAACAGGATTCATCAATGCGTAACGCCTGCTGATGCTCCCGAAGATATGAGGAAAACCAATCCAGTGCGTCAGATGAGATCATAAAATGGGAGAGAATGGATAGGAGGATGTCGTGACTGACGGTGTTAAAGGCGTTCGAGAAATCAACCAAGACCAGTACAGTGACCTTGCCATCCTCAACGCCCGCCCTAACATCGCCAGTCACTCTTAGGAGTGCGGAGGTAGTGCTGTGGCCTGGCCTAAAACCCGACTGGAGAGGACTTAATAACTTATTATCATAAACGAAGCGAGACAGTTGCTTGTGGACACAGGCCTCCAGCACTTTAGACAGGAAAGGAAGGATGGATATAGGACGGAAGTGGGTAGGCAATGACGGATTGGGAATCTTGGGCAAAGGTCGAATAAATGCTTTACGCCATAAGGATGGAAATACACCAGAATCAAATGAAAAGTTAATTATGTGGGTTAGCACAGGTAGGAGCTGATCTAAAATAGGAATCAACATTCGTCGACTAATATCATCGCATCCTACAGCCTTGGTTTTAATGGATAGGATGTTTTTTTTATCTCACCCGGCGCAACTGGAGAAAACCTAAATAGATCTACACTAATACGGGGCAAATTTGTTATATATTCAACCGATTGACATCGGATTAAATAATCTAAAGTCGGAGTGGTGGCGAAAGGGCGATTCATATCATCCAAACCGATGTCATTCGGCAGGTTGAACGGTTGCTGTTTGCCGAATTTGCCAATACCGAGAGTTCCGAGGAATCTCCAAGTAGCAGCGGGGGAACTGGGTGAAATATTTTCGAGAATATGGCGGCGTTTGGCATTCCGTACCATCTGATTACACCGATTCCTTTCAGTCTTGAAAAAAGCCCAATTTTCGTCGGTACGTTCTTTTTTAAATTTGCAAAATGCTCGGTCCCTGCGTCTCATAGCCATTTTAACTCCCCTTGTCATCCACAAGGCTGGAGGGCGTTTCAATTTGATGTTTCTGACTGGGGCATGTTTGTTGTACAGGTCGATAAGTGCATTGTTAAAGATATCCAGTTTGTCGTTAACAGAACTAGCCGCCAGCAGAGGTTCCCATTTAATAGCAGATGCATCTTTTAATAATTTGTTTCCATCAATCCTAGCAAAGTTACGCATGTGCAAAACTTTGGGTTGGAGTTTGGGTGGTTTTAGGTTATAGGAGAGGAATAAAAGGTCATGATGGAAAAATCCAGGAGCGGGATATTGGCCATGAAAGGATATGAGGGATGGGTTGGATGAAAGGATTAAATCAAGCCACGTATCCTCCCCATTATTGTTGTGGTGAGTTGCTTGAAGAGGTACATTATTGAGACAGGCTGACTCAACAATATGGAGAAGTTTGACAGAACATATTTGATAGTGTATGAAGCTTATGTCAAATATGCATTTCTAAAGTCCAACCTAAGGATAGATCAGATATTGAATCCGGCGTTTATGTAAAGCTTGGAAGCCAGCGTGGTGAACTACCCCAGCACTGGAATATACAGGGCTGATGATGTTGATGCTAATAACTTACAAGAACACCTGACATTGTTTTACATGTTGTCTTTAAGAAGGTTGATATTTATTTATTTTCGATCTTTTCTCCAATATTGATTGTCTTATCTTATAAAAACTTTATCTTCTACGAAGAATGTGGGAATTTTCTACGTTCAACGATCTTTCCTTTTGTAAACATCACAGATAAAATAAAATTTGCTCTCTTTAAAACTCAAGTTGCTTACCTACAGATTTCGTTGGTTAAAGGACAAGAAAATTATTTAAGAACCAATAAATTTTCCCTATGCACCCACCATTAAGCAATCATGCATTCGATTGATGTACGTGATTCGATTCCGTTTTATCTACGGAAAACATGAAATATTTGGTTAACATAAATAAAAAGAAAGTTTGAAAGTGACTGCCCGCTGTAGTACACTGTGTTGTGTTATTTGAGTGGTAGATACTAACTATTTTCTTCACAAATTACTAAGTTATTCTAGTTCTGCCTTTGCTTGGAATCTGAAGGTACATATTCGTTATTTTATTTTTAAAGAATCCCATCGATGTACAAAAGCACAGTTCCTAAGTCCGTCTTATTTTTGTCTGGTCTGTAGCCAAAACTGGCTAAAACGGAACCCTTAAAGATTCGCCACGTCTGTCTGTCTGTCCGTATGTCACAGCCATTTGTTATATTTTTACTACTCAAAGCTTATTGAATATTTGCACATATGACTTAGTTTGTAAATTATATCTACAATTATAGATACCCCCAACAGACAAGTTTTGGTATTCCTATTGTAAGAAATATGCCTAATCATTGAAGTTTATTCAGGCGTGACTCTATATATTTTTAAAACGTCTAACCTAACAGGTCATGATCAGAATCTTACTCTTGAGTCCTATACAGTTTGAAATAGCTTGCATACAAACGATCGAGTAAAACGGTTTATAGCTAGACGCGTAAAAAGTAAATGAACATGTTCTACTGTAAATAATATATAGTATAATAATAATATATATTCTACCACATTCACACAACACCATCTAGTCCCAAACTAAGCAGAGCTTGTACTATGGGTATTAGATAATGGATAAACATACATATATACTTTTTTTTTTGTAAATACATACATATTATACATAGAAACACCCAGACCAAGACAAACATCCATGTTCACGCACACAAATGTTTGACTTGAGCGGGAATCGAACCCGCGACCTTCGGCGTGGCAGTCGCTTACACTCCCGCTGCGCCAACCGGTCGTCAATGGTTGGCCAGTAGTTAATCTGGCAGTTATTTAGTCTATGCCTTAGGCACTATTCTCGTGTTAGTAATCTCGAACAGATTGTTTGGAAATATGTTTGTAAGGAGATCGCGCTTACCAAGAGATTTAGGTTTTGTTTTAAGAAATCGAATATCTAAAGTACATTTATGGTTCGAGAAATTAGGCTTTAAACAACTGTAGAGCAGAGTTTCACTCTAACGGCCTTTTCGATATTCGATCTATCTGTGATTCTATTTGGCTTCTAGAGCTACATTTTTGACGTACCTATTTTTTAAGGAGCTTATGTCAAATCTCTGGTAGCTAAATTCATAGGCAGGCCGAATATTAAAACCGGTCGTAATCAGTTTTTGTCCCATCGAAATAGTCTCCTCCACCTGCCCTTATTTTCAGAGTGGATCCCGCTAAAGTAAAGTCGACGTAAAGTATGCTAACCTTGAACAGCGTCAGGACGGTGTGGAGGTTTTACTGAGTAGACTCCGTGTGACTAGGGGGAATAGGGGCTGGTGGAAGAGTTTTTGAGGTTACTCCAAGTCTCAAAGCTCTTCCACCAGCCCCTATTCTATATAGTAAATGAGCTGTTCTCCCCACGACATCAATCAAAACACCTAACCATCATCGATACACTAATATAAAAAATTAAACTACTCAGAACCAAGAACTCATTAATATTCTTAATTAATAAAACACGGCGAGTAGCTTCAACAGACTAAATTTATTTTATTCTAATGCAGTTACACATAGCCATACCAGATGGCGCCACATCTCTTGTTTTAATTATTTCAATATTATACAACCAATATCTCCTCTTATTGAAATAATCAAAAAAATAGGTAAATTACATTTTTACATTTTTCTAATATAATTTAACAACGCCTATTTTCTGCATGAAATTAAAATGTTTCATTTTACATAAATTTTTGGTAAATAAATCGGCTGGCATTTCTGAAGTACTTAAGTATACAATTTCAACAAGTTTCTTTTCTACAGCTTCTCTAATATAATGAAACTTAACATCAATGTGTTTAGTTCTTCTGTGATACATACTAATTTTTGTCAATTTTTGTGCACTCTGGTTGTCATTATACAATAATACCGGCACATTGTCTCTATTAATGAGTTCAGATAATAACTGTTTAAGAAAAATTGCTTCTTTACTAGCCTCACAGATGGCCATGTATTCGGCTTCTGTGCTGGACAGAGCCACTGTTGGCTGCTTTCTACATTCATGAGAAACAATACATCCTGAATATTTGAAGCAGTATCCACTATAGGATTTTCTATCCACACTATCTGAGGCCCAATCAGCGTCTACATAACCTAGTAAATCTGAATTATTTTTTACATACATTAAACCATAAGACTTTGTAGAGTACAAATATTTTAAAACTCTTTTGGCATGTTTCCAATGCATTTCATTATGACAATTATTGAATTGACTCAAGTAACTAATACAATATGATATATCTGGCCTTGTAAGGACTGAGAGATACATTAGGCTACCTATTAGCTGTTGATAAGGAAATTTACTAGTCATAGTTATATTATCACCTTTCTCTTGCTTCAAATTTACCTCCATAGGAGTCTCAACAGTTTTACAATCCTCCATATTAAATTTATACAATAGCTTTTCTATATAGTCTTTCTGGTCAATACAAATCTTGCCTTTTTCTATTTTTACAGTCATACCTAAACACCGCCTTAACTGACCTAAATCTTTTAATTTAAATTTCATACTCAGTTCACTTTTTAAGTGAGCAACTTCTTTAGGACAATTTGAAAATATGAAAAAATCATCAACAAATAAGGCTATGAAAATTTTTACATTTCCTAAAGATTTCACAAATAAACATGGCTCAGGAACAGAGTTTTTATATCCTGACTCATGTAAACAATTATCAACCTTTTTGTACCATGCACGTGCTGACTGCTTTAATCCATAAATGGCTCTATTTAATTTTAATACTTTGCATACATTACTTTCACATTTTAAATATTTTGGTAGTTGCATGTACACATTTTCCTCAAGATGACCATTTAAAAAGGCTGTTGTAACATCTAAGTGAGTAATATTTAAATCTAAGTTAACACTAACAGCAAATAACATTTTTAATGTGGAATATTTAATTACAGGTGAAAAGGTTTCTGTATAGTCAATTCCCTCTTTTTGGGTAAAACCTTTGGCAACCAATCTGGCCCTGTACCTCACTGTGTTATCACTATTTAACCTTTTTTATACACCCACTTACACTGAACAATACGAGCATCACTGGGTCTGTCCACTAGCTCCCATGCATCGTTGTCTCGAAACGACTGCAGCTCTTCCTCCATTGCCTCACACCACAGTTCCCGTTCATTGCTATCCATAACATCTTCATAGGTTAGATTTTCATCACCAATATTGGTAAAATTGGTCACACATACATTACTGTAACCAAACCGTTCTGGTTGTTTTCTCACACGCTTTCCTGTGCCTAAATTTTCAGCTGGTTCTATACTGACCTCTGGCACAGCATCACAGAATTCCTCAGAAATTGAAGAACCCGAAGAATCCTGGTCACTGGGCATGTATGTGTGGTCTGTAGGGTCACATACGGTCTGATCTTGTTCTTCTTCTTCTCCCTTAGCTGTATCTTCTTTCTTCTCCTCTACCACAGCTTGAACCATCTCTGACTCTTGACTAGACTCCATGATTACAACATCTCTGCTAGTGGTAATGCTCCTTTTTCCAGGGCTGTATAATCTATATCTCTTGGTATTTTCTGCATATCCGAGAAAAATATACTTTTCCGCCTTTTTGTCCCACTTAGTTCTCTTTATTTTAGGGACATGCACCATTGCAGTGCTTCCGAAAACACGAACATGGCTTAGGTCTGGCCTTTTTCCAGTCCAGAGCTCATAAGGTGTCTTTTCCAGACCTGTGGCCAAAGTTCGATTCCGCAGGTACACTGTAGTGTTTACCGCTTCAGCCCAAATTCCTTTTCCATTTTAGCATCAAAAAGAAGACATCGAGCTCTTTCGACTATAGTTCGGTTCAATCTTTCACACATGCCGTTCTGCTCTGACGTATAGGGGTTTGTTTTTTGATGCACAATACCTGCTTTCTTCAAAAAACTTTCAAATTCTAAAGAACAAAATTCCCCACCATTGTCTGTTCTTAGTACCTTAATGTACTTTCCTGTTTGCTTTTCTACCATAGCTTTAAACTCTTTAAAGTACATAATCACTTCGCTCTTAGACTTTAGAAAGTACACAAATGACATTCTGCTGTAATCATCTATAAATAAGAGAAAATACCTTGACTTCCCTATTGATATTGTCTCCATGGGACCACAAACATCTGCATGTATAACCTCCAATATCCTGTCACACCTGGAGCCTCTGTGTGAGAAAGGCAATCTCGCTAACTTCCCTTCACAACATGTGATACACTGGGATTTATTAATTGCGGCCTTATCGGAGTAGGAAATCCCATCTACAGCGCCATTTTTCATGCTGTTCAGATCCTTAATGTTTATATGGCCCAACCTTCTATGCCACAACATACTGGTTTGCATTGCTGAACCTGCCAATAAACATTCTTCTTTTGTGTCCAACTTGTATACTCCATTCATTAGAGGTGCTTTTGCAACAAGTATATTATTCTTGTTATATATTTTGCAAATATTTTCTTCAAAGGTCACTCTATTTCCATTTTTAATCAACTCGCCAACTGAGAGAAGATTAGTAGTGAGGTTAGGAATACACATCACACTTTGCACAGTAATATCGTGCTCTGAACTATCCACTATGGTTGTCAATCTTGTCTTTCCTGAGCATAGTACTGGTACTGTTGTTTTATTAGCTACTACAATTTGTTTTACTGCCGGGTTATAGGATATGTCTGACAATCGTTCCTTATTACAAGTCATATGTGCGCTGGCACCTGAATCAACATACCAATCAGTTTTCTTGTATGTTGAATTTGAGAAAAAACCACTGAAGACTGCGCTTTCTTTATCTTTACCTTTTAAATTGCACTGGTTTTTATAATGTCCAGTTTTTTTACATCTGTAGCATCGAATCGTCTTGACAGGTTTCGGTGACGTTGTTGACTTTGACGTTTCTGCATTTTTGGTTTTGCCAACCTTGCTAACTTGCTTTTTGCGCTGCCAACCTTTCGACAAGAAAGCACTTTCGTTTTCTGTGGTGCCAACCTCTGCACTCATATCTAGTAACTTTGATTTGATGACGTCAGTACTCACTGTCATTCCCGAATGTTCTATGGCCATTATCATTGGGGCGAATTTTTCGGTTAATCCCGCCAATAACAAGCATCCAATCCATTCATCAGTTATTTGAAAACCCGTTCCCCGTAATTTATGCCCTGTATCAACAATCTGGGTCACGTAGGATGTCATAGACTCACAATCTTCTAATCTGATGGAAATAAGATTTCGTAGTAAACTGATCTTCCTTTGAAATCCTGAGTCATCGAAGAGTGATTTCAGACGTTCCCACACATCATGAACGGTTTTCTGTTCCTTGATATGAACATAAAGTGTTGAGTCAATTGTCATAATCAGCTTTGCTTTTGCCTTCTGCGCATCAGCGGCTGGCTGGGAATCAGCTGGCTTGACCTTGATGTCCACGCCTTCTAGGATGAGAAAATTCTCTGCGGCAAACGCCCACTCATCATAGTTCTCTCGACCCTTAAGTTTCGGCACATTCACAATATAGCTGGCGGCCATTGTTCAAGAACGTGATTTTGCAAAAAACTATTCACACACTATACAGTTCTTAATCTGAACAAATCTTGCTCACTATATCAGTTCACAAACAGATAGTTACTGAGAACACGACGTTTTCTAATTTGGGGATCGAAAAAACCACCTTTTTCGCGAAAAAATAGAGGCTGGGCCCATAACCTAATAAAACACGGCGAGTAGCTTCAACAGACTAAATTTATTTTATTCTAATGCAGTTACACATAGCCATACCAGATGGCGCCACATCTCTTGTTTTAATTATTTCAATATTATACAACCAATATTAATTAATAATATTTTGAACTAACATAGATATGTATATCCTTCGCTGACAAACAAGTGAGAATATGTTTCATCTTGATATTCATACATTTTTCAATTACTTATTTTATCATAAGCTGAACTTTTGAGCTCTACAGAAGAGGACTCTACCCAGAGGCATCCTTCTAAGTGCCTTACACCCATAGTGTTAATATGTGCACACACAATGGTTGCTCGGGGCTCAAGAGACCAGCACACAGGCGGCGCTGGCGCGTTTTATTGTTGACAGCCCTCGACGCTGAGAGGCTTTAGACAAGCGCCAGGATACGAATTCACTGTGTATTGACAAAATACCGTGGAGAATGCACTTCTACGCTACAGCGAGTTTTGTCAATACATACACATATATTGTTATTGATGTGGCAACATTCACAATTTTATTGCGCTCTATAGTTTTGTCAGTTAGTGAGTAAAAACAAGTACACCTTATTATATCGGATACTAAAGGATGTGCCCAGCTACGCCCGTACATTTTTTATTTAACTTTGCCGATTCCGTGGCAATTTCAGATCTTCTAAGTGCACCCTTACGGCCCCCAAGGAACATACATGACAAATTTCTCCTTCCTTCGTCTAATAGTTTTGGTTGTAGCTTGTCTGTCAGGTAGTCAGCAACGCAAGAATTTAACATTTGCAGAAGAAGATAATATCGACTAAACTTTATGTATGATATTTGGTAGGTTGTTAGAGCCTTCTGAATTCAGCATGAATGGGTCGGCTCGTGAGTAGTGTAGACGGCCCCATTTCGACGTGAGTGAGAGAGTAAGCGGGCCCATCCTTTCATCTTCATCCTATTCCTTTTCTCTTCTTAAAGGACAGCAACGCAAGTTGTGTTCATTGCACAACGTTGCAATCAGTCCTGGTCACGTCCATCCAACTTTATTGCCGCAGAAACACGACGAAAACTTGTTTTACAGTATTATTTAGTTCAGTTTAAGCAAACACCCAAGATGTTTTAAAAGTTTCTCAAAAAATGGAAAGGAGATAAATAGAAAAATATAAGGATCACATAAAATTGAACTCGTCTCACTTAGTGTTGACTGTAACGAGATGGAATAACTATTATACAAAATGTCTTAAGCAAAATTCGAAATCTGGCCCTGAACGAGTATGGCTACAGGCTTCTTTACCTGTACGCCTGGGCGGCCTTGGCGTTCGCAAAATTTCTGACGAAAGCTTACCAGCATTCCTGACCTCGGTCCACAGCACTACTGAATTGACCAGGAAAAAAAGGCCTTTGCCTTAGATTGCAACTGTCATCTGTCTGCCTGCTTAAAAAACTTAAAAAACTATAACAAATTTTATAGCTTTAAGTAAATTTGGCATTGTTTTCAACCTTACGGCTACAAACGTAGTATTTATTTGCCGCAGTAGAAATGCTTGAAGAAAATTAAAAATGTCTACAGCTAAAACACTTGAATCTGGTTTAAAAATAACAAATACAAAATCTGATCGCATTGCAAACATTTTAAGATCTTGTGCCAAGTATTATTGGCTCTATTTGCACTTTAAATTTAGGAGAAAATGGGAAGCCTCTTGATGCTTATCCAAAGATGCTTAAGTGCCAACAAAGCAAGTTGTATAAGAGAACACACCAATTTTATGTATTATGAGCCAAGCAGTCACAAGAATATAATAGGTTTTTCGCGATGCTGCATGCCTATGAAATATTAAAATTTCACACTCGATTTCAACTGCTTTAAGTTTTATTTTATGGGGGCGGATCAAATTCGGTCTGTATGGAGAACCTTTGGAGGAGGCCTATGTCCAGCAGTGGACGTCTCTAGGCTGTCATGATGTAGTTTTACTTTTAAAACAATAGATAGCCTAGATTCGTATTCAACATTTAATTAATTTCTTATGAATACTTTTAAACTTTCGCGACTTGTACACCACGTACGTTACGGCATGGGTAACACCAGTTATCTCGTGACTACGGCTGGTGTATCTTTGTTTTCAAATAATTACGCGACATAGACCCGTTACACAAATATTAATAAATCCATTGATTTGCTAAAAATCATCAAATTTGCTTCTGCCGTTTTGACGTGAAGGCGGTAGAAACATACATACATACATTCTTCTATTCTGTACAGTATAGTAACTGAAACTGATACAATACCAACGGCACATGAGTACATACAAACATAAACACTTTTAATTTGTAATACAAAACCTACTCGTACATACATACACACTTTTTCATTTGTAATATTAAGTAGTAGGTATATCATCACCATGTCAATGAAATAAACTATTCAGATGCTCTCGCCGGCCATAAGGAATAATGACGGGTGGAAAGTGCCTCGGTAACGACAGCTGACATCTGACACGAATTTTGCAGGTTTTATGTTGCTGCTGCTTTTGCTATAGCTTAGACCAGTATCAGTTTATTTGAGGGTACTGACTCCCCAAAATGACTGTCAAAGATGAGTGATGAGTTCATGAAGCACGGGCACGGGGCAAGCGATAATTAACAATTTAATACACTCATAACTTCAATAAGTGATTAGTGCGCGCCCTGGATTCGAACCCGATACCCTCTGCATGGAAATCTGTTGGTACATCCACTAGGCTATCGCTGCCTCCTATCAAAAAGCAAGCAATATTTACAAATGTACGTTTAAACTATAAATTCTATAGGGAGACTAGAGGATGCCTGCGACTGCGCCCGCGCAATTTATTTTAATTTAACAGTTTCTGCCCGATCCCGTGGGAATTTCGGAAAAGCCCGTCTTAGGGCACCGCTATGCAGTAGCAGTGCTTTGACTGTCAGTCAGTCAGCAACTCCAGAATTGTATATATACAGATAAATAATACAACTGGTGACCGCTGACACAAGTTGCTGACATTTTGTCGTCGGGTTAGGTGTCGCCAACTTCACATCTCGTTCGTGTAGAAAACGTTGTAAAATAAAGACAATAAAAGCCGCCGACAAAATGTCGACGATACAACATTTCGATGGGCCGGCGGCTTTGGTGTGTAGACTGCATTATAGAACCGAGACGTTGTGTTTATTATTAAGAAGTCCGATAGAGGATTTATTCTTAAAGCGACAGTTGTATTTTAAGAAGAATAAAACTAAACTAAAATTAGTGCTGCTTACGAAATTATACTTCGCAGTCGAATATTTCTCCAGAGATAAAATTTAATTTAAACCGATCCAACTGCAAGTTTTGTAATATGGAACTTTCGGTCAATATTTTCTTTTAAATTGTATTTCAAGTATAATTATATTTTTAGATATTAAACGAAACTACTAATAAAATTACCATTTT
Source organism: Euclidia mi (assembly GCA_944739405.2). NCBI lineage: Eukaryota > Metazoa > Arthropoda > Insecta > Lepidoptera > Erebidae > Euclidia > Euclidia mi. The sequence continues at coordinate 59,894,614 of OX123200.2, read as the reverse complement.
CTCATGAAGATAAATTTCATTTCAAATGAAATGAAATTTATTTGCATAGAATACAGGTAATACCAGATTTTACATAGGTGGTTTAGGATCGAATACCATATTCTGCCCACATTAAGCATGCAAATGTATATCATAAAAACAATCGTAAACAGAAATATTTTTTTAACTAATTTTGAATTATGTCCCAACTACCAATAAACATTATATTATAGTAAATTAATAACATGTCACTTGATTGAGCATTAGATATAAGTCATAAATTCCGTGTGGTGACGGACTAAGAATACGGAATGTCACCACTCCATATCATCCCATGGGTGTCGTAAGAGCCGACAGAGGGAGCATATTATGCAGAGAACAACACTGCAAGAGAAGGAATACTTGATATAAACCCTATACCAACCCGTTTGGCCAGCGTGGTATAGTAGGCCAATTCCTCCTTTCAAAGGAGAGGCCTAGTCCAGCAGTGGACTTTTAAGGCTGATATGATGATAAGTCATAATAATTAACATTGTATGAATATCTCCAAATTTGTTTGAATTTCATAATAATATTTTACTATTTTACATTATATTGCATAAATTCATTCAATCTATAAAAACACCTATCTATTAACCATTTGCGTAATTGAATTTTAAAATGTTTGAATGGTAGTTCCCTTATATTTTTGGGCAATTTATTGAATATAGATATACACATAATTTTATTATGATAAACATTTCTTTTATTAATCTCTGGGTTTATATTTGGTGTAACTGTCACCTTTGAATAAAAAAAAGTCATTTTATTTTTTTACAAATACAGACACTTCAAAAACATAAATGCAGGTCAAGGTCAATAAATTAAGTTTTTTAAATAAGGGTCTACACATTTTTTTGGACAATGAATGCACAATCTATATCAGCTGTAGAATTACCCCATATTATTACCCCATATCTAAGTACTGACTCAACATAACCTCTGTATGCCACAACAGTCGTCTTTCCATCTGCCACAATCCGAAGCTTTAATTACGTTTCAATTTAAATAAGTCTTCATTTCATAATATGACTTGATTGATTTCGTAACGAAATATTCAACGTTTAATTAATGAAATTGTTTATAGATCCAGAGCTATTACTGATGAAAATACGCTATAATAATTATTATATAGGTAGGTACTTGGTATACGAATTGTCTAAAAATTGTATAGTGGTTGGTGATTGTTAATAATTATAGTCACGCATGTTGTCAATTTTAATACTTCTTTATACTATTGTCACCTAGATTCTCACAACTTTTCAGCATCAGTGACAAACAATGCCCTGGTTATATGAGACAGTTTTTACATTCACAAAATTCAAGAATATTATCATTGCTGTTTCCTATTAGCTTATAAGAGACTCAAATTTTATAACATAAGACAAACACCACCTCAGATTCTTCGTAACTACGAATGCTGTAGGTATAACGGGTCTCCCTTGTTTTTCCTTCACTTCCCAAAAAAATTTTCGCGTAATTTCATTTGCCAAATTATTACTCAGCAAAAAATATATTCACAAAAAATTGTAACGCAAACCTAATGTTTGGGAAATGAACGTTTAAACTATAACTTGTTAATCAACTAGTACTTTCAAAAATTTTTATTTCGTCAAATATTTCAGTTGGAATAACAGTTTTTACGCAAAATCAATAATTATCCTAATCTACATAGTTTAGTTCCGGGTAACCTAGGTACTAAAAACAATCTCTTTTTTTCTATTAATGCAAGTCGTTTCTGGCACTCGCCGCCGCTACCGCGGCACCGCTCGCTGCGCTCGCTTGGCTCGTGCGTAGGAGGTCACAGTTCTAACCTAACCTAACCTGACCATTTTTTTAATAATAAACTTACTCTAACTACTTCCATAAATAAAATAATATCACCAGACGTTTATTGTCTGAAGATTGTTTGCTGTAATAAATCATTTGATTAAAGACCAAATGCCATAATGACATTATACTTATACGTAATGAAATTTTGGCAAAATCTTTTCGGCAAAACGGCAGGATCCCAGGTATAACAGACAAAACGTCGAGTTAAGTAAAATAACATTACAAAATCACTATGCAATTATAACCCGCAAAATATAAAAAGAAAAATAAAGACAAACATGACATACGATAAAATATAATAAGAAATGTTAATTTTCTTTACATGATATGCACCTATAATATTATGAGAATTATTTTATAAAATTTTCAGTAAAAACTAATCCAATGAGTTCCTTATTTTCAGTGAAAACCAAAACAGATTTAACAAGCATCCAAACATTTTCCATTACAGACCCATGCTCCCACAAGATTACACTCATTACAATGTCACGTTTCAATAAAAATGCCTAACATATTTAAGTGGGAATGACAAACAATGGGCTCTACCACGGAACACAAAGCCGAGCTTACAACCTTTCAGAAGTACCCAAGTACGTATTAGGGGCGGAACATATCTGACGGAAGATCCGTCGCGTTTTATCGGTCGCGTAACGCCAATACATACAAATGTATAGAAAAACGTTCAACCATTCACACCTGACCGATAATCCGTTAGTACGTCGAGCGTACTAACGGATTATCTGTCGACGTCGCGCGCACCACGCACCACGTGAATTTTGACCTTTGAGTAAGGAATATAAATGGAGAGGGCAAATAGTAGGTACATATAGAAAAATTACATTATTCACATATATTATTATATTTTATATTTTTATAGACTCACGGCTGTATCCCCGGAGGGGTAGGCAGAGGTGTAATATTACACCCACATTTCGCCATGATTTTTTTTATACACATATATACGAAATCGACATAAAGCCACCAAACATAGTGTTGTCTCGTTTTGTCTTAGGTATATCTCTGTCAGAAAAAAGAGATAGCCATAGTTTACTGAATAAATTAATCATGACGATATTTTATTAGAAATGTCATTCGTGCCACTATCGCCATATTTTTCGCCAATGATTGTGGTACATCTGCTGTGAAATCGTTGTCTATCGAACATAATAATTTTGTTTTTGTGCATAAATACGTCTAAAAAACCGATATTGACTCTCAGAGAATATTTTGTTACATGTTGCATACAAGGGTCGTCTTTCGCTTTGCCATGTTCGCCCACATTTGCATTATGGAATAAACTAATCTGGCAAAAAAATTAAACTAACCAAGGTAACTTACTACAAAAATGTATTATTCTCCTCTAACCGGCTCCATATCGTTATCGATTACATTCTGGAGAACAACCCAAATGGCAGCCATTTTATTTGCCCAACGTTTCGTAGGTGTGCACGCTAATTTCGTAGGTGTGCACGCTAAATTCGTAGGTATTGGACATACCATATCCATGTCATTCCCAGATCGGTGATTTTAAGATCGTAAGATTCCAGGGCCGCCAGACCTTACTTATTTTTTCAGAAACGAAATGTGTAGAATAATGTAGTGTTAGTATGTGCTATGAGTGTACGCATATTTGCTAGCTTGGATCGAGGGCCAATTTTTGGGTATGAGGTGCTAAAGGTCCACGGGAACAATTTCCATACATACCTATATAGAAAACATTTTGTGTCTTGCTCTGCAACTGTAGTCTGTAACCCCTTCAATATCATTTGTATAAGTTTTGTGAAAAACCGTAACCACATCGTATTATCGTCTTTTATTTTTGAACCTCCATAGCGAAATAGGATATATAATTAAATAACCCTTGTTGGCTACTATAATAAATCTTCGAAGTCCGACATATTTTTAATAGTCAAATTTGAATTGCAATATAAATAACTACAGGACTTCAGTGACTACATAACATCAGGGAACACGAAAAATTATTAGGTAAAAGAATATGACAGTAAAATATTGAGCTGCCCTGAGTACAGCCACGCTTTCAGCGAATGTGTGCAGATACGCTCGACGCATTTTCCGTCAGATGTGTACCGATTCATTTGACGGAATAGACGCGACCGAAGATACGTTCGACGCATCTTCGGTCAGGTATGTTCCGCCCCTTAAATAGGACAACATGGCTTCCTTTTGAAGCAAAATAGTAATATAAGCTATAGAAATAATTCGTTAGAAACTCGTTATCTTTTCCTTAAATATTGTGTTAAGATGTTTATGCTGTATCAATGCGTCACCGAAAATTGTCGAGAAAATGTCAAGGTTTCTTTACCTACTTATTAAATACTATACTTTGCCCGCAGCTCCACCCGCGTGGGTATCGATAATTGCAGTAAAAAGCCTATATATATATATATATATATATATATATATATATATATATATATATAGGTACTGACGGAACGGAACGCACGGTATGACACTCTCCAGCCTCATAAATATCTCCAATACCAAAAATCTTACGATAACTTCGCTCCGATGCGACTTGAAAAAAGAACAGACAAACATACTTCGGCATTTATAATATTAGTTTTAAAAAAATTAAGAGAACTAAATTCAAAGGACTGATAGTTTTAGGTGCCCGACAGATCAGTGTGAATGCCTAAACAAGCGGTCCCCTAACCAGTGGCAACCTCTGACAGCGTAGCTTTTCTTTTCCGATCCATTCGAACGCTAAGACAATACTACGCAATGATAAAATTACTGTGACAACACATACTACAAACGCCAATCAAGATGAGTTAGAGATACAAAGACAGATTAGTTTAATAAATTAAATGAAATCAGAAGACTGGGATAGAGACATGAAAAACTAACAATCCCTGAATGCCTTTAATATTTTCAATTTATGTCAAATGTTATGAAATTTTGTGAAGTGAAACAAGCAAACGAAAATTAATATCGCATTTCCAATAAGGCACAACATAATAATATATGGATGATTCGAATATGTGCCCAAGAGACGTGTTTGTTGACTTCCGGAAAATATCCGATCCATCATAATTTAGAAGGGATGGTATATATTTTCCCATCAGCACTTTTATCATAATGTTTGAAATACAAATGCCTTTGGGTTATAGTAATTGAGATGGCTGAATAGGTAAACAATACAAATTATTTGTTTTAATCAATTTTGGTTGGATTGATTCAATGATTGACTGTACGGTTGTCGTAGTGTTTAACTGCCTATTTGACTGTCTATAAGAGGCGACTAAAATAAAATACATGAAGCTTACAGTATCTTTGCGAAGAGATGGAAAACTCGACACCAAACCCAATATCAACCTGTCTCACTAGCAGGGTATAGTTCACTAAATCATTCTAATGAAATGAAATGATATAGATTTTTTTAATATACACACAACAATAAACGATTTGTGACACATAAAAAAATACTATTGAATCACATTGTGATTTTATTGTAATTGCGTTAAAGTTAATTGCGATAAGGAGAGGTCTATGCACAGCAATGGACCGAGAAAGACTGTATGATATGGTATGGAAAAATCGTATGGTGTTAAATACACAGTAGGTAGTTCATCCTTTTTTTTTCATTTATATTTATATTCATATATTTATTTGCATAAAACGTGGTATTCGAGGATGGTACATTATACATTTAGATCACATGTTTTGCTACGGTTTTATAGCATGCTTTAATAATATTAAAATTTATTTATAAACATCATACATTAACACTAGGTAACATTTTGAAATTTCTTCTCTAAAAATTCCTTAACACTATAAAAATTGTGTTCAACTAGCCATGCGTGTAATTTAGTTTTAAACAAGTGCATATTACTGAGTTTAATTTGGCTAGGTATTTTATTATACATGCGAACACACATAGCTAGGCAACTCTTATTATATTTGGTTGATCTGGGAATATCATTCAGCACCAGTCGATTTGGATCTCGACGGTTTCGAGGGTTTACATCGTTGACCGTTACAAAACAATGTTTATGCTTATGTACAAAGACACATATTTCATAAATATAAAGCGATGGCAGCGGTAACAAACCAAGTTTTTTTAAATATTGGTTGACAAGATTGATCTGACTTAATGCCGTACACAGCCCTAATACATTTTTTTTTGCGCCACAAATCCTCTATTTATATCAGTGCTATTGCCCCACATAATAAGACCATAGCGTAGAACTGATTCTATATAAGCATGTTAAGATATCAGTACTGTTTTGATATTAGTTATGTTTCTTATTTGGTTTAGAGCATAAACAAATTTATTTATTCTACCAGATACATTGTCAAGCTGTGCCTTCCAGTTCATGTCTTCGTCTATTATCAATCCTAGGAATTTTGTTTGACTTACTTGTTTTATCTTTGGTATATTTAGTTTAATGTCATAAATACTATTATTAGATTTATTAAATTGGATATAAAATGATTTGTCAAGATTAATTATCAAATTGTTTAGGCCGAGCCAGTCAGTAAGTTTGTCAATGGTATTGTTTATGTCAGTTTCATGATTATGGATATTATATTTATTTTTAAATTGATGTCACTATAATAGAAATATCATCTGCGAATAACACAGACTTATGATTCGTTATGTCAATTATTTCATTTAAATATAGAAGAAACAAAACCGGTCCTAACACGCTCCCTTGTGGGACACCGTGTTTGATCCCTGTGTATTCTGATATGTACTGCGACATATCTCTATTTTTATCTAATCTGGAAATGATAACCCTTTGTTGTCGATTAGTTAGATAAGAGGATATCCATTGTAGTGCTAGTCCCCTGATCCCTAGTTTTTCAAGCTTTTCAAGTAAGATGTCGTGCGTAACCAGATCAAAAGCTTTTGTTAGATCAAAAAATAGGCCTGTAGTATAATTGTTCTCATTTATGCCCGTCAATATAGCTCTGAACAAGGCAAACATTGCTAAAGTCGTTGATTTATGTTTTTGAAAGCCATACTATTTTCAATTAATTATATTAAATTTATTGCAATAACTAATCAATCTTTTAAGCATACGCTTTTCATATATTTTGGATATGACAGGTACAAGCGTTATTGGCCGATAGTTATTCATGTCACATTTATCTCCCTTTTTAAAAAGAGGTTTAATAATTGCCAACTTTAGTGCCTCTGGGAAAGTTCCTAGTAAAAACGATCGGTTGATTAAATGCGTAAGAACTTCAATTATTTCAGTAGCGCATGTTTTTATGATTCGTGTACTGATTTCATCATATCCTTCAGAATTTGTGTTTTTTAGTGACATTATCTCTTGTTTAACCTCACGTTCAGACATAGGTGTGATGAACATAGAGTTTACACAAGAATTTTGACTATAGCTGGCCTTTTTGTGCTTTGGGTTGAGATTCAGGTTAGTGAAGTGATTATTAAAGGATGAAGCTATTTCGAAGGGATCCATAATAATGTCATTTTTAATTTTTATATTTTCAATATTATTTGTCATATTTGGTGCATTTATTTCATTTTTTATTATAGTCCATGTCGCCTTACATTTGTTTTCATTTTTATTGATAAATTTAATATTAGAATTCTTTTTTGATTTATAAATACATTTTTTTAAGAGTGTGGTGTATCTAGTATATTTAATTTTATTTTGTATATTTTGTCTTTATAATAATTGTACCGTAAAACACGTTTAGTTTTGCAACTCTGTTTTAGGCCCTTGCTTATCCAATTTTGTTTTTGAGTTTTGTTAAAACTTATCTTTATTCTGTTTTTGGGGAAACACAGACCGTAAAACATGCATATCATTTCATGGAAGTTATTGAATGCTATATTGGCATTCTTCTCAATATACACATCAGACCATGATAGTTGTTGTATGCGTTCTCTAAATTTATTAATATTTTGTAAATTATAGTCTCTTTTATAGATGTAGTATGTTGCGACTGTTTTTAGGTTACGTTTTAGCGGAAAACTCAGCATTTGTGCTGTGTCATGGTCTGAGAGGTGAAGTGGTAGTACTTTTGCGGTTGCATTTGGAATGTTACTCAATACTTGATCAATATAAGATAATTTTCGCATAGGCACGTCAATATGGATTTTCAAATTATAGTTGTATGCTAAATCTTGTAATTCGTTTGTAATCGTTCCTTTTTTTAAGGTATTAATATTAAAGTCTCCTATAATAACCAACTGTAGTTTTAATTTACTTTTGTTTGTTATTTCATCCAATAAATTATTTAGGCGTGATAAAAACTGGGTTGGGTCAGATTGAGGTGTCCTATATAGGCAAATAATTATTAATTTATTGGAGCTTATTTCTATGCCACAGGCTTCGAAAGTATTTTGAGTAGCATGATTTTTAACAAATAGTAATTCTTTGAAATTCATACCACTTTTGACCAGAATGCAAGTTCCACCTCTCTGTTTATCCCTGCAATAGCTGGCAGCTAGACTGTAGTTGTGGATTTAAATATAATTTTCGTGTCCTTTTTTTACGAATGTTTCAGAGAGAGATATAACGTCAGGAGCGTTTCCTGTCTCTTGTAAGTCTTTTATTGTTATCTCCAGCAATTCCCGCTTCGATAGAACGCTGGCAATGTTCTGATGCATTATTTTAAAATGACATATAGCAGAATTATCAGTATAAGGCTCGAAAAAAAGTATTGCTTGTATTAATTACTGGGAAATAAAATGGTATGGTACCCTTTTGCGGCTTCATATTAGGCTTTTTAGATAATATATCAATATCTGAGAGTTCCACATCTGCTGGTTTCAGGCGTTTAAAATAATAAGGAATCGTCCCTTTTTTAAACACACTTGTCTTTTCATCTGATTTAAAACTGGATTTATTAGCATGTTTTAATTTTTTTATTTTAAAACATACATACACTCAACATGTGATCCATACATTAATTTTATTCTAAATCACCGAAAATAAACCACATTGTTTACAGAGCGCATCAAACCAATCAATAATTAAAAGGCAAACGTTAATCTCTAATTACACAATCTCTGATTCTGAATAAATCTGAATCTCTCTCTCTCTCTCTCTCATTACTAGCGCTAATTCCGAAACAAATTTACTAGTTTGTGAATATTTGAAACAAACCATCGTTCGTCCATTTTGTACAAGTGGGTTGTAATTAATTGCAAATGTTTTGCATTAGATTTTCTGTGTTGTATAAGGTCCAAAACTTATTACATCTAAAATGAATTGATGAAATGTATTCACCCCCCTAACTGCAGAAGGACTGCACAAAATTTTATAATTAATTTTTGTTGTATTAGTTCTTATCAGGACAAGGTTTATATAATGGTGCATCCAAGCCGCGGGTTCCTTTTGTTGGCAATATTTAATAACTTTTAGCAACAATCTATGGAGCTACCTCGAATATTGTGTTATAAAATGTTGTGCTCTAACATTATGTAATGTTGCTCAACAAAAAGTAACCGCGGTGTGTTGATGCATCGTTAAGTTTAATTTACAGAGATAACACCACCCGGGCGGTGCCAAAGGGTATTCTCTCGTTTTCCATAAATTCATTTGCACTAATATTGTTTGCCATAATCATCCCTGATCATAATAGTTACTTGCACTATTATCATTTATACTAATAACGTTTGCCTTAACAACTCAACAGTGATAACTTTTATTTGCCATAAAATTTCTTTCTATAACAACATATATCATAATAATTAGTTTCTATAAGTAACACATCTCATAATCGACTCTTGACATAATCAAAATTTGATATAATTATGAAAATAATACATAATATTGTTAGGTCGAAATTAATTATCGTTAACACCCCGACTCAGTGCAATCCGACTCAGATAGGTTAGGTTAGAAGACGAAAAAAAACACGAAGACTAAGGCGGGAGCTTCGCTGCGCTTCGCTCCCGCCTTAGTCTTCGTGTTTTTTTTTAAACCACCCAGAAGTAGGAGCCCCGCGAAGCGGGGCTCTGTCGAGCTTAGTTAGTAGACGCCATATGAGGTTCAGTTTTAGGTTTAATTGTGAATAAAAAATCTGGGGTTGGGTTTCGCAACGAGTCGCCCGAATTTGAGGGTATTGGTGGTGTAGGGGGCTTAAGGGTGTTAGTTTTAATCCCCTAAAAGTAATTTTGGCTGCCGGAGTTGCGTCTAAATATTTTTAAACAATTTCCAAAAATTCTTCATTCAAATATCAGGCATAATCAGTTGTCTCAACTGCCTGCCTGATTAAATATAATAATAATAATAAAATATGCAAAACGGAACGTAATATATACTTATTTTTTCGTAAATACATACATATTACACATAGAAACACCCAGACCAAGACAAACATCCATGTTTATGCACACAAATGTTTGACTTGAGCGGGAATCGAACCCGCGACCTTCGGCGTAACAGTCGCTTACACTCCCGCTGCGCCAACCGGTCGTCATTTTATAGAACTTACTGACATGCAGGTTTCGATACGATGTTTTCCTTCACCGTCTAGCAAGCTATAAATAACAATTAAATACGCATAACTTTGAAAAGTCAGTGGTGTACGCCGTAGGCTTAAACTCGAAACGCGTACCAGGCTGTAAGTGTCTCCACTAGTCTATAGCAGCCAAAGAGAAATTATTTAAGGATATTTATTATTTTCATATAGCTTCTATATTAATTTTGTGACACAAATTGTTACTTATATAATAAGGTACCTAAGTCGTTTGCCAGCTAGGTACGTTGTGATAGGTTTAAATTGCGGCTGTTATGCTTCGAATTGCATAACTAGTTTTACACTTCATTTTAATGAAAATGTACAACGTGTCGGTCTGTTATCTCTACTAATTACTAATATTATAAAGCTGAAGAGTTTGTTTGTATGGTTAGTTGACCCCGGTAATGTTGGCAATGCAATTATAATGCGGGTGTAACCGCGGACGCAGCTAGTCGGAATAGAATAATCGGCCAGTTATGAAAATAATATTGGTGAATTTACCCACGGAATGCAATGGGCAAGTGACGTTATGCTTTCTTAATCCATCACCACATGGACAGACGTCGTAGTTATACGTGCATAATGGTTTCTTATCACTTGCGCTGTGCCTAGTAACACTAAGTTAAGCTAATACGATAGGTACATCTTTGTATGCCAGCACACAAGTCAAAGTTGTTTTAACTCGTCCGTTTGCAGAATAGAACACGGAACATATGTCACAAGTTACTGTCAGATATTCGGCACTGAGACAAACTTGCAACCACACCAGACCATAATACGTAGTGTTTGAACATAACTCATCTTGCTGCAAGCAAACTTATTGCTTATTTATGATGCAATAAATTATATTTTTGACTAAAATATTTCTAAAGTATGGACAGTTTCCGCGTTTGCCGTAGAAAATGTAGAAAAGAATAAACATTTTAAGTTTTCCACTTCCTTTAGGTCCCATTTATACATTCTTGCTTAATACATAATATGTACTAGATTTGATAACGTTCCTCCAAAAGATAGGCTATGAATTGCAGAAAGATTTAAGATCAAACTGGCCTTGAGATCAATCTTCTTTGCTCAAACGCTTGACGCGTAGAAAAGAAGATTATCAGCTTATACAAGACTTGTACATAGAAATAAAGATATATTTACGACCATAAAAGCTTTAAGGAAATGTATAAATAGACATTTTTACGAAAGGACTGAAGTTTCATTTACACATATCCATTGGTGTACAAAAACCTATATTTATCCCTAGAGCTACTAAAAGTTTTCTTTCATGTCCTATTTTGCATTATGAACCGTTCATAAGCAGGTTAAGCCTCTTGTACCTATATATTCAAAACTCTACAGACTAAAAATACTTACCGCTTATATTCAAACTGTGTTCCTTTTGCCCGACTGCGCGACACAAAGAAGGGTGATTTAAAAAAACAATTTTAATTTATGTCTTTCCATCAGGTTATACACTTATAGTGATTTATTACGATCATAGAGTAAAACTTTAATTGGAACATTGCTACCATAATGTTCCAACTTATTAAAGTTATATGTTACCCGTAAATAAGGTCAAAACTCATAGATGCAAATTAAAGTGATGATAATTTTCTTCCTTTTATTTCGGTTTTAGCACCAGATTACGCCACACGGTCTACTCGGGTCTCAATGCCAATCTTCAGAACATCCGAAAGCCTTCAGCAAAGCCTAATGAGTCATATCTTGCGATAAGAAGCGAGACCACCGGCTTTACGTGTCCTAAGAAGCACAATAGCGCTCTGATGTAAATGCCACAACGAGTATTCATCAATAAATGACAGCTTTAGCTCAGCAACCGAGTCGCTCAGTGATTTATTAAAGCGTACTTTCGATCAAACCACATCTCGGCTGTTAAATGTGTGTCACATTAACGCACAGAGTATACCCAGCCACTATACCGACCTGCTTCTTACTTTTGATAATGCTAACGTTCATGCCATTCTGATTTCAGAGAGCTGGCTGAAACCTCATCTACTTTCTACTTCCTACCCTCTCCCTGGTTTTGTCCTCATCAGAAATGATAGGGTAGACAGAAGAGGAGGCGGTGTAGCCATTTACCTCCGTAGCTCATTATCCTTCAAAATTATCTTAGCTTCTTCGTCTAACTCTTCTGCTTCAGCAGAATATCTGTTCCTCGAGGTTTCAGTCAATGGGGCTAAAACTGTTCTTGGCGTTGTCTATTGTCCTCCCACTATAAACTACTTCTCCAGTCTCGAATCGATTCTGGAATCCTTAGGGTCAGAATACGCTCATCATATCATCATGGGAGATTTCAACACTGACCTTGCCACCAATTCCCCCCGTTCCCATAAACTCCAGCAATTAATTGAGTCTGCCAGTCTACACACGCTCCCGCTTGGTCCCACTCACCACAATACTGAAGGTGTAGACACATGGCTAGACTTAATAATTACCTCTAGCCCGTCCCTTGCCCAATCCCATGGCCAGTTCCTTGCTCCTGGTTTTTCCCATCACGATCTCATCTACCTATCCTATAACCTTAAGCCACCTAAGCCCCACCCCAAGGTCCTGTATAGGCGTTGTTTTGGACGTATAGATAGTGACAGTTTGCAGAGGGATGCTGCTGAACTGGATTGGAGTCTGCTGATGTCAGCTGCTACTGTAGACGATAAGGTCACTGAATTTAATAACGTGGTTTTGAACCTCTATGACAAGCACGCCCCCGTCCGAAAAGTGAAATTAAGACGTCCTCCCACGCCATGGCTAACCAGAGGCATAAAAATGGCTATGCGGCGCCGGGATAGAGCATTTCAGCAATTCAAAAAGGATCGATGCGAAGAAAACTGGGCCCTCTTCAGAGCTGCAAGGAATCGGTGTAATCAGATGGTTCGTAACGCTAAACGCCGCCATATTCTTGACAACATAAATTCCTCTTCCCCTGCCAATATCTGGAAGTTCCTTGGAACCCTGGGTATTGGCAAACAGCGACAATTTGATCCTCAGTGGACGGTTGGTCTGGAGGATTTAAACCATTTTTTCACCACTACTGCTTTGTTGGACCCTCAGACCAGGCGTCACACTATAGATCACTTAGCTGCCCTTCCCCGTCTCAACATAGATCCTTTTGATTTTTCTCCAGTTGCTCCGAGTGAGATCAAGAAAATTATCCTTTCTATCAAGTCCAACGCTGTGGGATATGACGGCATCAGCCGTCGTATGATCACACTTATCCTTGACCACCTCATCCTTCCTATATCCCACATTGTCAATTTCTCGATTGCCAATGGTTCCTTCCCTTCTTTGTGGCGTAAGGCCTTTGTTATCCCACTGTCCAAAATTCCCAATCCTACTCTCCCTCAACATTTTCGTCCAATCTCCATACTTCCCTTCCTATCCAAAGTGCTAGAGGCTTGTGTGAATAAACAGCTGTCCAGTTTTGTGTACAAACACAATTTATTAAGTCCTCTTTAATCTGGCTTTAGGCCTGGACATAGCACAACCTCTGCACTCCTTAAAGTAACTGGCGATATTAGAGCAGGCATGGAGGAGACTAAGGTCACAGTATTGGCCTTGGTTGACTTTTCGAATGCCTTTAATACCGTCAGTCACGATATCCTTCTATCAATCCTTTCCCATCTAATGATCTCACCTGGCGCACTGGAATGGTTCTCTACTTATCTTCAGGAACGCCAGCAGGCAGTTCGCAGTGATGACATCTCATCGAGTTTAAAACATTAACTCTGGTGTTCTTCAAGGTGGCATACTCTCTCCTCTACTATTTTCAATTTTTATTAATTTCTTAACCCCTAAGCTTCGATGTTCGTACCATCTTTACGCCGACGACTTGCAGTTATATTCCCAGGCGAGAGTAGATGATGTCACAACTGCGATAGCTCATATTAATTGAGACCTAGATATCATTCAAGCTTGGTGTAATGATTTCGGACTGGACGTAAATCCTGCTAAATGCCAGGCCATTGTTGTCGGCAGTCAGCGCATGACATGGAGATTAGACCTGACTACCTTGCCTCCGGTGATGTTTAATGGTCTTATCATACCCTTTAGTCCAGTGGTTAAAGACTTGGGATTGCTAACTGATTCCACTCTCGACTGGCAGGCACAGGTTACGTATGTCAGTCAGAGAGTGACTGGTACCCTTCGAGCTCTATATCGCCTCAAAAACTTCCTGCCAATCAGAACCAAAACAATGCTTGTACAGGCCTTGATATTCCCTTTAATCGACTATGGTGATGTGTGCTATTATGACCTGAATGCAGAGTATCTCAACAAATATGACCGACTTCTAAATAAATGCATTCGGTTCATATACAATCTTCGTAAGTATGATCATGTATCTACTTCCCGTTCCGATCTTAAATGGCTACCTATTCGTCAGCGCCGGAGTTTGCGTGCTCTCACAACTCTCTACTCTATTCTTACTTCCCCTTCTCCTCCTTCTTATCTGACTACATACTTCCAATACTTATGTTCCACACATGAGAGAAACCTTCGTTCCTCTCATAATCTACTTCTTCACTGTCCCGCTCATACTTCTGGTTTTGTAAACTCTTCTTTTGTTGTCCAAGTTGTTCTGATATGGAACAGGCTCCCTCTTGAAGTCAGAATGGCTACCAACCGTTATGCATTTAAAACGAAAGTACGGAATCTTCTCTTCGCTAAGTTGAAGGAATCGGCTCATCACTCTCATCAGCTGTAGCATAATTATGTATTTATATATGTATATATTTATGTATTATATTTATGTGTGTATCATATCTATGAGTAATTATATATATTTATAGTATATTTATGGTTTATAATATGTACCTATATAAATTATTAATATGTATCTAATACATATCCTCTTTTCACCACATGGCTAGTGCACCTACCACATCTATCTCTCCACCACCAAAAGGTTGACTGGCAGATAATGCTACCAGGCATTAAGTCCACCTGTGTACTATTTTTGTGCATAAAGAATAAAAAAAAAAGGAGATAAAACGCCGCCCGGAGGCACACCTGCAGCATTGTTGCACCATAGAGAAAAAGTATCATCCAGTTGGATGCGCTGCCGGCGTCCAGGTAACTACGAAACCAGTCGGTCACTGATGGAGATATGTTAAGAGAGCTTAAAATGGCAAGGAGAATGTCAAAGTCAACCGTATTAAATGCATTGCTAAAGTCTAGCAAGCAGAGAACAGTTAGCTTGCCATCCTCCATTCCTGACCTGATATCGTCCGTAATGCTGACAAGGGCAGTAGTGGTACTATGACCCGAGCGGAAACCAGATTGAAAGGGATTTAATATATTGTTTTTGGAAAGGAAGGAGTTAAGTTGGTTATGGATGAGACGTTCAAGGACTTTGGAAAGGAAAGGTAGTATAGATATGGGTCGATAGTCTGAGAAAGAAACAGGAGTGGCTTTTTTAGGTAGAGGAACGACGTGAGCTTCTTTCCAAGCTGTTGGAAACACGCCACTAGAAATAGAGTGGTTAAAAATATGGGAAACAATAGGTAGGATCTCATCGAGGATAGAGAGAATCATATTACGGGTGATACGATCACTGCCAATTGCATTAGATGTTATGGATATGATGCTCTTCTTAACATCACATGCAGTAAACTGACTAAAGACAAAAGGAGTATAAGCAGGAGTTGAAAGCGATGAAAGATAATTTAAGGTATTCATTTTTGTTGTCCTATTAAAATCGGACGAAGCAAAGAAATGCTGATTGAGCGAATTAATATCAATGTTGGAAGAATTCTTGTTTTGAGTTTGCTTTCCAACTCCTATTGATCTAAGGAATTTCCATACTTTCGCAGGGTCACCATTCTGGACAGAACTATGAATATGCTGGCGTTGTGCGTCCCTACACACCCTATTGCAGAGATTTCTAAGCTTCGTATACTTTTCTTTATTTGTTTCAGAAGGCTTGGATTTATATTTGGATTTTGCAGCAGCTTTCTTCTGAATAAGTATGCTTATTTCTTTGGTAAGCCAAGGCGATGGTGCATGTTTCAGCTTTATCGCGCGAACAGGTGCATGAACATCGTACAGTTCAAGAAGCTTTCTTTCAAAGATTTGAATTTTGCAGTCGATAGAGTCAGAGTCAATTAGAGGTTGCCAATTAATTGCTTTCACATCGTCACACAAACGTTCGGTATCCATACCACTAAAATTGCGTAGCAAGAGAGTTCTTGACTTTGCCTTGGGAGGACGGACTTTGTAAGATAGATAGATAAGATCATGGTAAGAGAAGGCATCAGCATCACATTGGCCGTGCTTAGCGATATGACCAAGCGATGAGACGAAGATGAGGTCTAAAAGTGAGGGAGCAGAAATAGGGAAGTGATGAGTAGCATTCAGGGGAAGAATATGCAGATTACTAGAAACAGCAATAGAATTTAAAGATGAAGAGCGCGAGTCGATCTTTAGGAGACAGGTGTTAAAGTCACCCATGATTATAGTTTGACTGTAAGAGGGAGTTAGAGTGAGTAATAGATTTTCAAAGGAGGAAAAGAAATCAATACGCAAAGAAGGGCAGTAGTAAACACCTAGGAGGATTTTGGTGTGATGCAGCTGGACTTCCAAGAAGAGATGCTCACCAGCATTGGATGGAGGCGGTTGTGAAGACATATTTACCACAGAGTAGGTAAAATAAGAGCGTATATATATGGCAACACCACCGCCACCATTACCAGTACGGTCATTTCTAATGAGTTGGAAGCCAGGCAAAGAATAAGAGGTAGAAGGAAGACATGGCTTAAGCCATGATTCGGAAACCAGTATAGCATGGAGGTTCTTACAGTCAAAGTTTGCCGGCATATCAGGGAAATGGGCGGGAATACTCTGAGCATTGATATGGATCACATTAAAGTTACTCGGAACATCAGAAAACGAAGATTGCAGGTTGTCTGCCAAAGAAGGATCGCTAGCATAACTTTCGTTGTCGGAGCTCACTGAAAAGTAATCATCACTGTCACTATCGCAATCTAAATACAACATAATAATTGAAGTAAATAAATATATGTATAAGTATATAAAATAATATAAATAAAATATAATAAAATAAAAGAGTATATAATAATATGAATAGCTACTATAACTTTAAAATAGTCTAGCACAACCAAACAATACAGTTCTACAAAGTGCACCTGCCAGTTAAATAATAAAGTATTTACAATAAGTAGAAATAGCGTGAATCAAAACAGAAATGAAATAATAAGAAAATAGGATGTAAGTATAATCCCAGGTAGAAGGAAAATAAAAGAAAGAAGAATATAAGGAAATTGTAAAAAAAGAAAACAAAAAAAATATAAATAAAAAATGCTATCGGAACACGTAAAAACTACTGCGGAGCGTAACATTAGCCCAAACCAATGTGTATCCGATTTCGGAACGTAGTATTTTACAATTTTAGAGCTGTCACTCATATCACTGTCATAATTATAAAAAGTGAAAATTAAGGAGAGAATATGTTTAAGAGAATATGTAAAATAAGTTATAAGAAGTCGGTATTTCAGTATTATAGTAAAGATAATAAATTATGGAAATGGAATGTGTAAGATACAAAATAAGTTCTGTGGGTAACACGAGTAGTAAACAAAGATAAATGTTTAACCACCTACCTGGGATTACAACAAGTAGAGAGATAACAAATAAAAAGCACTATTTTTTAGTCGCTGCAGCTCTTCTCGATTTTGCCGGCTCATTTTGCGAGGAGGGTCCAGGTTTCATCAGGTCCATGGCAGGAAGGTCGAGTGCTGATGGTCTTCCCATGCGGTGACAGCGCTTGATAGAACTTGGTGTGAATTCTTCTAGCTTCAAGTGGGACTTCATGACATTGGTAACCGTCTGCACAAGGTCCTCATTCTTTTCCTCATTCACATCAACTTATTTCGATAGCCGTGGCGCTGCGTGTTTGAGAGTTCTAGTTTGTAAGAGAAAATCTTATTTCTATTTAAACTACTGATTTTATAAGGAGACTAGGGGATACCCGCATACAGATCAATGCCCGCAGCTATGCCCACACATTTTATTATTATGTGCTGGCCCCTTAATGTTATATTTTAGATATTAAGCGAAACTACAACACAATTGCCATTTTCATCTCCATCTCGTTCCAATTTTGATAAGTTTCCGTTTCAATATGACTTTATTAATTTCGTATCGAAATATTCGGTGTTTAATTAATGGAATGGTTTCTATATCCAAACCTATTACTGATGAAAATACGCTATATTAATTATATATGTAGGTAGAATTGTCGTCCGTGTGGTGACGGATTAAGAATACGGAACGTCACCACCCCATATCATACCATGGGTGTTGTAAGAGCCGAAGAGGGAGCATACTATGCAGAGAACAGCACTGTAAGAGAAGGAAAACTTGATACAAACCCTATAATAGGCCTACTATACCACGCTGGCCAAACGGGTTGGCCCTTTGGCCAGCGTGGTATAGTAGGTCAATTCCTCCTTTTAAAGGAGTTAATATTTTGTTTCATTTTTACTAACGTTCATTTTCTTTTGAAACCTTTACAAGAGAATTAATTTACAAAACTTCAATAAAGAAATGAACTTATTTCCTTATTTTATGAACAACTAGACGTTGGCAGCGGCTTCGCCCGCGTCAATCATACATATAAACCTTCCTCTTGAATCATTATATCTATTAAAAAATCGCATCAAAATGCGTTGCGTAGTTTTGAGATTTAAGTATACATAGGGACAGATAGACAGAAGACAGACTTTGTTTTGTACTATGTAGTGATGAAGTATTCAAAAAGATTTGACAAGCCTCCAAATATTTTTCTACCTTATCACACAGACCCATGTTGCCACAAGATTGCACATATTACAATGGCATGTTTTCAATAAAAATGCCTAACATATTTAAATAGGAATGACAAACAATGGGTCCTACTAAGGTTCACAAAAGCCGAGCTTACAACCTTTCAGAAATAACCAAGTACGTATTAAATAGGACAACTCATGGCTTCCTTTTGAAGCAAAAGTACTAATAGAAGCTACAGAAATAATTCTATAGAAACTCGTAAAATTTTCCTAAAATATTGTTTTATTATTCTTGTGCTGTATCAATGTGTCGCAGACAAAGTTCCGAGAAAACGTCAAGATGTCTTCACGTATACCTATATATATTTAACTAGACGAGCCCACGGTTACACCCGTGTTATTTAAGGCCACTGCTCCGCTCCCGTGGCTTATAGCCTGATGTTATATAGCCTATAGACTTCCTCGATAAATGGGCTATCTAACACGGAAAGAACTTTTAAAATCGTAGTTTCTGGGATTAGGGCGTTCAAACAAACAAGCTCTTATGCTTTATATATTAGTATAAGATACTAGGCTTCGTCAGGGGTCCCGCCCGCGTGGATGTCGGTAATTGCGGTAAAAAGCCTATGACCAGCCTCCTAAATATGTTCACAACCAATAATCATGCTGTAAAGTCACTACGTTGCGACGAGAAAGAATGACAAAGAAACAAACACACTTCAACGATTATTATAATACTATATAGAAGTATGAATATCATAACTAGCTAGTTGAATCCGAGGCATTTGATTAAGCTGGACTTGAACTCTTGAAATTAATCTTTATTTCGTGTAAACTTTTTAAAGTGCGAAAATTCAAATTATCATTCAGTTTATACAGAATTTATATTTTTGATTTGAATTAGAGCAGCTGAATACCAAGCATTTTTATACTCTATATAATCAGTTTTTTTATAATATGCCTTTAAACACAGTTTATGTAGCTTTAACACCACTATAGTTACATTTCTTATATTAAGAGGCTTGGCTTAAGAGCTTGTCTTTTGATTAGCCCTCAAGATTTTTCCTTGTGTGTGTATCCTGACAACATTTTAATCGCAGTTTATAAGTCTGAGACAACGACTGGCAACAACTGCTTCACTTTCCCTCTGAAGTACGAAAGCGTTCTGATATAAATACTTGAACACGTGGTCACCCATCCAAGTAAAAATGGTAAATCCAATGGGAATGCTACGAGTGTAACTTGAGATGTATTAAATATAAAATGAGTTAATAAGTGAATAAATTAAATGAGATATAGAAGAATGTTAGAGACAGTGACATAAAGGGAGGGAACCCATTGGTCGATTTCAGGCTGAATCGATTTCAATTTTGTTAAATGAATGTTTTGTTACCTTCAAAAATAATAGAAAAGAACAACAGACAATATAAAATTAATATTTTATATTTCCAATATTTAGGCACAACATATAATTCGAATACATACCAAAAAGACGCGTTTTTTGACTTCCGTATAATATCCGATCCATCATAATTTAGAAAGAACGGTATATATTTTCACATCAGCACATTTATCATAATGTTTGAAATACAAATGCCTTTGGGATATTAATTGAGATGGCTGAATAGGTAAACAATACAAAATATTTGTTTTAATCAATTTTGGTTGAATTGATTCAATGAATGACTGCACGGTTGTCGTAGTGTTTAACTGCTTATTTGACGGCCTATATGAGGCGACTAAAATTAAATACACGAAACTTATAGTATCTTTGCGAAGAGACGCAAATTGACATCAAACCCTGTACCAACCTGTCTCACTAGCATGGTATAGTAGTAGTACGCCAAACCCTTGAATTGACTCACAATGCTAATGTTACGGAAATTAGGAGAGGCCTATGCCCAGTAATGGAACGTGAAAAACTGTATGATATGGTGTAGAAAAATTGTAAGGTTTTAAATACACAGTAGGTACTTCACCTTTTTATAAAATATACATACACTCAACATACTATCCATACATTACATACATTAATTCTAAATCACCGATAATAAACCTCATTGCTCACAAAGCGCGTCAAACAAATCAGTAATTAAAAGGCAAACTCTAATCACTAATTAAATAATTACTAGCTCTAATTCTGCGCTAAGTTCACTGGTTTGTGAATATTTGCTACACACAACGGACCGTGCATTTTGTACGAGCGAGGTGTAATTATCTGCAAATTTTGTGCATTAGCTTTTTTATATATTAAGTATATGGCGCAAAACTTATATACACGTATTATAAAATTAAGTCCTCGACTACATTTCTCTGTCCGTATGAACACAAGAAATGGTAGTTATTGATATACGTCTTATAATAATTGCTAAAGATATTGGCAAATCAGCGGTTAATCGTATCTTCAGTTGCTAAGCGGCAACGGTTAGGCTCGTAGATGGGAGTTCTGGGAAAAGGAGGAATAAAGCCAAAGGGTAATTTATAGATACTCATACTTTTCAAAAGGCTTCTATATGAATTTTGCGCCATTAATTGTTGCTTATAATAATTAGGTCTATCGTTTGCCAGTTGCGTTGCGATAAATTTAAATTGCGGCTTTTATGCTTACAAATTGCATAGCTAGCTTACTCGTAATTTTAATGGAAATGTACAACTTTTCGGTCTATTATCTATAGTAATTACTAATATTATAGAGCTGTAGAGTTTATTTGTACGGTTAGATGACCGCGTTGATATTGGAAATGTACTTATAACGCGGGTGTAACCGCGGACGCAATTAGTCTAGTAAAAACAGACAAATATGAAAAAAAAATTGCATGTTTCACCCATGGAATGACACTTCATTCCGACATTTTGTATTCTTAATTCTCACCACATGTAGAGACGTAGAAATTATACGTGCAGTATATTGTTAATTATCGCTTGCCCCGTATCTATTGTGAAAAGTTAGTTGTAAAGCTAGGACGATGCATTTTTGTACGCCAGCGTACAAGTCAAACTTGTTCTATCACGACCGTTTGTAGAACAGAACACGGAACATATCTCACAAGTTACTGTCAGATATTCGACAAACTTGCAACCTCACCAGACCACAATACGCAGTGTTTTAACATAACTCATTTTTATGTTGCAATAAATTATATTTTTGTCTAAAATATTTCTAAAGTTTGGACAGTTTCCGCGTTTGCCGTAGAAAATGTTGAAAAGAACAAAAACGTTTTAAGTTTTCCACTTGCTTTAGGTTCCATTTTTACATTCCTGCTTAGTACACAATATGTACTACATTTTATAACGTTTCTCCAAAAGGTAGGCTATCAATTGCAGGAAGTTTTAAGATCAAACTGGTCTTGAGATTAACGCGTTTGAGCAAAGAATATTATCAGCTTATACAAGACTTTTACATAGAAGTAAAGATATATTTACGTCGATATAAGCTTTAAGGAAATGTAGAAATAGACATTTTTACGAAAGGACCGAAGTTTTATTCCAAATATCCATTGATGTACAAAAACCTATATTTATCCCTAGACTTGCTAAGAGTTTTCTTTCATGACCTATTTTGCTTTATGAACCATTCATAAGCAGGTTAAGCCTCTTGTACCTATATATTCAAAACTCTACAAACTAAAATACTTACCGCTTATATTCAAACTGTGTTCCTTTTGCCCGACTGCGCGACATAAAGAAGGTTAATTACTTGGTGACTAAAAAAAATAATTTTAATTTATGTCTTTCCATCAGGTTAGACACTAATAGTGACTCATTATAATCATGGAGTAAATCTTTAATTGTAACATTGCTACCATAATGTTCCAACTTATTTAAGTGGAAAGTAAATTAAGTTCGATAAAGTTTGGAATTACCAATATAACTACCATTTCATGGACAACTGGTTTCAATATTGATAAATTCTCATTTAATAACGTGTTTCAATTTAATTTCATATTGCAATATTCTGCTATTAATTTATGAAATTGTTTCCAGAGCTGGGGGCACTATTGCACTGATGAGTGTATGTCATCGATAATGATATCAATCTTTGTCAATAAAATTATATAAGTGGTTGGTGATCGCTAATATATTTAAGCGCATGTATCTCCTCATTATTGATACTGAGTTTATTTTTCTTTGCAATTATAATAATAATAATAATTTTATGTTTTGGGATCATTCACGGCAATGAATGCTAAACATACTGCATTTAAGCGATCTTTCCATCGTCGTTCAGAATTGCGACGGGTATTGTTGGTTCGATCCCTGACAAGAAATTTTATGATTCACAATTTATTATTTTAAGTATGGATATACTTTGTGTCCATTGATTAAATTAATGTTTGTAAAGTCCTCTCCGATACTTTATTTATTCATAGCACACATGTAGTCCCTTAAAAAAATTTAAAGGAGAACTTATAGGGCGATATTAGCTTCTTTGTCTAGACTTTATAGGGTCACAAAATTAATGAAGATATTGTGAAATAATAACGCCTTCGCTGTTTTACTTATATGAGTACTTGTAATTATAAAATCAGAGTCAAAATTCTTCAAACATTTTTCGATATTAACAGACGAGCCCATGTTTTTAAGAGATTACACAGCATATCACTCCTTTGTTTCCATAAAAAACGCCTAGCATTTGCGTAGGAGGCATAAACAATGACGCTCCTTGTGCGATATGAGAAGCCGAACATACAAGCTTTCGACGAAAAATTCAACAAACAGGCAAAGTATTAATAGAAGCTTTAGAAAATATTCAGAAACTCGTAACATTCTAGTCATATTTTTAAAACAATAAACTAAAGTATTTATTTCATAACAATGTAGGTACAATTTTTAAAATAGAATTATATTTAGACTTTTTTTACTAGTAAAATCATATTAAGACTGCCTTGTGGTTCAGTGGATAGCGTATGCGTCTGCTGATCGGGTGGTCCCGGGTTCGATTCCCGGGTCGGGCAAACGTTTCATTGAGTTTTTTCGAATCACAGGTGCAAAAATGTGCCCGGTAACGGCAATAGGCTCGCCCTATATTACGTGAGACCTAAAATTCATAAGGCGTAAAATGTTCGTGTAATGTAACTAGGAACCTAACTGCTTTTTTTTTGTTGACTACAGTGGAAACTCTCCTTATGAGCCATCTCAACTCGACGCCAACCCGGCAGAGTGTGATCGACCGAGCTTGGGACTGGCGGAGGAGGTATGTGGAGGCTCTCCCCTAAAGGTGTTCGGGCATACCCACTAAAACCACCGCGGTGTCCCTACGGGTCCCGTGTAGTGGCGGGGTCATGCGATTCGCGGATAGCATAGGTAATTTTCCATGACCCCGCCCAGGATTGGCCCGCCGTTGGTGTTGGCGGGCTCCGTCTCGTTATGCTACTAGGGAGACGGCGCGGACACTACGCCACCTCCTTGCCTTTTAGCGGACGGGGAGCAGCCCCAGCGCTCCCCTGTCCACAGGCACTTAAACCTAGCGGCCGCAGAGGATAGGGAGGACGGCAACGCAACACCGCATCTCCTCTTCCTCTGCGGCCCCACAGCGACGCATCGAATGGTGCGCCCCTACTTGGTCGCGGGAGATAGGGCGCGCGGCAACGCAACACCGATACACCTCTCCTCCCGCGACCGCGCCTGACTGCGAGGGACAGACAGAACTGTCCCTCGCACCCACACCTTTGGACGCTTCCTGCGTAGGCTTCACGCAAAACCACGTCGAGCGTCCACTCCCGGGATCCCGCTAAGCTTCACCGTGGGTGCCCAAGCCACGGTTACTGAGCCCCCCCCACCACGACAAGGTGGAGATCCCACAGGGGTATTAAATATCAGCCAGATAAGGAATAGATACCCGAAGGGGTAGGCAGATATGTAATATCTGCCTATCCCTTCGGTTATCTATTCCTACGTACCGTACACGTAGATTATATTACCGTACCGTACCCTTCGGCACGGTACGGTAATATAATCTAACAGTATTGTAACTTGGCCGTCTCTCCGAGTTATATGCCTACAGTCCCGCCGCGCGCAAACAAGCGACAGGGCTGACCGCCTCAAGTATTTTAATTGCATCTACCCAGTCGAAGTTTTTTCTGGTTTTGTTATTGTTCATATTACTAACTTATATTTTTCATTTAAACAAATAAAAATCATGTAAGTACGTGAGTACTTAACCTAGGAAATGTTCTATTATTGGTTACACTAAGCAGATTCATGTCGGCTTCCATTTTGAAATTTACCCTGAAGGTACTACTAATCATAGACTTCAATTAAATAAAACATCGTCCATAACGCAGATAAAAGTGTTCTGCTAGTATACATTATAACTACAATCATAGCAATATGTTAAAAAAAATATCAACGTAATAATAGATTAAGCTAATCAAATTTCGACTTTATCACGCATACCTAAAGTATAGTATATCTGTGCCTAAGTTAAGCATTAAACATTGCAACGTAGTAGGAACATTTTCGAAAGTGCCAAGTAATTTGAAAAATTTTATCCTTAAGTGACTTACTACGGAATTCAATATTCGAATTATAGATAGATCTGTAGATTTTAGATTCGTTTTTGACAGTTTTTGACATAAGTTCCATACAAAATATGTCAAACACGAATCTAAAATCTACAGATCTATCCATAGTTCGAATATTGAAAATGGCCGTTAACGAAGAATTCTAACGGCACAATATAGTCCACAACGCGTCGCCGTAATTTTTAAATAAAGAACGCTGCTACAAAAACCATGACTGCGGCACGATCGCGGCTTGTGCGGTTGTGTACTTTAGGCACAGTCTAATGTGTACTTTGCTTCAGGCGCGTAGGTATAACTCGAGTTTCGTGCGTTTGTTTGTATATTATTACCGTGCCTTCGGGCATACTGAAGTCAGTCTATAAGAAATATTTTTTTTTTATTTAACTGTTAATGCACGATCCCGTGGGAATTTCAGGAAATCCCTTCTTAGTGCACTCCTTCGATCCCGAAGAAACATACATGCCAAATTTCAACTTCCTGTGTCTTATATTTTCGACTGTAACGTGTCCGTCAGTCAGTCAGTAACGCAAGGATTTTATATATTAAGATATAATGTATGTATAGATATTTTTCTGAGGCGCTACGAAAAGGCTCAACATTAACCAACTTTAGTCACGCTTTGATTCGATCGCCGCCAGATTCGTACTAACCCTACACTGCCTTTAAGGAATGCTGAGAAAGTAGCCTATATCCCAATATTGATCTATCCATGGATTTAGCTACTAGATAAACATATCTGAAATATTTTGCATGTAGCGTTATCATCTCTGGTAGACAAATCCATAAATGGATCGAATATTGAAACCGGCCTTTAATGACATCTCGGATTATCGAAATATTTATCCAAAAAGAAACATAATTTATTTACGAGGCAGCGTTCGAAATGTTTACCAAAAAGCAATACAAATAATACGACAAGTAGTTGTCGCAATTTGTGAACAAAATAATCATCATTATTATCAGTTTTTTATACTGTCCCACTGCTTGGCACGGGCATTTTCTGACTATGAGAAGGGTAAGGCTACTACGATGGCCAAATGCGGGTGGCAGACTTCACATGTCTTTCAAGAACATCATGGAGAACTTTCAGACAAGCAGGTTTCACGATGTTTTCCTTCACCGATAAGCAAGCGATAATTAACAATTTAATACGCATTCAACTTCGAAAAGTCATTGGTGAGTGCCGTGGATTCGAACCCGAGACCCTCTGCGTAGCTGTCCGTCGGTCTCTCCACTCGGCTATCGCTGCCATTACAAAATAATACTGTTCCAAAATAATGTTTACCAAAAATGAATACAATTTGTCGCACAATTTCTATTAATAAAATTAATCTTCGAGTTTAGATTACGGGTTTATTTAATGGACGCTTGTTTAGCCCAAAGGTAACGCCTAGAATATTAACCTGTCACGCTCAGAAGGTCGGCCAGGAATTAATTTGAATAATCATCGGATTAGCGATTGAATATTCATTTTTTACCCCGCTGTCTCGAAGGTGCCGAGGTTCGCGTTATGTTAAAAAATGGAGTGTCTTTTATAAAGTGCCAATGCCTTTTTTCATAAGAATGTTTTAGAGTACGTCAATAAGGTTCAAAATGCAGATGATAATTCTTATGTCACAGAATAGTTACAGTTGAAAATCATTATTTAAGCCGACCAGTATTTGCGTAAAATATAATTGGGTACGATTACGAGTTATAATTTTGGTAGGTATATATCTGTTCTCTCATTACCATATCAGCATCAAAGCGTATTCTGGTTTCATCCAAGACTTTTCATCTCTGAACCCGGGGTCCACTTTCTAGTCTATCATTTTGGTTGTATTTGAACTCGGAAACAGAGTTTTTGATCATGATTATCAGCCTTTTCTTCAATATTTCATCGTCCTCTGCTGGTCATAGCGCACCCTCAACGCTCTACACATAGAGCGATCTTGAGCATCCATCCGTTGCCCACCATACCGCAGATTAGTGACCAGTAAGCGTTAAAAAAGTAAGCATAAAGTAGCGATAGCCTAGTGGAGAGACCGACAGACTGCTACGTAGATGGAAGAAACTTATGTAGAGGCTTTTTACAATAATATTTCCAATTTGTTTGTTATTCATATTAAGAATGTAGTAAAGCCTTGACGAAAGGTAGTAGAGCCTTCCTGATTTCAACATGAATGGGCCTGCTCGACCGGGGAAGTACTACCCTCTCACACTCTTTGACTTGAGCGGGAATCGAACCCACGACCATCGGCGTAGCAGTCGGTTACACTCCCGCTGCGCCAACCGGTCGTCATAATGATGATGATCATGCCACATATATATTATTTACCAACAGTAATTTAAACGTGACTGGCATTTTATTGCGGGTATCTGTTATTCTACAGCCAAGTAATAACGTACAAATGTGTAGTTCTATGTGCCGGTTGGAATGGTACTACAGTTAATTAAATAGCTGGGATTGTAACGCTTAACACCTTATGTTTCAAGGTAGGCAGTGGCTCGGCTGTGTATCTGACATAACCAAAGTGTCGTTGTCACTTACAATCACATGGGCCGTCAGCTCTTCTCATTATCGAGATTCACACATTCTTAATTTTTAAGATTTGAGTTTTTGTATTTACTTGTCTCTCACGGAATTTTTAATAAAAATCACTTTCTAGTTAACAGGCTTTCCAAAAATAAGCATTTTAAGGCCAAGAAGTGAATAGGTTTTTTAAATTTCGTTTATATTGATGACAAAGTGAAAATTCTGAAAAATCTTTGGATCTCGATATCTCAGAAAAAGTTCATTTTGGAACCCTAAATGACGGCAGTCAACTTGTTGCAAATGACCTCAAATATAATCTCCTTCAAGAAATAGGTCAAACAACCAATACCCTGTATAGATTGCTTAAGCTATAACTAAGTAATATATACAATATGAACTTGTCAATTTTAACAGCTCTACTATGAAAACATTTAAATATTTTACATAATGTCTCTGATCTATCATATGGTCGTTATCATTTGAACTGGAAAATTAACATATTGACGAAACTATAATGAAAGGAACCATTATATTAAATAGAAGATATCTTGCTTAAAATACCTAAATACATTTAAGTACCCTGAACAGAAGAGCATGCATGAGGAATCTAATGGGAGTGAATGAAGCAAGGGAGATATGTCAGGATCGTTGCAAATGGCTTTCCGTAGTCTCTGCCTACCCCTCCGGGAAACAGGCGTGAGTCAACAAATACATTTTCATTAACTTATGTTATGCGTAGATTTGGTGTTAGATGTTTTCTTGGATTAAAAAAGGAGTACTTTTACATTTATTACATTATGTACTTCAAGAAATGAAAATTATTTTTATTGGATTAACACACAAGAAGAGTTATATAAATTAAAATATTAACAATAACTATCTTTAAGATGTACGCCACTCTTTAAAGTACATCAAAACCAATATACAAGCTCTGACTAATTAATATTCATTTTCCTTAGTATTTTTAACGACACTGAGAGAAAATGAAGCATTAGGTTTTAATATTAAGTAGGCCTAGAGCATAATTACCAGCACAATTTTCTTCTCCGATATTTGAGAACAACTTTACATGCAATGTTTGGAAAAATAAATAGATACGGATAAGGAGATATAAATTTCCATACTGAATTTTCATTTTCTACCAACGATAAAAACGCAGTAGCAAAAATTGTTATCTAGCCTATTAGTTTTGCTAAATGATAGATATCAAATCTAAGGAAATTGCTGAGACCACACGTGTCATAAGACGGTAAAACACAGAAAATAGGACTATAGTATACAAGTAAAAAGACAAGAAGTTTAAATCAAATTATATTGTTTAGGGGCGACATAATTCGCAACTTTTCAAATGTTTACTATTGTTACTAGTGTCAACTTATTACTCGTATAATGCAATACCGTTACTGTAGCATTATTAACACTACAAATAAAATAAACGTACTTCTTGCCTTGTAGCTAATAATAAGTTTGAAAATATTTACTTCAATTTTTTCGCTAGAATTGAAGCTCAAAACACTCAAACTATCAACAAATAGTTTCAATTAAAAATTGAAACGTTCCAAAGAGTAATTGGAAATACTCAACCGAGAAAATAAATGTTCTAGTTAGAGTAAACGGTCACTGCTTCAATTTGAGAAATGGCCGAAAATGTTTTATTTAGGCCCCATGTTGGGCGCCAATATAACGTTCTTAAGCAATATACTCCTGAATATGTTTGCTTATGGGATAAACATTTGGCTGGGGCTAATTCTACACTTAGTTTTATGCAAAAAATAGTAATAATAACTAAGAATAAGTTTTGTTCGTTACAATATAAGGAGTGAGGTGCTAATGGATGGAACTATTCTTACACCAAATATTCAGGTGAAATAGCAAGGAAATTGACTTCTATCTTTGATAGTGAACCCTTGTTTTGGTCTTCTTTCTTTTTTGTGAGTGTGTGTGTGAGTAGCCATCTCTGGTGTAAAGTTTTTAAACCGCCAGAAGGGATCGGACATGGCGGTGACAATGATTCTTGTCATCATCATCAGCCCTGTACATAAACAGTCCCACTGCTGAACTCGGGCCTCTTCTCACTATGAGAAGGGTAAGTCCATAGTCCACCACGCTGGCCAAATGCGGGTTCTTGTACTGAGATAAAAACCGAGACCGACGGTTTTGCATGTCCTCCAAAGCACGGTAGAGCTCTATCATAAATGGAACACACGCGGTCACCAACCCAAGTAATGACTGCGAACTAAAAGTGCGAATCAAAAATAGGACATTACATTTATTATGACAACAGCTTTTTTTTTTAGATTATAATTTCATTTCGAGCTTAATTTAGATGGTCTTAAGAGTCTACAGATTACTAATACTTCGGATCATGATCAACTTGATTAATATTGAGAATGCTACCTGCTCTTAAGTATAAAATTAGAAATTTTAGAGCACCTACGATTCAGCAAAGAGCTCTTTCACGCCGTACTTCTCAACTTCTCATATCATATATTAATATTCCTGAATGTTACAGCTCCATTAACAGGCATGATCCCATTATTTTATTTTATATTCTTTACTATTCCTTTTTTTTCTATATTTTGTAAATTCCATATCTAATTCTATTTGCAATTAATATTTTTAAATGTACCATTAATTTAATGCTTTGTAGTGTTCCTATTTGTATTATTCTGTTATTGTAATTCGTGGATAATGTTGTGGGCTGCAATATTGTATATCCTATTTCTGTATTTTTAATTTAAAATTGTATTTTGTAGCTGTTTTTTATCCCATAATAAATAAAATAAAATAAAAATAACTTCTAACATGTACTAGCAATCAACGATGGCAAACAAGTATTGAAACTATCACTATCTGTTTAGTTCATTACGCTATTTAGTAACGTATTTGCTTTCCTAATGGAAGAGAAGTGGCAATGTAAACAAAATAATCCGATTTAATTATCAACTCCAACACGATTTCGTCAACAGCGTTCTTAAAGCGAGCAACAGTTAGTTAGTACTTGCAAATATTATACAACTGCAGTATTAAAACTACCAACTTGGATACATAATCGTTGTTCTGCGGGACAATACTCCTAATTATATTTGTTCAAAATAATGTTTCGATTTAATATCAGTGTCATACCTACTCATGTCGCAAATGGTATTCTCCTAAATTATATTTGAATGTTATCGGAATATTATCGTGACTATATCGTAAATTGAATAATCTGTCAACGTCAAACTATGGAAGTCAAATTTGACGATTAAATGAACAGAATATCGGTTCTGAGTAAATTCAACATCGAACCTCATTTCGTTCAAAATATTGTTTTAATGTCATATTATATAATACGAGAATAGGCCTTCTGTACAAGTACTGTTGATTCCAATATTTTGCATATGTCATCAGCAGCGTAGGTACTAGCTCTTCGAGTATCCCGCTTGCATCCAAGATTCCCTCACTATTATTATACTCTTTTATTTAGAAACCAGATAATTGTGACAGATTATTAGCTTTTGCATAGACCACCTGCTCTCTCACCATCTCACTAACGTCATGGAAACAATTCAATTGAGATATAACTATTCGTAGTAAAATGTTATTTTTGTCATATGGTAATCAAAACCATCTCACTTGGTAAAGCAATAACTGCAAGATTACATCTTAATCTATTACACAATACTTGCAATGTAACCAGTAATATTGGTAGAAACAGACCTTAAAATCAATGTACCTATTTTTATTTTAGAGCTGTTAGGTACACGACCAATCTGACAGTTGGAATTGCTTTTAATAAGAACAGTTCTGTTCGGCTCGCGTAGAACTCAAAACTTCTTCGTACGGCTGTAATTACATAAAAACTTTTTGCACTAAACACTCCTTGTTCTGAATAGTAGCTGCCAGTATTAGTTTAAGAGGTGGATATACGCCGTTGACCTTGCTTGAACTACTGGTTAGTTGTCCACGCGCGATTTGCGAGTATCGGTGACGTAAAAAAATCCTTAGAAAATAATAAGTAAAGTTATTTGCAAAAATAAGCCGAAGGTTCCCTTGGTGTTCTAATATATAAGAGGCTGATTCAATTTAAACAATCTCTACACTGACACCACAACAACAAAAACGCTTACCAAGGGTTGCATCCAGGGCTCTGTATGCGGGCCCACCTTCTAGAACCTGATCCTGGACGAGCTACTAGACATGTCTGGCGACTCACCCGGAGGAGGGCGCCTACCGGAGGGTTGCCGCCTGCGCGCCTTTGCTGATGACATCACCCTGGTTGCATCAAACCGGAAACTTAGTGAGTTTTCGGTGTGATGCTCACACTCACACTCCAACACAACATTAACACCAGCTTACAGACGATTCTCGAATGGGGCAACTCGGCCAAATTAACGTTCGCCCCGGAAAAAACGGTAGCTCTAGCATTCACTAACAAGACACGCCTACGAATAACAAACAGATCCCTTTTAGCCGTACTACCAGGGTTCTGGGTGTCATCATCGACGACAAGCTACACTTCACACAACACGTCGACTACATCACTACCAAAGCACGCGCACTACACAATAAACTCACCAGATTCGTTCGTCCCACCTGGGGAGTACACTCCGAGAACATACACACACTTTACAGAGGAGTGGTTCAGCCCATCGTTTGTTATGCAGCTGGTATATGGCAAGGCGCGCTCAATTACGGCACCAATAAGAAAAAACAGCTATCCCTTCAAAGAGGCTTCGCCCTAAAAATAATTAAAGGGTTCCGCACTGTCAACACTATCAACGCAATCGCAATAGCAAAACTCACTCCACTTGACATTAAAGTAAAAGAGTGCGCCACCGTGCAACTGGCTCGTATCACTGGCTCCACTGATCACCTCCCCGACGACATATCTCTCGACCGACCTACACATCCTGCACACCTCCTACACCCTGCACACCGCAGTCCACATCAATACCACACTGCAGACACACAGGGCATACTCGATGACCTACTCACAAACCATACACACTCGCATCACATTTACAGTGACGGAAGCAAACACGACGATCAGGTGGGAGCCGCCTTCATTGTACACAGCCCACAAAACACGATCATCACCGAGCATCACAGACTACACCCATCATGTACTGTGTTTCAAGCCGGGCTGGTCGCCATCAATCAGGCATGCATCTGGGCTGCCATGCAAGCCCCTCCCATCGTGGCGGCAGTCATCATGTCCGACTCAAGGCCTGCCTTGGATGACATTCAAAACACTAACAGTACACATCAAATAACCACAAACATCCACCAATTTTTACACTACACTCAAATAAATATCACATTCGTCTGGGTCAAGGCACACGCAAATATACACGGCAATAAACTAGCAGATATCGCTGCCAAAGACGCCGCAACAATGAACAAACCACTCACCTTCTCACATGTCCCATTGAGCTACGTAAAACGCCTAGCCAAAATAGAAAGCTCCACACTCGCGGCAGAGGCCTATACCAACAACCCTAAAGGCGTTATCATTAAAACTTGGTGCCCCACACTCACCCATCTACACAAACTCATTAACACCACAGGACACACATTTGCACTCACACAGCTACTCACTGGACACGGATATCACAAACAGTATTTACACCGCTTCCACATAACCGACACGGACACATGTCCCTGCGACAACACTACCTCACAAACATTCATACATCTTTTGACATAATGCCCAAAATACACACTCACACGGCTACACCATGAACATTACTGCCACTTTAAGCAACTTATACCATATGACCTAGACTCCATACTCACAGATGCAACTGCCACCAACACAATCATGACACACCTAACGCACATCGTCGACACACTCAAACTTTTCAACAACACATAACCACGCATACACACAAACAATAACACCGACATATTTTTCCTTTTGCTCTCAAATTGTTCTCTCTATTTCTGTATCAAATAGCAGAAATTTCGCGCACTATGTCGCAATAAACTCCTCTCGGGGGTGGTTTTAATCCCTGGGAGATTCTCAAAAAATCTTATGATTGATAGATTAGGAGAAAAAAGGTAATAACTACAAAAACAGAGGTTACTTCGCATCTTTTATTCAGATATTTAAAATACTTTTTTTAAGATTTAGTACCGAAGAGAAAATGCTTTATATGATGTACATTAAGACATATTTTTTAGGATTTTTTTTCTATAACAATTACGGAGAAAAACGGTTTTAATTTACCCCTAATGACGCCCAATTCACATATTATGTCCTCGCCTTAAATAAAGAATATAATTTTGGCCTCGTTGTAGGCTGCGGATTTAGCAGCGATGACTGATGTAGGAGCAATTTCATACGTTTACTAAAGGATGCCCGCAGCTACGCCATCACATTTTATTTCTTCCCGATCCCGTGGGAATAAGTGCACCCCAGCTGTCTCCTAGGAACATACATGCCAGACGTCTGCTACCAGAGTCCAACAGTTTTGGCTGTCAAACAGGACCGCAATATATTTAAATACGTTTATGATTATGAAAATGATATTTTTCAATCACCTTGTCCCCGAACGCCGCATGGCTTTTTCATAAATTATAATTTAGTGAAGTGATGAAGTTAATATAAATTAAAAGTTGTGTATTTTTAAAACCTTTTACCGTATATTAAAACGATACGCAATATCAAAGCGCGGTACCTAAAACATAGCTGGCGTATATATTTCTGTTTGTATTCAAGAATTAAAGTTATATAAAATAATAAGAATACAAACTTTTTATTAATAAAACAGACAGAAACGTATTACAAGATTTGTTATGAACAAAAGAACCAACATAACCTTTTAAAAAAAAATATCCAAATAAATCTGATAATTGAATTTTTGCAATAGCTTCCCCGTGTACCTTTGTATGAAACACTACAAAATTCACTACTTACTACACTACTTTAATTCATATAGGCAGCATGTCTTTAATATGAATTTACTTCTGAGTATCGTACAAAGTGTGTATCAACATCCGCACAGTCGTCACATCCAGCTAGAGACAACATGGCGTAGGTAATCTAGCTTCCGGTGGCCGCTTCACCGCCGAAGCGCTAACGGATTTATAGCGCTAATAGCGTTTACGCGTTTAGCTTCAAAATTGTCAAGCTTAATGCTTCATGGACTGTGAAGTACTTAATTGGATTTAGAAAATATCTTGAACTACTAGTATCAAATAAATATAATGAAATGCGGGTGGCTCAAGCTTGGTCCATGTGGATAGCCTTGGGCACGGCCTATGTCCAGTGGCGAACGTGTCTTTCGGATGATATGATAATGATGAACGAAATTCAGGCTGACACATATGAATGTATCATATTAATAATACGTAATTACTAATAGTTAAATTTAAGGCACAGTTCAAGGATATCTAGCTGCTGATAGGACACATTAAAAGTAACAATCGCGTTAACATTAGAGAACTTTTAAAAAAATATGTCAACAATATCCATATTTTGTAGTATTTTAGTCTGTAAGTAAAGGCGAAATCATGATAGCACATAAAAAGTTAGGCATAATTCTTTTTCGTATTGATGCCCTGATTTAAGCACGTCTTACAAATACATAAAGAATAATTTAATTTAAATGGAACTCTAGGTCTTTGTTCTATACTTATTTAGTAACAATTGGATTGTACATGACTGTATGTTTCCTGCACGATTTCCTTAAAATAAAAAGGCTAGCATCTGTCGCCAAATTAAAGAGAGCTAAATAAGACAGGGCGTAGGCGATAAATCCTATTTTATACCCAAAACGCCCAAGTACACGTAGGTATAAAAAACCTCAGGACGTCAATGGAGTCTATCAGAAAACTTCTATAAAAGGATTTTATTCAGAAGATAAAAGGTATCTAAAGTTCAAAGGGTTTAAAAATAAACCAGGAGTAATATTGTGTTTTATTTTCATGAAGTTTATAAAAAAATGATATTGGTTTAGTGTGATGATAATATTTGGGAATAACATTCGAGGTTGTTAGATCAGATAATTACTTTATAGACTCCTACGCAAAGGATCTCGCGTGCAGAGCCACGGGCCTTGGTGAGCACTCTAAGCAGTCGGTGCGGCTGTCATAAACATCATTGGCGGTCGTTATGGGATCATTGACAGTCAGCCACTCAGTACCCTTAATAATATATAAAAATAAAAGAGGGCGATGGAGAGCCATCGCCCTCTGAGTGACCCTGACTTTTCGGATGAGGCCCATAGTTAGCGGCCACGTCTCAGCGCCGTAGATAATCAATGGCAACACACACTGGTCAAAGACTTTCGTCTTGAGACATAGACACACACAGAGGGATATCACATGGGATATGGCTCAAAATCGGTCTGTGTGGAGAACCTTGGGGGAGGCCTATGTCCAGCAGTGGATGTCTCTAGGCTGACATGATGATTGCTACAAAGCACCGCAAACTTTCATCGCTCTTCAACTAAATTTAAAATCGTATGGGAAGATTACAGTGTTAATTATTAGATGTTATTTTAAATCTATTCACTTAAATCGATATTACTCACTTTTTACGAACTCAAAAAATAATGTCGTGTATAAAGTAAACGTTTTCTATCAAACAGAGACTTCCACCTTCAACAAGTTGTTTTGTTAAGCCCAAGTTTAGTAATAAGTCGTAGCGCAAGTTAGCGGAGGTGTAAGTAATTTGAAGATCGTAATGTTATAAATCAAGTTATCTAAGAGCGGAAGTTACTCACTCAATAGGCGTAATATTTTATATATAATATGGATGGATGCCCGCAGCTATGCTCAAACATAATATGTTTAAAAAATAACTATTATTTTTTTTTTTAGTTAAACCGTTTCTGCCCAGAATTTCGGGAAATCCCTTATCAATGCACCCCTAGGAAGGTCCCTAAGGAACATACACAGTGTCAATTTTCAGCTTCTTGCACACAGTTTCGCAGTACACGGACAATGCACAGGCATTGTCCGTGTTGATTGATGATTACCGAGTAGCACAAACTGATATAAAATTTATATTTACATGTTGGTCTAATTGATAATGACCCTGATTGCAATGCCAGTGGGCTCAATTTCTAGCCAAGATAAAACTACACTACTACTTACAAACTTACGACCATAGCATATGCGAAAAGTCACTGGTTTACCGATCACCACGACCCTTTTCTTCATAATCATTTAATTTATTTAACATCCTAAATCAAGCCATTACTAGTAACTACCAGTAGTCCTTTAAATGCATTTTTCGCCCATATTTTCTCCGTTCCATTTCTAATCACACTCGCACACACTCACACATCCACACACATATGTGTACACGGAACGAATGCGAGGGAAACCGCGTAAATCAGTCAGTTGTCTAATAAGACGGTCGAGTACTATCTGAAAACAATTAAACTGTTCGGTTAACTGCTACGAGTTCCACAGGGACTTGTAAATTGTTCAACGGTACTAACTTATTTACGATATGTATCATGTTTACCTCTGTATATAACATGTATATGACTAATTTCTTACCTCATCTTCGATCGTGTTGTCCATTATGTTAAATACATAATAAATTGACCAATTAAGAACCTATTATAGCTATAACAGATCTGCCGAAACCTTACATAATATGTACTTACTTCTTATAAGTACTAAGATAGCTTAGGAGCGAATCCCCTACAAATCTTATCCCCTGAGGGAGATAATTTCTAAAAATATTCTTAAAGTTCTCTCCTAGATTCCCCAAAGAATATATATGTCAAATATCAGCTTCTTGTGCAAAGTAGTTTCAGCTGTACAATGTCTGTCAGTCAGTCAGTAAAGCAAGAATATTTTATATGGACTAGTTTCTTTCCTCGTGTCCGCTCGCATAGATTTCGGCTATTCCCATACATATTCCCACTGCTGTATCACCTATGTAGCTAGGTACGTCTCGCCACTTAGCACTGCGCCGCGTGTCATGGGTCCAATTCCCACAGGAGACAATACTCTGTGATCACCACACATTGTTATTTCAGGTGTAGATGTTCTTTGTCTCCGTTGATTGAATGTTTGTCAGATCCCCGCCACACGGGATTTATTCCTATTGCGAGCGTTATAAAAAAATGTAAGTGAACCATTTTATTATTTTCTTCATTCTACTTACTAAAACGTTAGCCGTCAATAATGACTAGATATCTCACGAGACGGCCCGTCCACCAAGGGACCACTAGCCCGCCAATATAATTTAACGTTAAGGCACTCTCGAGAAACACACCACAAAGTGGCCTATCAGCGACTAGACTACAATAAATATACTATATAAAGAACATATTCTTTATTCTCAGGCCTCAGGCAGTCCATTTCAAAGTTTTATGAAGTAAATAAGCATTACATTTCTTCAGGGAGCCAATTCTCCTATTTTTATATGACATTGATATTATATTTTGAATGTACTCAGAAGCGGTGTTCGGATAACCTAATGTCATTATCGTATAATTTGAAATGAACAGGGGCCCAATTCTCCCAAATAAATATAGTTTCGATCATGTCAGTGTCATACTTACGTCACAAAAAGCGTATTCTTCTAAATAATAAGATAATTGAACGAAGTTGTAACGGGATTGTAAATTGAAACAAGTGTCAAAATATGTGTCAACGACGAACTGTTTATTTCAAATTATACGATAATGACATTAGGTTATCAGAATATCGCTTCAGAGTTTTAATGTCATATAAAAATGGGAGAATTGCCCTCCTGTTCGTCGTTGACACGTATTTTGACACTTGTTTCAATTACGATCTCGTTACTATTTCATTCAAATACGCTTTTTGTGACGTAAGTATGACACTGACATTATATCGAAACTATATTTATTTAGGAGAATTGGGCCCCGGAGCGAAGTACCATTTAATTTAAACGAAGGAGGTGACGAAGGAAAATAGCAAAGTCTCAAGAAGACATCAGTTCTCTCGAGTTGGCGGTTATTGGCACCAGCAGTAAAATTATGACATATGTATGATATTAACGCTATTGGAAGTCCATTGCTGGACATAGGGTTCTCCTAATTTAAGTCACAATAGCGTTGTTGTGGGGCAATAAGGTTGTCATAGGCTTTGATTTTCAAACTTTGATGTCGTGTTTACTGTCTCTTCCGCAAGGTACCATTGCTTCTCCTTCCTTAGTCGCCTTTTACTACACCCATGGCGTGAAATGAGGTAGTGACATTTTGTGTTTATAATCCACACCACACGGACAAAATTCTCATCAGAAGTAATAAAAAAAGTAAAATTGGTATTGCATTTAAAGGGCGTATTTTCAAAGCAAAATTAAAAGCGGACAAAAATACACACACTCTTTTTTAATAATATTTTTATGTAGCTGAAAATATTGCAATCTTTTTGCGCAGAATATTTTTTACCTGCAGGGAGTGTTACTTTTAAATTACATACATACATATCGTCACGCCTTTTAACCCCGAAGGGGTAGGCAGAGGTGTATTTCTACACCCACTTTTCGCCAGATATATTTATTTATTTATTTATTTATTTTATACTTTATTGTACACTTAAGTATATAAAACATTTTAAGGAATTATAAATGAAATACAGTACAATGGGTGGCCTTATCGCTAAAAGCGATTTCTACCAGGCAACCTTTGGATGGAGATATTATTGGTAGGAAATAAATGGTGGTTGTAGAAGTGTACCAGTACCTATGTAAAAATTTGCAAAGACTTAATATATATATAAATATATATAATATTGTGATGCTTATACAATAATAATATGCTTAAATACATGTATATAAATATATACAACGTGTAATGGAAATAACGCACATCCTCAGACACCCCAATTAAAAACCTTGTTATTATCATAATGCATGCATTGAAATATTTTTTTTATTAGCCTAAACATTGTTTTTGATCGAAAGTATTAACTTCATTATAAGTAAAATGCGTGGTCACTACAAACCTGCGCACGCACACAATCACACGAAACGTTTGCTGTGGTAAACAAACGACAGCGAAATACGATACGGTCTATCATTTTTTAACATCGTTAGTGGCTATTGTGACTATCTTAATTTAATCATAATAATCATACCTAGTTAGCATTAATGATACATTAGAAATTAAAGTATTAAAAGGGTATCAATGAGAGAATTAAAGAAGAACGGCGTGTTTAAAGTTGTGAATCATAATTTTTTTACAATAAAAGAATAACCAAATGACTCACAGGCTTATTGTCACTTGTTCGGCGTCCTCTGTTTAAAATGCTGACATCAGGCTTAAATATTCCTTTAGTTCACACACACACAATGTTTCTTTTCACTGTTTCAAAAGCAACTGATATCTTATTTTAACTCCCCGGCACTTGTTGTCTCGACACAATCAACTAGTGGTTTAATAGGTATGTCCCCATAAAGCAAAAGTCCAGGGGCGTCAAGTCAGGCGACCTAGGAGGCTACTGGACAGGACCGCCGCGATCGATCCAGCGCTCCTTGTATTCGACTTCACGATGATCTTGAACGTTCTACGTCAAACGCGCGGGGGCACCAACATGTTGATAATACACATTTTGTAAATAAACAAGTAAACTTGTTAAACATTTTTTTCACTACACTCACAGAGAATCCAGGTAGATGACTAATTTTATTTATCTAAGCGCAACAATGGCCGCCCGGCCGGCCGGCCGGCGCTGTACCTACCAGCGCGGGCGACCGACGCGACGGTGACAAGTGAGACAGATTACGTCTCGCTCTTTCCCGCTGTTAATACGTAAGCGAAAGAAAGATGATAGATATTTTGGTGGTTAACTGTGTGTTATTGTCTTGTACCGGCTGTTATGTTGTATTAACGTGTGCGTTCCTGTACGTGGAACCACTAAACAAATGCATTTAAAAAGAAGCCGTTCTACGTTGACTTAAGGTTTATTTTCGTATATTTTGCCTTTTCAAAGCAATGAGTGACTATAATTTACGTAATTTTAATTGTTTTAGGATTAAAAAAAATGATATTAAAAATGTCAGAAATGGATTCAGTCGCTGATTCTGAACAAAGTACTTTCAAAATGTGCATTAAACTTGTTACATGTTGTATATACATACATATACCTACATAAATACTTATACATACATACACATATATAATACACAAATACATAATTGTATATAGTAGTGAAACAGGAAATTTTATAATGCTAGATAGTAGTCCTTGACTAAACTTTTGAACCTGCTTACCGTCTGAGCCTGTCTAATATTTAATGGTAACGCATTCCATAGGCGGACAGCAGTGACAGAGAAAGATTTATCGAGAAATGACGTGGAATGTACCGGCATTTTTAGTTTCAAATATACATATATATATACTTTAGTCCCACGTAATAAGGGGCGAGCCTATTGCCGTACCGGGCACATTTCCAGACTCCGTGCTGCTACTGAGAATTTCGTGACAGAAAAACCCAATAACACTGCACGACCCAGGAATCGAACCCGAGACCACGCGCACATTTATGCCGCGAGACCAACGAGGCAGTCGTATAGGGTTTGATGTCGAGTTTTCCGTCTCTACGCAAAGATGGTATTTGCATCGTGTTATCCCTTAGTCGCCTCTTACGACACCCACGGGAAGATAGGGGGTGGTGACACTTGTATTCTATGCCGTCAACCACACGGCTTTTACTTTTACGGCTGTTACTTTTAAATTCTGATACCAATATTGCACATGTACGTTATATGTGAATTATTTTTATTATAATATTGACCAAAATATTAATATTTCCTCTCGTATCCTGTAATATATTTTCCGAACTACCCCGGCTTAAAAGAACATTTAAAGTTACTGTTTCAGACCTTCGCAATCCAAAGCGATTGAGATATAAGTGTCTCTTTATAACATTCCTCCTTCACTGACTGACTGACAGACAAGCTACAGCCAAAACCATTTGTCAAAGGAAGCGGGAATTATATGAATATAATTTCCTATACATTTAATGGGGCCCTAGTGCTCGCACATTATATAAAGAAATCGCCAAAAGGCTGAGCGATGCTTCCCGTGACCAGAGGGCTGGTTTATATCTCGCTGAGAGAATAAGCATTGCCCTTCAATTGGTCGCGGGAGATAGGGCGCGCGGCAACGCAACACCGACACGCCTCTCCTCCCGCGACCGCACCCGACTGCGAAGGACAGACAAAACTGTCCCCCGCACCCGCACTTTGGACGCATCCTACGCAGGCTTCACTCAAGCCCACGTGGAGCGTCCCCTCCCGGGATCGCGCTTAGCTTCACTACGGTTACTGAGCCCCCCCACCACGACAAGGTGGAGATCCTACAATTTCGGGGAATCCCTTCTTCCACGGTATCCAAGGAATATACATACAAGAAATATATGTATATATGGATATTTTTTAAGACAAATACATAAAAAAAGGGTTGGGCAGAACTAGTTACATAAAAAAAATAATGTGGGCATCCCCTATTCTACAGTAAAATTATAAATGTCAGTATATGGAACGAACTAGTAATGACTATCAAAGATTATTCTGATAGCCAAAATCAACAGTTTAACGTGATTTATGCTCACGTATGCACAGAATTTTCATAACTTTGTGACGGTCATCGCGCATTGAAATCTGAGACATTCTGTGTGGTAGGTAGTCTTTGTTCCTCTTTGTTACTGCCCTTCTTGCTGAAGTGAACTTTTTTCTTTCTCTAGAACTGCTTGTCTATAGGCAACTGCTAGTAGTTGCTTACTATCAGGTAAGATATATTAGAGTCTAATTTGCCCAACTAGTATAAGCAAAAGGTGTCCGTGTGGTGTGTCGTTGGAGCAGAAAGGCTCTGGCGTTGCGGCCACGCACCGTACGTCGTAGTAGAGTAAGGCCATCCGCAAGGTGGACTGACGATCTTGTTGGGATCGCGGAAAGAGAATGGATGTGGGTGGCTCAGGATCGGTCCATGTGGAGGCCTTTGTCCAGCAGTAGACTTCTTTCGGCTGATATGATGGTGTGAGCGCCACTTAGTTAAAATTCTAAGTACACAAAGTTGCTACACAAGTTCCTATTTATCCTAAAATAAAATCGGCTATCCTTGACTGTTAGACTAGATACTTCCATAATAAAATTACATGAAGTCGCTTGATAACAAAACCAATGCAATATTATTTGTATCTATATTACGTAAGATAGCAGTCGTAAGAATGGAGCTTGTACCATGCCGGTATCTTTATAATATTTGTGCTAGGTCTCTGTTAGCTGATTTGGTAAAGTGCTGGTTATACAATAGAACAGTGGTGCAAGAGAATGTGGACCGAAGTATAACCTCGGTACAGTCCCAAACGAGGTACAGTGGTGCCTCGTATGGGGCAGCATTTAGTAAGATTAACCATTTATTTTATCGAATTATTTGCGTTTATATAAAGAACACATTATTCCACTGCAGGGCAAAGCCTCAAAGACCATCCTTCTTTCCTTTAATTACTCTCTATTTTCAGCCATTAGGGGTCAGTTCTAGTTACATTTTTATGTTAATTTAAAGCAACTTTTTTCGTCGGAGCCTCTTCTCCAACGCCTCCAATGCCTTCGTGGATTAAACTCCTTCCTAAACCTTCCTCAGGAATCAGACTCATTTTTAATGAAAACCGTACAAGGATCAGTTTGATAGATTTTCACTTTATCACGTTCATACAGACAAGACGAAGCGGGGACTTCATTTTTTAACATGTATAGATTGTTTTTTTAATGTCAGCTACTGCTGTATGTACTAACAAAATAAGACACACGCAATCTCAAGGCACGGGAACATCGTAAAAATCGCGATGGCTGCCGTCCCTAGACTTTAAAACTCGTAAATTACGTCTTACGAGGCAAGATAACGATAACGGTTTATTACATTGTATATTTCTTTCATTATCAAATCGATGTGATCGAACATGCTTTAGTGACAATAAAAGTGATGAAAACAAAGTGTAATAATTTATTATACTTATTCGTAAAT
This sequence comes from Euclidia mi, assembly GCA_944739405.2. Taxonomy (NCBI): domain Eukaryota; kingdom Metazoa; phylum Arthropoda; class Insecta; order Lepidoptera; family Erebidae; genus Euclidia; species Euclidia mi. Next base: position 59,850,525 of record OX123200.2, on the reverse strand, counting down.
TCTACCTTGGCCGTGTGGTTGACGGCATAGAATACAAGTGTCATCACCCGCTTTCTTCCCGTGGATGTCGTAAGAGGCGACTAAGGGATAACACGATGCAAATACCATCTTTGCGTAGAGACGGAAAACTCGACATCAAACCCTATACGACTGCCTCGTTGGTCTCGCGGCATAAATGTGCGTGTGGGATCGGGAAGTCCCGATTTCGATTCCTGGGTCGGGCAGTGTTATTGGGTTTTTCTGTCACGAAATTCTCAGTAGCAGCACGGAGTCTGGATATGTGCTCGGTACGGGAATAGGCTCGCCCTTTATTACGGGGGACTAAAGTATATCTGGCGAAAAGTGGGTATAGAAATACACCTCTGCCTACTTCTTCGGGGTTATAGGCGTGAGACTATGTATGTATGTATGTAAATACTACCTACCTGTCGGCAAATGTCATCTTTCAACAACTCTTTTTTAAACAACTTAAACACTTACGCTTGGTACTATGATACGTAGGACTTGAGAATATAATATTCATCAAGTTATCCAAATCAACAGATCCAAAGGATAGGGACCCATACTCGAAACAACGACATCGTGTGAAGATCGAACTCACAAAACTCGGCGCAGTATCAAGCGATGAGCCACCCACCTCACAGCCAATTTATTTTTCAAGGTAGAAAATCCCTGATCTCCGACTCTTGGAGAAATGCAAGCCGGAGTATGTGGTGTTTCCACTAAAAATCACCTCGACTGCCGACCAAAGACGCCGTACGGGAAGATGACAGGGGACAGGAAGATGTTTAGACTGCCTCCCATGGCGCCATGTTCAACTTAACCTATTCCGAGGGAGGCCACTACACACCTTAGTGAATCTACCACAGTTTTATAACTATAAAGTAGCATCGAGATTAGTACAGTAGTTTTTGCATAAAACAGTTTCAAAAACATTCATAAGTTCATCTCCACTAACCTTCACGTTTATACAAGAAAAGAAAGGTAATGCAGTTTCTTAATTAGCCATTTATAACAGACCTCTATTATTTTCTCCCACCCTCGACTTGCCGGCAACATTGAACAAATTACCTAAGAATACCGCCTTCGAACTACAACGGTTCTCACTTAACTTCCAACTCTAAGTTGCCAAGTAAAGTCGTCAAAGTTAAAATTTTAACTTGTTACTCGCGCTGCCAATATAAGTAGTGCAATACTTTATGCTTCGCTGAATAAGAAAATATTGAGGAGAGTTCAAAATATATCAGCCAATTACTGTTTCCATCTATCTTGTCGATATTTTCAATATAAACTATTTTAGAACAAAATATAAAATTAATTAAAACTGCAGCGGATGAAACCGCGAAACAGCGGAGGCTTAGCGGAACAGACTTCTACGCAGAGAGTATTTAGGCGTTATGCAGTGAAGTACGTATTTACTCACAGTTATCGCTTGCTCAAAGGTAAAAGAAAGCACGGTGAGGAAACCTGCATGACTGAAAGTCTTCCACAGGATTGAATTGAAGAGGAAATTAAAATGAACAGCAGCGGGACAGACTATTTAATTAGGGCCAATGACAATGAACCAACAAGTCATCACTAATGCCACACTGTGTCAAAATATTCCGATTTTTGTGTCTAACAAAAACTACCTAAGCAACTTTCTTCAGAAGAAAAAAATTAAGACCTTGAAATCTTTCCTCTCAGTTAGCAAACATCAAACATAGCTTCAGATCTACCAGCTATTCATTGTTATAAACCAAAGCCACTCTACGGTGAACAAAAAGATTTAGCGGCACCGCTGTATTTAAAATAAATTTTGTAAAATCTTTGACAGAGATGTTCGCTTTTCAATATTCCATACCCCTATGTTACTCTTTGTGTACATAACCTGGGTGTTGCATGTGTGTGTGTGTGAGTGTGTGTGTGTGTGTGTGTGTGTGTGTGTGTGTGTTTGTGTGTGTGTGTGTGTGTGTGTGTTTGTGTGTGTGTGTTTGTGTGTGTGTGTGTGTGTGTGTGTGCACTAAACCACAGATTACTAAATAGTTACTATAGGTCGGTTCACGAAAGATGACCACTGCGCAGAAATCATTTTTTAGGTCCCCGTGAAGGTGCGGGGTGAGGCGCGGGTGAAATGCCAATGGCGTGGCTCCGTTCTTGACGCATTCCCTAAATGCATCAAGAATAGAGCCACGCCATTGGTGCACGAATGTACATATGCGCGACGGCCGCCATTTGTGGTCAACTTTCGTGAACCGACCTATACTAAACCTCTGTTCCCCTCAATACAAGGCTATGAAGTAGGTATATAGAGTTCTGCCGATGGTCTGTGGTTTTATTAAATGACAAACGACATTAAAGATACGGCAGAGAAAATGTAGGCAGGAGTATTGAAGACCCATTTTTTGCTATACGAATAGTGATATTGGGGTATTGTGTTTCTCTAACTCGAGGAAGAATCGACCTATCAAGCTAAATGATCGTGCTTGGTGGAACGTGGTCTGACGGGTAATGTAAAGAATTTGTTCTTATACATATGTATACAGTAAGCGAGTTGTAAGATCAAATACCCAGGATGTCATACAAAATAAATAAGCGGGTCTTAATCGCGTAAACTAACTTATTTAAGGTATAAATACCTATTTGGTTCCGACGTTTCGCTCGTCTTGCACCGAGCGTGGTCGCGGAGAGACTGATGAGAGCTCAGCGCCGTCTTGTGGAAGTGCGGGTTTCGGCACCTACCCTCACTTGGTCTTTATTTAAGTTCGCAATGTCGGTACTCCGACACACTACACTAATGACGTCTACACACTGTTGAGATTTATCACTGCGGCGGTGTCTACACTTGCTGATGACTGGATTCCAAGTAGCCGATAATCTATATCCATCCTCCCGGTTGAAATTGTTATGTTTCTTGATTTCTACCGCTTCACGTACTATCCTGGAGTAATAGTGACGATCGGTGGATAAGACCTGTGGTTGATGCAGTTCTATCCAGTGGTTTGGTCCAGACTCCAACAAATCCAACAAATGGTACTGAGGCGCAATGGATACAAGAAGAAGATACTCCGTCTGAAGAGGAAAGATCGTAGACCTGAAGTAAGCAGAGTGCCGGCGTACATGCCATATCTAAAGGGAGTGACGGACAAGGTTGGAACAGAACTCAAGAAATACTCCATCAAGACTGTATACAGTCCGCTCTCTAAGATTGCACACAATCTGCGTACCCCAAAGGATGTCATTCCTCTCCAAACACCTGGCGTCTACAAAGTCGATTGCAGCTGTGGTAGTTCATATATCGGGCAGACTAAGCGTACAATCGCTGAAAGAGTAAAGGAACATATCGCAGCTGTAAAAAACCGACAGATTAATAAGTCGGCGATAGCTGAGCATTTGTTGGAGTCTGGACCAAACCACTGGATAGAACTGCATCAACCACAGGTCTTATCCACCGATCGTCACTATTACTCCAGGATAGTACGTGAAGCGGTAGAAATCAAGAAACATAACAATTTCAACCGGGAGGATGGATATAGATTATCGGCTACTTGGAATCCAGTCATCAGCAAGTGTAGACACCGCCGCAGTGATAAATCTCAACAGTGTGTAGACGTCATTAGTGTAGTGTGTCGGAGTACCGACATTGCGAACTTAAATAAAGACCAAGTGAGGGTAGGTGCCGAAACCCGCACTTCCACAAGACGGCGCTGAGCTCTCATCAGTCTCTCCGCGACCACGCTCGGTGCAAGACGAGCGAAACGTCGGAACCAAATAGGTATTTATACCTTAAATAAGTTAGTTTACGCGATTAAGACCCGCTTATTTATTTTGTATGATGTATACAAATCGCGAAAGTTTAAAATCGATTACCCAGGATGTGTGTTGTTCTATTTGATAACGGAGGTTCTGATTTGTTTCCCATTTAATATGAAACATAACCTCAGGTTTGATATAACCCTTAGGCCTCGTTTTATTATAATATGATAAGCTTATTACGGTATATTCGAAACGTATGAAATCTGGCCCGGTAACCTGATTTTTGTGAAAACCTTTATATAACCTTAATCCCATCGTGATGAGTGGTAATACATATCACGCCATTGTCCACCTGCAATGTCAAATAAAGATTCTGTTCGTCTTACTTTTATAGTTTCCATATAATAATATTATAGACTTGGAGAGTTCACCTATTTTAGAATACCCTACAATATATTCGGCAAAGAACCGAAGGTGCTTCAGTACACATTTCATACATTAGCAAACCTAGTAACGAAATCACAAAACTAACATAAATACCGGGTTTGGTTAGATTCTAGTAATTTATATCAACAACTTTGTAAAAAACGTACAGGTAACAGAAATTATTTCAGAGTTGCATTTTTGAACATGATCGTCCTTAGGAAATGATTATTTTAAATATTACACGTAAATATTGAAACTCATCATCATCGTCCTAGCGTTTTTCCGGTTGCATCCAAGATTCAGGACACGTCTAGGAGCCTGGGGTCCGCTTACTTGTTTAACCTGATATGACAGATTATCAACTAAATCTTGAAAATATTTTTGTCTTAAGGCTGGTCAGGTCTTGTTTTTCACTTTCTCTGAATACCTTTACTTTTTCTGAGGCAGCCAGAGAGCTGCGAAAGCTGTCAAGATTTTCTAATAATATAATACCCCATTGTTTCAAGATCTCCACAAAGCTATTAAACTATGATTGCACTTCAAATACTTATCCTGTTCACAATGTAAGTCCCAATACCCACCATGCTCCCGCGAGATTTAATCTGTACGAGTTCGAGTCAAGTTCTGATGCATTTGTCAGAGACAAGGATATTGAGTCGATTCGAAAATGTTTGTCTTAAAAACAAAGGAGAAATACCTTCTATTTTCCCCGACGTTTCGCCATGGGTTTCACCCGCCGTATTTACAGGGTGACTGATGTTCTGTGGTGGGTAATACTCAATACTTTATTTCATTTCACAATGTATGCTTAGGTGGTAGTTCTTAGCATAAATGAGTCATTGTGAATCCTGTCGGGCACAGCAAAGTAGGGTCTCCAAGAAGTGCAGTATTTGGCACTTAGTTGGGTCACTGGGTCTTCAAACAGTTACATTCATAATTATTGCATTGGTAAAAATGCAGTTTAAGCACAATGGATATACTAATAGGCTGCTATGCAGAGGATTATCAGATTGACGGATTTGTAACTTTGCCACAATACGATTGCCGTCTGACCTTCCTGATAGGGATAGCGATATTCCAGGGCATTCACTATGGTACTGACTGTCCATAATGACTGTAAAACTCTGATTGACAACCGGGACCGACGTCGATGTCTTAACGTGCTCTCCGAGGCACGGTACTAACAGTTTAATATGCACACGACTCCAAAACCAGTGGGTTCATAGCCGATACTCTCTGTAGGGCCGTCTGTTGGTATATCCACTAAACTTTCGCTGCCGTTCAAAGTTTCAACTTTATTTGTCTTTGTTCAGTGAAATCGCTTGTTTTATTACGACTCAGCTTTTGATATAAGTAAGTAGTAAGTCCGTATGTTAGGTAAGATGAAATTTTGTTCTCATTTTATTTTTATTTAGAGGGTATTAGAGATGTGGCAGAGATTGGATGGCGTTTCTTTTATTTTATACTAATAGGAATCAAAAGGAGGTTGAGTTAATAAAAAAACACTAATTGATTACAACCTAAGTATTTTAATTAGCAAAAATAGCAGGAATTATTAATTATTGGCACTAATTATTGATTATTTAACTATTAGAAGAAGTGAAAGTCATTTGTGTGGTAAAGAATTGTGTGATAAGAGAGTTGTTGAGTAAAAGAAGATGTAGTGACAAGATTCGAGAAAGGCGTGTTAAGATGGTTTGGGCACGTGGAGAGGATGAATGACGAAAGACTGACAAAGAAAATATATAAGGCAAGTGTGAATGGGACAGGACGAAGGGGAAGTCTCAGGTGGACGTTCTCTTACCAGATTGGAAACATCCTAAAAAAGGATAGGTCGGAAGTACCCTAAACAGAAGACTTTTCAACTTTTCAACTTTTTTTATTTTCGGAATTTTTCCTTTACTTGTGCTGTAAGACCTTGGTTTGAACCAAAATTGACAATTCTAGATCAATCGGCAGTACCCTATAGGTTTTGGGTCGAAAACCTATATGGTAGTTCCTGTTGAACTAGAATCACGAAATTTGGCCAAAAGCAGGGTCTTACAGCACAAATAAAGGAAAAATTACAAAAAATTTAAAAAGTGGAATATTTAAGGGTGTCCTCATACATACATAGTAGATTCCATTTAAGATAGTCCTCTAAGTTGTATGGGCGCTCATACAGATTTAGAGGACTAGCGTCAAATAAGGTAAAATGCGTACGGAACCCTCGGTGCGCGGGTCAGACTCGCACTTGCCCGAATTTTTTTATACTGTGAATTATATTTGTTCTTAGAGCCACGACTTTTGAGCCTGGAACTTGGTCTGCCCTAAACTTTCAATTTTCAATTTACCCTATCCCTAGAGTTGGAATGTTAAAAATCTTTCCTTACTAGGCGCCTACGTGTAAAGCTCCGTACTCACATAAAGTTTTACTCGATCGAGTCGTACTCGAAGGCTCGCTAAGAGTAAAATTACAGGTATTTTAATGTCATCGAAAGTTTTTTTCGATGACAGTAGTTTCAGTTTTACAGTCCACGCGTTAATTTTTACTCGTTTTCGAGTAAAACTATCGAGTATAACCATGTGTCAGTACTAAGCATTATAGGAACATACTATTATAATGAAATGTTTCCACCTTCAGTAGTTTCGGCTCTTCGTATTATGTCAGTCACCTCAAGTTATTTTGATGACGGTGATTATTATCGAGTATAATGTCCAAAGTCAAGTTTAGGTAATCGCATAAATACAACATTTTACCTTACCAGAATTGTTAACAATCTTTCTAATACTTTCTTTCCTTATAACCAGCTTAAAGGTTGAATAAAAATTTGTGTGATTTTCTCGGACTTCTACGCTTATAGGAAACCTTTTACTAACCGGTTATGTTCACAATAGCGCCTAGCCGCATCCACCGCTGTAAAAATCTATTGTAAAATATGTTTCAAAGAAGTACTTATATCTCTCATACTTCGCTGAGCATTATTTGCTATTTGTGTTCGTAAAAGACGTCTCGCTTGATGGAGCGCTAAAAGCAGTCTACCGCTCACCGTTCCTATTTCAAAAAAATGTTTCTCGTATTTAGACGTAAACGGTTTTACGGTTGCACTTTTAAGCAAAGGTAATTTTGTCGACGGCATGTATGGAAATATAGTTTTTTCTACAGTAATAGCAAACGTTCGTAACTTTGGGAAAAAATTAAAGTAGTTAACGGTTTGTGGGAGCTTCCTGTTTTGGCCCTCGGTAACCCAAATTTATTTTGAAATTACAAAGACACATTTGATTTTACTATTTAATGAAAATATTTTAATTAGGTAGTTCGTTGATTTACAATAGATCATATAATGAAATACATCATTTAGCATCCGTTGAACTCAATTTGCATGTATTTCTCAATGTGTCTTCAAAGTAAACAGACCCCTCTTTCCCCGAAGCAGTAATGCTGTAAGGCAGTGTTTGCTGAGATGCACTGTTGAGAACAATGTTGTGGTGGCACAGAATGGATCTGGAGCATTAAAACGCCACGGAGTAATGAAGGAATAATAAGACGTCAAATTAAACTTATCTTCTTGATTTTTTATATAATCTCGCCCGAGCACGCTTCTTCATCATCAACTTAGCGATATAGGAATTTATTTACTCCATACAAAGGTACGTGGTATAGATCTCGAAAGACAATTTAAACTTAGCGAAATCCTGGTTGCATCTAAGACTTTCGCCATGCATCCCGAGGTCCGTTTACTAGATTAACCAGACTTGACAGAATGTTAGCTTTGCACAGAGCAGCTGTCCTCCGCAACCCAAAGTGATAGCGATATTACATAGCTAAGACCAGTGTCAGTATATTCAACGGTACTGACTGACGGTTAAAGATCTTTATGACAGCCGGAACCGACGGTTTTACGTGCTCTTCTAGACAGGAGCAAGCGATAATTTAAAAACTAAACTGGAACTTATGTTTTGAACCATTTTAGGATTTTTTATTTTATTATCATCATCACAGCGTTATTCATGTTGCATTTTTTTTACATAAAGCGCCAATGACGTCCAATAATTCTCTAGAGAGATCTTTCTATATATAATTGCCAGCTCCAACCCACATAGCTCTTGGTTTGTAATAGATGTATAAGGAGAGGTGGCCCGCCTTGTCTCGCAGCATTGTTGACAAATACACTTAGTGCCGGCAGAATTGGTGTATACAATGTAGAAACTACCGTCCACGTACAGGGTGGCGCAAAAGAAATGACCCTATTGGGTTCAGCTACAACTTCGTTTCTAAATTAGAAAACTAGAATTAGTTTTTTAAAAATATAAGTATAATATTTGTGCCATGAAATTTAGTTGCATTATGATTTAAATATGATGTCTATTAAATGTTGACCTCCAGAGTTGAAGCACATTTGAGCCCTATTTATGACATTTGCCATAACTAGCTGTAACACTTCCTGCGATATGTTTCTTCTTTCTTGGTGTTTATTTTCTTTTAAAGCTGCGAGAGTCTCTGGTTTCTTCACATACACCCGAGATTTCAAATAACCCCAAAGAAAGAAGTCTGGACAGGTGAGATCGGGTGATCTAGCAGGCCAAGGCAAATTGCCAAAACGAGAGAAAACACGGCCTGGAAAAGCATCCTAAATTATTTCCATTTTATCGCGCGCTGTGTGTGCCGTTGCGCCGTCTTATTGGCACCAGGTGTGCTCCAGCCCCATTGCATTCAAATTGGGTATCAAGAACTCGCGTAACATGGTTTTGTAGCGCTCACCAGTGACAGTTACCGCATTGCCTGCAGCGTGTTCAGAAAAATAGGGTCCGATCACTCTTTCTGCACAGACGCCACACCATATAGTTAATTTTAGTAGATGTAAAGGTGTTTGTTGAATAATGCGCGGTAGCTGTACTCTAGACGATCTCGGTGATTAGTAGGCAGCAACTGATGAGTCATCTGAGTTTTATACGGAAAGACCTTCAATTCTTTGACTAAAATACGCTGCAGAGACCGCCTGGAGATCCTCAATTGCGTGGCATTTTCGCGCACAGCTTCAATATTTTCGGCTAAACGCTCTGTTCTTGGTCTGCCAGACTTACGTCTATCCAATGTTGAGCCAGTTGCTTCGAGGCGTGTGGCAAAGCGTCGAATAGTGCGACTAACCGGTGGGGAAATCGTCAACGAAATTCATTTTGTGTTTTTATCACAGATGAATTATTCCGTAAATAGATTCAAATTCGTTTATTAAACACCTTATACAATTATACAAAGCTTAAACGGTAATGGCTACAGTAGTATAAACTGTGTCGTAGCCATTAACGCCCACATCCGAATACTTTTAAAGGTATAACAAATTAACAAAGATAAGCAATTCACATTTAATATTTTAGTATTAATTGATGTTATCTATGGATAGTTGTATGATTTGTAACTAGATATTAGTATGAGTGGTGACATGTGAGAGGCATGTGTATGGGTGTGTGAGTGACTGGGTGATAGTTATGTAACTGTGTGTGATATGAGTGTGAAATTTTTATGTTTAATATTTCATGTAATGATGTCTTCACATTGGTCATAGTTTTGAGAAAGAAGCCATGCAGTGAGTTTGAGCTTGGCCATTGCAATAGTCAATGGATATATATTGAGCTCCCTATTAAGTTAATTATAAAGTTTGGGGCTTAAAAAGTAATATTTATAGATTTACTCGATTATTCCACGTTCATGGCGAGTTAAGCGGTCCATGATTATTTTTAGTGAATTTAACATTTGATAACTACAAAATTTTCAATATCAGAATGACAGGAGATGTCATTAAAAAATATAAGGAATTTCTATAGTGCCAGTACTTTTGCGCCACCCAGAACAATTCAGGACTAGTTAAAGTAAACTAGTAGGACAAAAGTGCCCCACTATTTCACTATCCAGCGAGCTTAAAATCAGTGAATGACTTTAAGGTTTGAATGAATTCTTTGACGTTGTCACAATAGATCATTCTCTTGTGATTTAGATTGATCTGTATTGTCAGGGATATACTCGTATTACTATAATATGTGTCACGTAGGATCGAACCAACGACGGTGATGCTAAACCGTGCGTTTACCACTTACACCACACTAGGTACTACATAGGTTCTTCTAGTCTTTCGATAACTAAGGGTGTTATAATGGTCATCCTCTTGTTAGCAATTTTTCGGCGGCTTTTTCCTTCCTCTTTACTTACCATAGCTCAAGGTTTGCTTTTCATTTAAGCATAACAAAAATAGAGATAGAGTGACCATTGTATTCCATTACCTGCTGTGTCTAGTTTGTACACAGTGTATTGTGTTGTGTCGTGTACCTTCAAAGTGATGAGTATTATGCTGAAAGTATCATGCTTTACCCGTGTGAGGGCAAAGATCAAGGATATTTGCAGATAGCTAGAGGAATAATTGAGTATAGTGCCTATGGTAAAATATGTCATTCTATTGATAAATAGCTTTTGCCCGTGGCTCCGCCCGCGTGGATGTCAGTTATCGCGATAAAAACTATCCTATGTCCTTCCTCGAGTCTTTGAAATAATACCTAAATATTGATCTCTCAGCAGAAAATCCTCATCATACTGGTCAAGTTCTGCTAAGCAGTCAAGTTTGTATAAAGTATAGTGCAGATGGGCTTTTATAGTTCCTCATTAGAAGTTTTAGATCTTCGATTGTTATAAGTCAACAGAAAATGCTCATGAGACTGAACCACTTTTGCTAAAACGTCAAGTCTGTACAACGATATTACAAAAAAGTGAGTCTGTATATGTTATAGTGTAGCTGGGCTCTTAGAGTTCCACATCAGATGATCGAGATCTTCAAATTTTAATCTCTCATCAGAAAATCCTCATCAGCCGTAATGTTTATGCCAATCCGCATTTTTTACGTCTTATAGTTTAACTGGGCTGTTGTGTTTCTGCATCAGGTCTTCAATTTTCCAAAATCAATTATAGCCTATATGTTGCCCAGACTCAATAGCAATACAACACAAAAAGTTTCAGTGAAATCTGTCCAGTTGATTCAGAGATTAGCGAACAAACAATCAAACAGACGAACAGATAAACAGCAAACAGACAGATTTTTTTTTAGATTCTTACTCCATTACTGATTCTTAGCCTAACTGTATATTTTTTTATAAATATATTCAATGTATACATTTTTTTTAATTGTCTTATTATATGTATAGATATAGATGATGATGATGATCTCTAGACCGATTTCAATCACGGCGACTACAACTCCATTCAGATAGTTGTCGCTGACGTGCTCTCATACGACTGAAATAGCCACACTTATTTGCGAATGTACGCGAACATTGCAGGCATGTGAACACACCGTTGTTTTCATACTATTAGATTAGAAGAGACGATAACAATTATGTGTCCACCAATCTCAGTGTAAAATTATTACTACTAACCTGTGAAATTTTAATGTATTTGTCAGATGACAAAATTCTGTAGAATTTTGTTACTGGAATACTATATTATACACGGTTATTTAGCGAGTCTTACTCGCGATAAAAAGCAAGAAAGCAGCGATAGCTGCGTGGAGAGACTGACAGACTGCTACGCAGAGGATCTCGGGTTCGAATCCACGGCACGCACCTATGACTTTTCGGAGTTATGTACCTATTATATTGTTAATTATCGCGTGCTTATCGGTGAAAGAAAATATCGTGAGGAAACCGGCATGCCTCAGAGTTCTCCATAATGTTCTCGAAAGTAATGTGAAGTCTTCCAACTCACTTTTGGCCAGCTTGGTGGACTATGATCTTATCCTTCTCATAGTGAGAATAGGCCTGTGCCCAGCAGTGTGACAGTATAAAGGGCTGATGATGATGATGACTCCCGATAAATACTGTATTTAAGGAATAAATACCTCGGTATTTGCCAACGTTTCATGTATAATGTACACTAACCGCGAGAGTTTAAAATCGTGAATTGCAATACTATATTATAGCAATGAATTTCCAAATACAAAAGCATGCCTTGCTGTTCTTATGAGCATTAGGTTCACCTAACTGTGTCTCTTTATTTGTTAAAAAATAAACCGACAAAAAGTACTACATAAAATTTCTGAAAATGTATGTAAGATGAATGCTTTCTCAAAAAGATATAAGCTACGCCAACTACGCTGCGTAATAGGCACAAAACAAGCTACAACTAGTACTCTGATTTTGACTACAACTTAATCTTTGCCAATCTGTCTTCTTGGGACAATAATGCATTCAGCGTTATGCCATTTTATGAGGTCTACTACTACGTTCAAACTTTTGACCTTTGCTTTTATTGTCCCACTTATGTATCTATGAAGCCATTATCAGACATACGTCATCGAGTTATTATTTTTTATCACGTTATAAATTGTTTGTTATGGACTGTAATAACTTGTAATACTATTGTTGTTTGATTGTCTGCTTTTAGAAATATGCGGGGAAATGCAGAAACTCTATTAATTCACTTTTTGATGACTTCGCGATTTTAAGCAGGGCTTATCTTGAAAATACATACATACATACATAGATTCACGCCTGTTTCCCGGAGGGGTAGGCAGAGACTACGGAACGCCATTTGCAACGATCCTGACATACCTCTCTTGCTTCATTCACTCCCATCAAGTTTCTCATGCATGCTCTTCTGTTTAGGGTACTTCTGACCTGTCCTTCTTTTAGGATGTCTCCAATCTGGTCAGAGAACGTCCACCTAGGTCTTCCCCTTCGTCCTGTCCCATTCACACTTGCCTTATATATCTTCTTTGTCAGTCTTTCGTCATCCATCCTCTCCATGTGCCCAAACCATCTTAACATGCCTTTCTCGATGCTTGTCACTACATCTTCTTTTACCCCACACCATTCGCGTATCACACAATTATTTACTCTGTCGGTCAAAGACACACCACACATACTTCTCAGTGATCTCATTTCTACAGCATTTATTCTACTTTCAAGTCTCTTCTGCCATACCCAACTTTCACTACCTACCATACATAAGGGTAGGCACTAACACCCCTCTATGCACAGCCAAACGCCCCTTTTTGGACACGTTTTGACTGTTCATAAACGCCTTCAGAGCTCCATTCACACTTTTACCTATTATCTTGAAAATAACTGAATATTTTTGAAATAGACTTCAGGGATTCGTTATAGCAACGATTATACAAGTTTTTTTTAGTTCGAATAATACCGAGGTATTCATGCCTTATACATATTTCGCTAATAAAACCCGCCAAGTAAATTTGTATAATAGCTACTTTTAGATTTAGATTGTAATAATATAGTCCGGAATAGTTTTAGTCTAAAATTATTGAAGATACACTTATTGGAGGTTGGAGATCGTCATAAGCAACTTTAAATTTTTTCCCAGTCATCATCGTCATTAGACTGCTCCACTGCTAAATATAGGCCTCTCCAATCGCAATAGATTATAATATGATACCTTGACATTGCAGGTTTCCATAGTCATGGAATAGAGCTCTGCTCCTGTATGAGTGCCTAGCTCCAGATGTGATGCTGGTGGTCTAGGCTAATAAAAAGGCTTCGATATCTGGTAGAAAGACTGTATTGCATAGGTCGCAAGTACAAAACTAGATATATGGCCGCAGCCGTAGTATATATTAGAGCTACAACTATGGAAGTAACACTGGGTAGGTCGATGAGTAGCTGCAATTTACTACTACAATAGAAAAATAAAAACTGTACGACAGAGTTTTCTATTTCAGCAAAAATATGGCAACAAATATGTCCACATGTTTTTAAAATACATCGGTACCCGAAGTATGTAGTAAGGCTTTCACAGATTCAGATTTGAAATTTGTTTTTTAAACTATGTTCTCACGGCACCTCTAGGGTACTTGTATCGCGTGAATAAAAATGGACGCTGGCATTTACATTCATGAAAAGAATTAAAAATGTACGGTGTTTGAAAATTTTCAGAACTTATCTGAAGAATACTTTGTAATTTCACTTACTAGTTTAGGCACTAATGCATTCGAGTCGTCCGTCGATGGGAACATTTTTCCAAACACTTCCTTATGACCGCCATAGACGTTCTAATAATTTGACCATACAGGCTGGTTCAAACAGTTAAATCAAATAAAAATACGACAGTTCATATTTCTTCTAGCCAATTGACACAATTTTATCAAAGCTTGCCAAAAATGTTCATGAATTGCTATTTTAGCCAATTTGATTAAATTGTCTTTAAAACTCGGACTACGTCATCTGAATTTATATTAAAACTAAACATTTAAACTTCATAGTCCATTACATAGAAAAAGGAACCCTTCCTCAATTTCGCCACGTCTGTTCGTCTACCGTTACTTGTTCACTAAAGTCCTACAAGCCATCATTTTATAATTAAATCGCAGCTAAAAGAAACAAAACTCTTATTCCCTTCATAATATTATCGAAGCGTATAAGACCAGTCAATATATAAACAAATCACGATGTCCGCAAATAAGCGCTTATATTTTTACAATTTACGCTTTGCGGAGTTTTAAACCCCTAACTTTCGATTTTCCATTCGCTAAAATCATAAAACAAATCGGCTTTGTTGATTACAAATAAAAAATGTTCGTGCATTAAAAGTTCAATCTTCTTTCTTTTAGCGTTATCCCAGTTTCAATCTGGGGTCCGCTTACTAGTCTAACCGGATTTGGCTGAATATTAGCTTTTCCACAGAGCGACTGCTTGTCTGACCTCCGCAACCCGAAGGGATAGTGATATTCCATGGTTTAGACTAGTGTCAGTTTATTTAGAAGGTACTGACGCCCTGTAACGACTGTCAAAGATGTTTATGACAACCAGGACCGATGGCTTAACGTGCTCCCCGAGGCACGGGACAAGCGATAATTAACAATTCAATACGCACATAACTCCGAAAAGTCTTTGGTGCGCGCCGTGGATTCGAAACCGATACCCTCTGCATGGCAGTCTGTTGGTATATCCACTCGGGTATCGCTGCCTATAAAAGTTCAATATATTTCCATAACTCGTATTAGCAGAAGTGACCCTAAACCAACATTGGATTAAAATTCGGGACCATTCGCGTACTCATGTAAACCTTCTTGGTACTTGGTCAATGTTTTCGCAAGCAAACTGCAAGACAAACAGAACTGTTCCCGATCAAGATTGTTTGCTCTTACTTTAAAGGTTTAAATTAAGTGATGAGTGCAAGGATGATACGGTTAATTAAGTGATGTGTGTATGTGTGTTGGCGATTGCAGGTTGATAAGATATAAAACTATTCTCGAAACGCAGCATTTACTCTTTTAACATTTTGAATAGAACTTTGCAATCGTAAAAATATTTTATCAGAATTAGAGGGTTAGAGCAGAAACGGCTTTCAGAGATTACCTAGTACGTCCGAACCGTATACGATAATGTTAAACAGTGTACAACATTATCTTGATTTTTATATTGAAGATGTTTTTATTTAAATAAGTACAACATTTGTATTCTTACTCTAATGCGCTTACTAGTATATAAATTAACAATAATAATAATATTTTTTTACCAAACACACACACAACATCATCTAGTCTCAAACTAAGAAGAGCTTGTATTATGGGTACTAGACAATGGATAAACATACATACATATTTACTTATTTTTTGTATTTATATATTAAACATAGAAACGCCCAGACCAAGACAAACATCCTTGTTCATTCACACAAATGTTTGACTTGAGCGGGAATCGAACCCGCGACCATTGCGCATGGCAGTCGTTTACACTCATGCTAGTGGCACTACCACTGCAATTCATCTGTGTGTTCTGAAATCCGCGTGTCTTCACAATACAATAAAACAAAGATCACTTGGGGTTATGTGGCCCACATGTGTACATTGTATTTACAAAAATAAACGCTGAATCTGTCTTTCTTTTTGATAATGATGAGAAGGGTGATTACTTTCAAATGAGGCTTATATGGTTTAACAAACCCATTTTAGCTTTGAAATTCACACATTTAGTCAAACTTCCCAACAGAAGCTTCCCAAGGGCTCTTTGGATGTTATTTCCCCACCGTCATTGATTTTGATTGCAAGCCATTCATGATGACAAAGTCTATGTCTATGATGACAAAGTCTTTTATGAGGACATATCCTAAAAAATGAGTTTGTCATACGCCATATGCACTCCTTTGCTGGATATAGGCCTCTTCTATTTTGCGTCACATTAGCATTGTTAGTAAATTGGAGGCTATCGTCGCAGGGTCTATGACCACGTAAGCCAGAGTATGGAGACTTTGGTATAGAATTTGATCTCGAGTTTCCCGACTTTTCCCAAAGATACTACTTCTTTCATGTATTTTCTTATTCGCCTCTTACGATATCAATAGAATCAAATGGGATAGTGGCACTATGTATTCTTAATCTTTCACCACAAGTAGTGAACTCAAGTTACAGAAAATTTTTGTTTACACGATTAGTGTATACTTAGTTTAGCCTCGTTTACAAATTTGTGTTACTTACCAACAGAGTGGTCAGACAAACTTTATTCAATACTCTAGTTTTATGTAGGTACACATCGAGTGTTATAGATATCCTTTTTTTGTGAATAGGAATAAAATCCTGGAAACTTTTCCAAAGCCTTTGCCCCATTCCTAAATTAATCAGGAAAGTTCAGAGACGGTTTTTTTTTATTTATCACACTCATTCAAATACCCGAGGAAAGGATTGCCCTGACCCGGATAAATTGGTCTAAAAATAAATTCCATTGTGTTAATACCAAACGTAGACCTCGCGTTGTTCAAAATTTATCGCGATTGTCCACTAATGCAGTGTGACACCCTTGGCTGAATGACAGGTTCATGCATCAAATTAAAAAAATACCGTTGATATTCGATACTTTTAACGAATATTGAACCTTAAGCCTTTGTGTTAAAAGTGATGAGGTTGTTTTTGTTTTGTGTGCTAGGGATGGCACACTGATATAATAAATTGGCTTGTGGGATCTTTTGCGCTATATACCTCGGGTAATAAATCTAAGTGACGTGTTTGCCAACATGAAGCTGGTGACTTTATTTATTGTTTATTTGGCGGTCGTCGCCGCGGACAGTGAGGATTGTGATGATGATGACCTCGGTGAGCCTGTGAGTACTGAAAACCTTTTTATAGTTGACTGCACAATTACTTACATGTGTCCGTTTTCTACATTAAATTCGTATACTTTACTAAATTCATAAGAAGACATAATATATGATATGATTATATAAAATAAAAGAGATAACATATTGATATATTTGTCTTGCTGTCTGTTTGTTTAGCCTAATCTACAAAAAAGCTAATCCATTTTGTTCGACGTTTCTCTGACAGAAGTTATTTATGTTTTATTTTTTAATTTATTGTAATCTATTTGTTTAAAGTATTGTGTGCACAAAAATGTTTATTTTAAGACTGCAACATTATTTATCTTTTATTGTTTCTTTCTTCTAAAAGCAACGCAGCTAGCCTTACATAAAACTATTGCAAACATAGAGCCTTATTGATCTCAATATGAATAGAATAACTGCAGAAACCACGTGAAGGCTATTTCCACCTGAAATTACCATATCCTCACAGATAAAAATTCAACAATTCATGCGTCTGATTAGCGTTTCTTCAATCATCATAAAAATGTAAATATATTGTGTTCCATTTAATATATTGTAGAGTGAAAATACTAAGAAAATGCAGATAGAACTACACATACAACTTTAATCAGAGGATAGAGGGCGGTAGTTGCCAAGTAAACATCGGCTCCGTGTTTATTTATTGATTTAAATTGTAATATCGTACTTTATAACCCATAAATACGATTAATTAGATCCTATATATCTAACAATCGTCATCAATTGTTGGTGAAAAGCTACGTTCAGTGAAATATATAAATATAAGTGTAAAACTTACATACTCAAAAACAAGTGCAGTGTTTAAAAATAAATAGTGTACAAAACATTTCGTCAATCTAAAATTCAATAACTAATGCTATAAATACTTAAAACAACGTTAAAATAGTGCAGTGATATGAAAACAACAACATTTCTAACTAAATTTAAAAACAAGTGAAAAGTGACTCATATCGTGATTTGAACAGTAAACCGCCACCGGAATATCTAAAAGTATTGAAATTTGAACCCTATTGCTTTATCGTTCAATCGTTTATAAAATTGCATCAACTGGTTACCTATTTCGCAATTTAAAGTTAAGAACTCGTGGCGTAGCGGATTAGGCGTTCAGTTTTGCACAAGTATCTTACTTTGGCTGGTTGGAGTTTCAAACCTCAGCGGCGCAGTGCGTGACTTTTCGAGATTTTGATAACAATCTATTTCATAAAGTTATTTGAAAAATATAATAAACAAACTACAAAACATTATCTGCTTAAAGATATGGAATAAATATTATTTGTTACAAATACAAGCTTGTGACAGTAGTGACATCTAATAACAAAAAGTTACACTGATATTTGAACAGTTATAACGATACACACGAGAGGGCGCTTCACTAGCTTGATTCCACAAAAACTAAAGATGGAACAGGAAAACAACATAACATTCAGACGTCTTAGGATTGCAAGAACAAAGTCCTGTGATAGCATAGAAAAATGTGGCAGTTTAGACAGCAGCGTAGAAGAGGATTTAGCTAAAAGCTTGGATTTATCTACATACATACATCCAGATATTGTTCACGACCTTATGAGTGAAATAAATAGTCTCAAGGCTAATTTAGATACCACACAGAATGAACTTGAAACTACAATAATTGAAAACAATGACTTAAAAAACCAAGTCTCCAATTTATACCGCGAAATAGATATACTGAAGAAGCTGTGTAAAAGTCCCATAAGTTCAAGCAGTAAAAAATTAAAACGACGTCGTTTAACTTTAGAAAACATTACACATAATGTTACAGTCAACGCACAAGATGTACACAAAAGTCCTTCATCCTCTTGTATTCCAAATATTACACCGAAATCTACTGGAAAGGTAATCTCTTCTCAAGATGAAAAGGTTAAGAATATAATATCCGAAAGTCACAAGACTGTGAAAGAAGACTCCTCGTACACTAAATTATGTAAGAAACCTTGTTTGGATAAAAACTTAGCCAAGTTTGACACAATTTCAACAACAACAGCAGAGCCATCTCTTCGAAAAATATTGATTTTTGGCACACAACAGTGCGTCGGCCTCGCTTCTACTTTGATTCGCACTAGGGCTAACAGGAAGTATCAAAAATATAATATTATGGGGTTTACAAAACCTTTTGCATCGTCAGAACACGTGTTGCAACAAATCGAAAAGGTTGATATTAGTTGTGGTGACAAAATAATTATTTGTGTAGGCGAGAACGATTGTAGACCTATGCCTCTCTTATTAGAACTAATAGCTTCTTTAAAAAAACTTGCTGGTAATACTGTCTTGGTACTAAATGTTATCAAAAATAAATTTCTTAATGAATATAAATTAAACAACGAAATTCAATTAATTTGTCAAAATATACCGAATTGTCATTTTATAAGGAATAACAGGTATTATGATAATTTAATGTATGATACTTGTAACATACTGAATTTGACTATAGACAGTATAGATTATGAGCATTTGTATCTCAATTTTAACACAGGAAAAACAGGTATGCAAGTTTTGCAATCAAGCTCTAATTATATTTGCAGTCGGGAAACTATTGCTAATAAGTTTCCACCAAAGCAGAATGTAAATTATAAAACATTGGTACAGACAAAATTACACAAATATTTTTCGACTATTTCCAAAGATTCTACTAATAATATACCCAAAATTAGTAATGTAAACCCAGATAATTGTATGAAAAGTGTAAGTAATTTTTTTCGTAAGTAATAATTCTAATAAATTTTCTATTCTTCACCAAAATATCGCTGGCATTTTAAGTAAAAGGGAATTATTACAGATTACACTTGAGAATTTGTCAAAAAAGGGTATATACATTGATGTCCTATGCGTAAGTGAAAGCTTTTTGAAGTCAGGTGAGGAAATAAATATGCGCTTGAATGGTTTTAACCTTGCTAACTCATTTTCAAGGACCAAACAACGCAGAGGAGGTGTATGTATTTTCTGTAGAAATTATATTGAATTTACAAAAGTAACATTTTTAAAAGAACTCACAGCTGAGCTTACCTTTGAATCGTGTGGTATAGAAATACCCAAATACAGATGTATCATAATTTGTATTTATCGCATACCTAATTACTACCCTTATATATTTCTTCGTAAACTAGAGTCACTAATGATCAAAATTCACAATAAAACTAATAAAAGGATAATTATAACGGGCGATTTCAACATAGACCTTTTAAAAAATTGTGAAGCGCTCACTGAGTTTCGTAGGATTACTCAAAATTATAATTTCATTATTCACATAACCGTTCCCACTAGACTCAACAGCTGCATTGATCAAATATTGAGTAACATTTCTGACGCAGCTGGAACTGTATTACCGCTAGAGCTCTCCGATCATAACACGGGACAGTTAATTTCCTTTCCGGTAGAAAATAAAAGCTCTCCGTCATCCTTTGTTTTTAAAATTAAAAGAGATATGCACAAAGACAACATGGATAAATTCCTGCACTGTTTGGAGCAACTCTCATGGTCAGATACCTTTGCTGAAACTGATACTGATCTTGCTTTCAATGCATTTTACGATAATCTTTTATTGTTTTTTAATTTATGCTTTCCCACATATAGTGTTAAAATATGTAACAAAACAAAGTGTAATTCTTGGATATCAAAAGGTATAAGAATATCTTCTGAAACAAAGCGCAAACTGCGTTATAAGAATTATAGGGCTGGGACACAGTCGAGTAAAACACTTTATTCTCAATATAAAAAGCTTCTTAGAAAATGTATTACAACTGCGCAAAGACTAAGTAACGAAACCTACGTAACCAATTCGTCAAATATTTGTAAAGCGTCTTGGAAAATTATAAATAATAATATAAAGCCAAGCATTACCACAAGAACAATATCGCAAATAGTACATAACAATGAAATAATAGATGATCCTCATAAGATTTCAAACATATTTAACGATTACTTTGTTAATTTAACCAATATGGCGGATAACTCTCAACAACAATACGAAATCAATCAGAAAAATATACAAATTAAGTCAAACAACGCCAGTATTTTCTTAGTCCCTACCGACATCATAGAGGTTCAAAAATTAATACGATTGCTTAAAAATACGCCTTCGGTGGGCTATGACCAATTTCCTACAAACCTTCTTAAAGCATGTAGTAAAATCATTGCACCAGTATTAGTGTATATAATAAATCTGTCTCTAACACAAGGTAAGTTTCCTGATAAATTGAAAACAACGGTAATTAAACCCTTGTACAAAAAAGGCGACAAGAATATCACAAGCAATTACCGGCCTATTGCACTTATTCCTACATTAGCGAAAGTGTTTGAAAAAATAATGTACAATAGATTGAGATCTTTTCTGAACGATTTCCAAGTTTTGTGTCCGGAACAACATGGATTTTTGAAAGGAAAGTCTACTACATTGGCTACATTTAAACTTGTAAAAAGTATAGTGGACAATACTAATTTAAGAACCAATGTAACAGCTTTGTTCTTTGACATGAGTAAGGCATTTGATTTTGTGTCACATAATTTGTTATTAAGTAAATGTGAACTATACGGCGTACGTGGCATTGCACAGAACTGGCTAAAAAGTTATTTGAGTGATAGAACACAATTTGTGGAGATCATAAATGTTAATTCAAAGCAAAAAGAAATATCTACTAAATCAAATCTAAGGCACAATAAAGTCGGTGTTCCCCAGGGAAGCATATTAGGTCCACTTCTATTTATTCTTTATATTAATGATCTTCCTTCTATAATAGAACATAAATGTATTCTTTATGCGGACGATATATCCGTACTGGTACCTAATAAAAATAATGTAAACAGCAACTACAATGACATGCTTAATAAAACTATATGTAATACAATTAACTGGTTACGCAACAATAATTTAAGTGTAAATATAGATAAAACAAAATATATGCAATTCCATAATAGAGGCGCTAAGAAACTTGATATAAATTTAAATTACAATGGACAAATGTTGAAAGAAGTTACAGAGTTCTCTTTCTTAGGCATAACCTTAGACGACAAATGCAATTGGAAAGCACATGTAGAAAAAATAAGTAATCGAATAAATAGATTTGCCTATGCGCTATGGCGCCTAGCAAAAATAACTAACATACAAACCGCCTTAAAAGCTTATCACGGTTTCGTTGTGTCCAATATAAGATACGGCATTGTGCTTTGGGGAAATTCTGTAAATATAAACAGGGTATTTGTTGCCCAAAAGCAATGTATACGAAGTATGTGTAATAAAGCTCCTTGGGAAACTTGCAAACCTTTATTTCGTAAAATGTCACTTCTAACTGTTCCGTGTCTGTATGTGTATGAAATGTGTGTTTTTGTAAAATCCAATGATGATTTATTTTCTTATAACAAAGATAGTTGTAATTTCAATACTCGTTATCCAAATAAACTTGTACTTCCTGCAATAAGAACAGATCAATGTAGTCGAAACAGTTATGCAATGGCGGTACGAATTTATAACCATTTACCACAACGAGTTAAAGAATTATCGATGAATAAATTTAAAGCTCAACTTTTGCGATGGTTGTGTGAAAAGTGTTTTTACACCGTAGATGAATATTTAAAATGTAAGTCTTAGTGTAGTTAGAATTTTGTAGAATTTATATCAAATAAGGTAAAAATTTCATTGTAATTGAATGTATATTATTATTTGTATGCCATATATTTGAAATGGTTAATGTTGGATCCAAATTGTTCTATAACACCTGTTGTACACCACATTTATACAAATAAACATTTGAATTTGAATTTGAATCTTACACGTCGTTTGGTTCAATTCTCCGCAGACCAGTTTACTGAGCATTACACTTGTTGATCTAATGATAAAAGATTTCATTTGAATTTTCATCGAAGTGGGGATTATATTTTCAAATGAATCTAAAGTATTGAGAGTTAACCCATATACTACTGATTAAATTGGATGAGAGTTCCAAGACAGGACTTCATAAGTTTCAAAACTCGGCGTCTTCTATGGTTCGGCTAGATTCCTATCTAGCCCACTTTACTAACTCCTGGTGGTATTGTATTGTATACAGTGGTGGTGCGAATGAGGGTGGGTCTAACTAGTAGCAATAAAAAGTATCAAGAGTTGAATCTATTCCAAATCTATAATATAAAAGTGAATCGTTGAATGTGTTGCTAAGCGCGAAGCTCGAGAGCAGCTGAACCGATTTCGCTAATTCTTTTTTTATAATATTCCTTGAAGTATGAGGATGGTTCTTCCGGAGAGAAAATACATAAATTAAAGAATCGACTGTTAGGCGGTACGAAGTTCGCCGGGTCAGCTAGTAGACAATAAAATATTACTTAAAACAAATACTAGAGGTTCGTTATTGTATTAGAACCCAATAAATCATTTTAATGGGATATCATCGTCCTAGCGTTTTCCCGGTCGCATCCAAGGCTTTCGCATTAGAATCCGGAGTCCGCTTACTGGTCTAACCATATTTGACAGAATATTAACTTTTCTGCAGAGTGACTATTGTCAAATAGCTCCGCGAGCCAAAGAGATAGTTAATCCATAGCTAAGTCCACTATGAGTATTAAATGCAAGGGATGGATTATAGTGGTAATATTGGACTCTATTTTCACAGCTAAAGCCCGGACTAACTAGAAACTACGTTCAGAACATATTAATAATTATTATGTTTTGGCCCAAAACCGTCTTTTTTACAATTTGATAGATATTGAAATCAAACAAGGGTTAACATAGAGCAAATACTAGCGTTAATAAACTCAACGTAATTATTTTCCAAAATCAATCAGACAACTTTATTTCGTATTACCACACTTAAACACCGATTATTTTTAAGAACATTAATTACGACCCCACCTTTAGTTCATGGTAAGCAGTCATTAACTATCCATAATGTGAACATTAATTTCAAACAACAAAACTACAATATAACAACCTAACATTAAAAACAATTATCGAACAATCACTACATGGATCACTTGTTGCACAAAATAAAAATAAAAACAACACAAAACCATCATGTTTTCATTAATCTGTGGCACAAAAGAACTTTCACAATTGTTATAAAAAACATACCGAATATTTATTACCCATATTATGCTAACCTAATCAGGCGTATAAGTAAAGACCAGTGTTAGTTGACCCCTGTCCCCGTGCCACGCGAAATAAATTGAGAGTGGAGAGGAAAACTCTATATACATTCAGGGACCTTATTAATGTGGTGGGTGTTTCGACATCTCACTTACCTGCAGTGGTAATACGTGTGATAGAAATTGGTGTGAAATTTAATGTTTTGTTAACAATACTGTAAATTAAAAATATACATTATGCAAAGTATTTTCGCCGCTAGAACGTTAGCAGAAAGTTGGTTTGTGGTTGTAAACTTGAAATTCTAAGTTCGTTTCCTAAGATGAACGGTGAAATAGTGGTGTTTCATAAGAAAAATAAAATACAGATAGTTCAACTCAGTTGTGCGCGCGGCCCTATGCGTGCGTGGGCTTGTAAATATACAACTTTCATTCGTGTGGCAGTGACGCGGCAGGCGTCGTCCGAGCAAGACGTTTTCTTATCGCTTTTTCTTACGGGTACAGTCGTATACGAAAATGTCTAGTTCTTCACGGAGAAAATGTTTAAGGAGTCAGGGAAATATTTTTTAAATTTAAATGTAATTAATATTTAGTATAATTCTATATACGAAAAAAAATATCCTTGTTGACGTTTACGTTTTATTGTTTTAGACTCGAGAAACCATTGCTGAGGTATACGAATTTCTGAAAATAGATGCGAGAGATTCAGAATAATGTTCAATAAATAAACATTAAATTACGAAATAACAGTTTTTTTCAAAAACCCGTAAATAACTGTGTTTGTATTTGTACCTCTTGTCACGCACACAAAGTCACTGTACATGTACAAGGTTTACCCACACATAGGGCCGCGCGCACAACTGAGTTGAACTATCTATACCTGTATTGTTATTACATTATATTATTGGTGTTAACTTCTTTCCTTTTAATTCTATAGAACACGTAGATACATAGAATAAGATATTACGTCCGAGCTAAAATTTCTCAACCTTAACATTATGCGTTTTCATAATTATCGTGCTTTCCGGGGCATTGGGCTAGCGATAATATAGTATATATCAGTATCATCGCACTACAAATTAAATAAGGACACTAAACGAAGAAAGGCTATTAGTTCCATAAATTAATTTTATTTTTTGTGCCCTCGAGTGACATCCTCGGCTACTAACTTTTTAAATAGAGAACTTAAATATGATATTAAGCACTTTATGTAATTAACTCCTCAACATATTATTTTTCACCCAATAACCTTAGATAAACATCAATATTTTCATGACTTACGTAATCTCTATTACTATCGATACGTAATAGGACGGTGCACCGGCTGTGCTTACTCGGTCACAATGGACGAGGTCGGCCGCGCGGACGCATACCCGCTACATTTCGTATTTGTATGAGTATTAGTGTGATAGCGAATAATCTCAGACAAGTATTTACACCTGTGACAGTTGTAATAGTGTAGAAATATAGTGATAATATGAGAACTTTTGTAGTGTTGGTATTCAGTTGTGTGTATGTGTGCGTCGGACAAGACTGTAAAGTTGGCGGGAAAAGAGTTGAGTGTTCGATTTGTAATATGTTTTTATAGCTTTCTTTTTAAATTCTCCATGGTCTCGTTGATGCTACCGGTTAACCAGTCGTCTAGACCTGTACTGCGAGGTTCTGGGTTTGATAACCGGGTGATATATAATATTTAAAGATTTCAAATGAACTGGAGTATGTTTCTCAATGTAATATTTCTAATAACGTAGGCTATGATTACATATATATTATACTTAAATTAGGTTACAAGTATTTCTATTTGCTTGTAACAAAAAAAATAAACCTTTTGTAGGGCATCTTTATGCTTTTCAACGATACTATTTAAAAGAGAATCGAATTCGAAGCGAGCTCACAACATGCAATGCACTTCTAAACAACTACTTCTACCAATAAGATATCTCTATAAATCGGCAGACGGTTTTCTGCCGATTTATATTTACAGCTCCTCTGACGTTTAAACGGAGCCTACTACGTAATTAGGTACTAAAGATTTCTCACAATTCCTCCTCCTTGAGTCGTTCTCCTCATGACTGAGGGTCGTGATTCGCATCAATTATCTCACAATTACATTTCACTATTCACTTTCACAATTCATTTTCAGTTTGTTAATAAAGGTTGCTGTTAGGTATTCTTATATTTATAGACATTCGATGTAGGAGTAAAGTGTTATTTAACTAACTTGTATAACGACCATTATTTAAAATGCGAACTATGTGGGTTATAACTTGACAGTGTAAATGCTATGCACTGCTTCGCCATACATGCGTTGGCCCTAAGTCCTCGGTTTTCAATTTCAATTGTTCAAACGCTAATAAATTACACGTTAACTAGGACGTAGTGACGTCACAAGAGCCTTGTTTACGTGCAGAACGTGAGGAAATGTTCTATAATTTATTTCATGACTATTGTTTTCATATTTTATCACCAACTTTGTGGTTATCTTATTGCATCTATGGTTTTGCGCAGTAGATCCACAGTCCTTGATGATTGACTATGATGATTTACAAATAAACACACCATACACCAACAACATGGAAATAATAAACAAAGCAAAAATTATTGATTACGGTAAACGTTAAAATGCACCTACCACTTTTATCTCTGCTCCACCTTAAGGTGAACAGGTAGAGAGTGCCCTGGCATTATGTCCAACCGTGTACACATGGTTTGTGCAAAAAGGTAAATAAATAAATAAATAAATAAAAAGTAAAAGCGCTACTAGAGTTTCACCTTCTATAAGCGAAAGGGCAATCATCTCAAAAACCGCTGGATGCATAACGATGAATTTGGCAGAGACGTAGTTTAAACATAATAGGTAGGTAGATATCCGCTAAGAATGGATTTTTCGAAAGGGCTGGTTTAAAAATGTCTGAGAGATAACATATTGTAATTTCTATCCGCGAGTGAAGCCGTAGGCAATAGTCTAGTATAATATACCTATATTAAAATAACAAATTAAACCAAAATATATAACGCTAAAGTGATGACTTGAGTAACTACGACACTGCTTGGAGCGTGACCTAATGAATCCGCGGCAATTACCTTGCTTTGATCTTTGTAGGGGTATCAGAATGATGTTTATTTATTTATAATCATCACTTACAACTATTATTACAGGTAAATATCTTAACCTAATGCAATAGTGAAGGCAGAAATATACAATTTAAATTTCGTAACAAACAACATGTAATGTTATTTTGTGTGTGTGTGGACTGAGGGACCTCATATTTTTTTTTTACTTTTAGTTAGTGAAACTGTTAGTTAAAGATCCAAAACATTTGTAAATTGAATATTGGAGTTTGTAAAAAAGTCTTTAAAAAGTTATAGACCTTCAAGTATGGTCCCTCAGTTCACACACTGAATGTTGAAAATCTTGCCAAATATGTAGCTTATAAACAAATGTTGTATACAGATCGTTTGTTAAAGTCAAATAAACGTATTTTCAATATTAGTCAACGAGATCTGAACATGGAATATTAAATAACAAACGTTTTAAAAACGCTCTGAGGGACCACATTTAAATAGCCTCTAAATCATTATTTATAGCATAAAAATTTAAGCGTTTCTTTGTAAACACTAATAAAAGTAACTGGGATAATCGTTAAATTAAAATATCACCCAAAATATAGGCCTTTTCTTTTATATTCTAATTTAAATGCGATCCCTTAGTCAAAATTTAAACTACTGAAAATAGCCTGGCAATTGGAAATAGAGAAACGTTGAATATTCTGACTTGTAGTAAATAGATTTTTCTACAAGCCTTGTTGTTTTAATAATTGTTTAATTTCACTTTAGAAGAAATATTGCCTTTTAATAATTTCTATACATTGCACGAAGTAGGGTGTCCACAAATTAAAATATTATGTAATTTTTTTTTTCGCCACGCTCATATATTTAACGTATGTACATTAAAGGATACTTACTTATAAAATAACATTTTGACATAATTATATCAAATACGTACAAATATGTATTGCTGCATCTTATCCGTCCTAATATAAAGTATAATAATAATATATGTACGTACTAGGCTTCTTTTGTTTTCCATGTGTGTGCTAACCGACAACACATTTAAACATTACAATTATGTCACAACGCTGCCTCGCTAAAATTATTCAAACTTTTATACTATATCTTCCTTCCATTATAGATTATTTATCAATTGATTTTTACTGTGAGCAAATATATTTGATCGTTTCCCACTTGAAACTTTCAAATGTGCTCTTTTTACAAAACAGTATTCAAATGTATCATGTTCTTCAAATAATATAAGACGGGATGTGATGTTTATAAGGCTATTTAATTTTTCTGGAGATTTTTGGTATCAGTGGTTTAGAGGAAGTAGTGTTTTCTCATGAAGAAACAAGGCAAGGTATACATTGTGCAGTTCAAATTAAGTGTAGCTATAAATTATCGATATTAATTTCTCGAATTTATTCCATCTGTTGGTCTTAACGGCATTGGGCATTACAAGTGCCACTCTTTAGTAAATAAAAGATATACATGTTATGACAACAATGTTTCTAAATTAATTGAAAGCAGTATGATAACATATATTTTCACATATTAACTTACGCTCATCTAGACACTTCTAAAGAAAACTGAGTTTTTAGGGTTCCGTAGCTCAAAATGCCAAAAAACTGAACTATAGATTCGCCACGACTATCTGTCTTTCTGGGCGTCCGTATGTCACAGCTATGTTATTCCGAAACAGTTGAGACTATATGTCTGAAAATATGTATGTAAATGTATTTTCTGTGAACCGCTTCACGATTTCAATATAAAAAAAATGGAAATAAAAGGGGGCTCTCCATACATGAAGGAATTTTTAGGTCCCACGTAATAGGGGGCGAGCCTATTGCCGTACCGGGCACATTACCAGACTCCGTGCTGCTATTGAGAATTTCCTAACGGAAAAACGCAATAACACTTTGCCCGACCCGGGAATCGAACCCGAGACCTCCCAATCCCACGCGCACATTTATGCCGCGAGACCAATAAGGCAGTCACTACTAAAATGTACTAAAAGCTAAAAAATAATTCGGTAAATCCTAGCTACCAGATTGAACCAATCTTCTCATCAATATGGCGTATTGATCTGACAAATATAAAATCGTTGGGCGTAACGTATCTAGTGTAAATATTATGAAATAAATTTTACGTGCCCGACGTTCACGTAACGTACAAACATTTCAAGATCAAAGTTGTAGAGAATTTAAATTTCAACAATAGTCTTCTTCACACATTTTTGTGCGACCAATAGTTTACCAGATAATCAAGAATAACCATCTGCACCTGCACTCTTTCTAAGAGGCAGGATCCCATAAATTTGTATCAAGCTTTACACTATCTGTCTCTAGACATCTGTAAAATAAAAGTGCGTCCTCTTATAAATGCAACCCCAAATGTATATTTTCAATGGAGTAACAATACATATTTGTATTTGATGTAATGATGTTAAAATGTTATTTTATGAGTAATTTCTCGATTCTTCCTTTAATGTGCATACGTTATAAATATATGAGCGTGGCGAAAAAAAAATACATAATATTTTAATTTGTGGACACCCTACTTCGTGCAATGTATAGAAATTATTAAAAGGCAATATTTCTTCTAAAGTGCAATTAAACAATTATTAAAACAACAAGGCTTGTAGAAAAATCTATTTACTATAAGTCAGAATATTCAAAGTTTCTCTATTTCCAATTTCCAGGCTATTTTCAGTAGTTTAAATTTTGACTAAGGGATCGCATTTAAATTAGAATATAAAAGAAAAGGCCTATATTTTGGGTGATATTTTAATTTAACGATTATCCTAGTTACTTTTATTAGTGTTTACAAAGAAACGCTTAAATTTTTATGCTGTAAATAATGATTTAAAGGCTATTTAAATGTGGTCCCTCAGAGCGTTTTTAAAACGTTTGTTATTTAATATCCCATGTTCAGATCTCGTTGACTAATATTGAAAATACGTTAATTTGACTTTAACAAACGATCTGTATACAACATTTGTTTATAAGCTACATATTTGACAAGATTTTCAACATTCAGTGTGTGAACTGAGTGACCACACTTGAAGCTCTCTAACTTTTTAACGACTTTTTTACAAACTCCAATATTCAATTTACGTATGTTTTGGGTCTTTAACTAACAGTTTCACTAACTAAAAGTAAAAAAAAACATGAGGTCCCTCAGTCCACACACACATGTTATTTTACTGAAATCAGACAGTGCACAAGTAAAAATATCCGTCTTTTCCGCTACAAGATTGAGAGTGCGAAGTGCGCGAGTCAGTGGCGCCTCGCTCAACAGATTAGTGCGTGCGCGCGGCACAGCCAGCAACTGGGGCTTGCGTCGTCGTCATATGAATCTGTCTGGTACATTGAAACACACTAGACCTGATATATCGGCATGATATATCTTACCTCTAATTAATTTAAATAAATATAAAACTAATGTGATTTCCCGTCTAACTCTCAGCTCATTATATCCAACCATACCCAATATATACAGAGTCGGATACATGAGTGGCTAAAAAGGATATACACCATACAGCCTCAGATATAAAAATCTAGTAAATTTGTTTTGAATTCGCTCCAGCATGAGACTATATTTGGTCTCATGTGGGGACCAGATAACTGCGTTACACTCTAATTGGCTTCTGACCAATGCATTATATAATTTTGTGTTGGGTGAAGAAAGAAAGATGCCAAAAGAAGAAACTATAAGGCTACGACCAAACTGTAGGGGAGCGTGGAGACGACTGCTGCGCCGCACTTACACAATAGCGTGCCTATAATTTGTAGCGTCAGCAGCCGTTACAATACTCCCCCCTTTATTTAAAAAAAAAAGTAAAAGAACGGAACTACAAATTTCACAATACGAGAGATCAATATTAACACAGGTATAAAAAATTAACAACAAAAAATTATTATCAGTAACTTTTACTAGCGCTTGCGAATCGCGTCACATCATTAACATGTATCGAGTTACCGAGCGTTAGTTCTGAGAACACAAACTAAGCTAAACACTGTAGTGTAGTGATTCAATATGTGGCGCATTATAACTATAAACTATGTTTATCTATTTTTAGAACGTATGATTTACTTTAATTTAGAACACGATAACTACACCAATGCCGTTAAACTTCTTCTTCTTCAAAAGCCGCTTGTACAGAGAGCTGGTCGTACGAAGAAGCAAATACGTTTCATCCATCCTGCCAGCGATCTACACTATGCAGGGCCGTGATGAGGGACGACAGGCTGCGCTATCTAACATTGAGCGGCATCCATCCTCGCTTCCAAGTGTGATCAGCCGCATCGACGCGTGCACTGTCCCGTAGAGCCCGTAGAGTGCCACCGCTGGTCCCATGTCGTTCCTCGTCCTCGGAGTATGCTGCGTTTTGTCCGTCTTGGTGCGGAATGCTGCCTCGCCACCAAGATCCACACGCCTTACGCCTCATGCCTTGACGTACGCACTGTCCTGCAGAGTGCCGCCGCCGTCGTGTGCCGCTCCGGAATTCTCTGCTGCCCATGTTTCCGTGATCGCTGTTATGGGTAGATCGTCGTGTACCTTGTTCCAAATTTGGGACGCACGTGTCCTGACTCTGATGTTCTCCACAGTTAGGTCGTAAGCTCTTTTGGTCGTAGGGAAAAGGGCGAGTCGTCTCCCATGAGTCCAGGATGTCTCCTTGTCCAGGCTGCTTGGCTGCAAGCTGTTGCCACGCTGCACATGCGCTTGTTTGAGTCCGCTGACCATGTGCACGTGCGCCGATGTCGCATTGCCGAAGCTGAGCCGAAGGTTCCATGTTCAATGTCAGGGGTCACCAATGTAGGGGTATCAGAATGATGTTGTGTTGGGTGAAAAAAGAAAGATGCCAAAAGAAGAAACTATAAGGCTACGACCTAACTGTAGGGGAGCGTGGAGACGGCTGCTGCGCCGCACTTACACAATAGTGTGCCTATAATTTGTAGCGTCAGCAGCCGCTACAATCTTATCGCTATCAAAGCAAAGCAATTGCCTGGGGCCTACCAGTAAGTAACATAACTGTGAGAAAGCGACATCATTAATTCATACAAAATCTCATCATCATTTTCTAGCGTTATCACAGTTAAAACCCGGGATCCGTTTTCTAGTCTAACCGGTTTGTTGACTGAATATTAGCTTTTCCACAGAACGACTGCCTGTTTGACCTCTGCAATCCTAAGGAATAGCTATATTCCATGGTTTGACTAGTGTCAGTTTATTCATAGGTACTGACTCCCTATAACGACTGTCAAAGATCTTCATCCGCCGCAGCCGAGACGTACGCCTTAACACGCTCTCGTCATAAAAATCTCATATGATCCTAAAATGCAGACAAAATCTTTCGACAACAGAACAATCATTATGGTTTATTATTTGGTATATGGTTATATCAAATGTACGGACGGTATTATGACGTACACTCGGTAGGTACCGGTCATACGCTACACAAACCATAATGGTTTATTATAACATACGATGATGTTAATCAAAACGTTTGACATTGCAGTGC
The DNA here is from genome assembly GCA_944739405.2 of Euclidia mi. Lineage (NCBI taxonomy): Eukaryota > Metazoa > Arthropoda > Insecta > Lepidoptera > Erebidae > Euclidia > Euclidia mi. The sequence goes on along the minus strand of OX123200.2, from coordinate 59,817,613 downwards.
AGTGGTCACGAACAATGCTGCGGCGGCTGTTGCTTCTATGGAGAGTGCATTGACAGTGAGTACAACACTATTTATATTCGACACTAGTTGTGCCCCTTGGTCACACCCGCGTTTTCTGGTCGGCTTTGCTTATTGATTTTTAGTTATTTATTTATACACTCACACATGTATCCCCGAAGGGGTAGGCTGGGGTGTAGAATTATACCCACATTTCAGCATGTGATTAATCTGCAGGTCTCACGTAATAGGGTCGTGCAAACCTATTGCACTCAGTAACACTGTTGCCCGACCCGGGACCTTCCGCTCAGCTGATGCAGATAAGCTATCCACTGGATGAAGGAGGCAGTCTCTATTGATTACACTTATTAATTAAAATCAGAGAAATGAAACAATAAATATTATGTAACTAACTGAAGTGATCTTTAATTTTCGTGCTGGTATGCTATTTTTTTCGGGGATAACGTTCAATGTAGCTCTGTCCCATCAATGCAAACTCTTCTAGTATATAGATCTCTCTGGAAATTGGTCCAGCAGTGGATTACAGGAGGATGATGACAGAAATAATCGATTTTAGACTTTCGTGATTTGTATACATCATACAATATAATTTAACTGCTCTTCATCGCGTAAACTTATCAGTCCCATCGGTCTCTCCATGACCACGATCGGTGCAAGACGATCATGGTCGAAACGACGGAAACAATTAGGTATTTATACCATAAATAAGTTAAGTTTACGCGATAAAGACCCGCTAAATTATTATGTATGATGACAAAAATTTTTCATGTATTATGAAACATAATATAATCATAACTTATAATCGCGTAACTAGTAGGTAAATCAATTAAATCATCTTTTTTCCAGCTTATAGATCCTGCTACTCATCGTTTGACGTATGTGAAGACCATGTGTGTGTCGGTGAAGAAGAATGTGTCGTATACATCCCACCGGAGTGCCCCGGCTGTGAACCACTACCACTGTGCAGGATACCATTGTAAAATAAACATAGCCTTAAAAAAATAGTAAAACCTGTAAAGTATTATATTTATCTATGGTAAAACTAAAGGAATGTATCAAGATGAGATACAGTTTGAAATTGTAAAACTGTCCTAACTTTGTGTAGGATAGCTTAGTTATTAAATTCAAAGTAAAACTCAGGCTATCGAAACAAGATAGATATTGAAATTGTAGAGCAGCCATGAAATTTTCTTGGAAGGAAAACAGTACAAATTGAAATTGTACAGTGGAAAGCATATTCTAAAGCATGTACAACAGCTGTATATCTCAAAATGAAAAATATATACGAGTATGTATATTATCTCGTTTCGATAGCTCAATTAGAGCCAAAGCTTTGCAACGACTACTTTCGGATTAGAATAATTTCCTGTACCATAGAACGCTTTTTGTTCTAAGCCGTCAAGATATACAATTTATATGTAATAACTATCTTTTGCCCGCTGCTTTGCACGCGTAAATTTAGTTTTTTTTTAAATGTTTTGTACGCACTCCCCTACACTCTACTTGCACTCAGTAGATTCAGCTGTAGCGTGTCTGTCAGTCAGTCAGTAACGCAAGGATTTTATATATACAGATTGAAGTGATGCCATTGAGAAAATAAAGGGTTTTGCACAAATTCTGACTCCCTTTTCTACCTTCTTAGGGTAGAAATGTCCAAAATAAATGTCTTTGGGTTGGTTAACGTCATTTGAGGATCCAATATAGAAAGTATGAAGTTAATCCCTTGAAGTATTCGAAAGGTTTCGTACAAATGTTGACTTTCCTTTTTATCCCCATCGGGTAAGAATTGCCAGAAAAACTTTCTGAGTATTCACTAACATCATTTGAGGAGCCAATATACAAAGTTTGAAGTAAATCCATTCAGGGAATAAAAAGTTTCATACAAACTCTGACAAGCTGTTTTACCCCCTTAGGAGAGGAATTTCCAAAAATCCTCTCTTAGTGTGCCTTAACAATCCTCAAGGAACATACATGCCAAATTTCACCTACTTGAGCCCAGTAGTTTCAGCTGTAGCGTGTCTGTCAATCAGTCAGTAACGCAAGGATTTTTTTACATAATTATGCAGATAAACGCTTATCCCTTTCGTTCATAAGCATACGGCATAATTCTGTAAAGACAAACTGAAAACAGAAAATTCACGCCTGTTATTTTAAAGACTTACTTGCTAATGAATGTAAATAAAGAATCTATACATATAAATAAAATTGAAGTGTCTGTCTGTGAGTCCAAAATAACTATGTTTTTTCAAGTGCATATAGTTAGTTACACGATTCTAAGTCCAAAACAACCCTTTTTAACATTTTTGTCTGTCTGTCTGTCCGTCTGTCTTTCTGCTTGTCCGGGGTAGTCTCTGGAACGGCTGAACCGAGTCAAATGAGACTTTCACTGCAAGGCAGGGGACTTTATAGCGCTACATATAGGCTACAATTTGACCCGATAGGTAGCGCTGTTGTCAGGATACCGACACTACGTAGTATATATACCTATATGTGTATATTTTCAGTTATTATTAACTTTCGAAAATCGCCAGGCGTATAGAAAAATTCATTTGGCTGAGATGTAAATTATTTATTTTAGGCGTCCACTAAGAAAGAAGTTTACGAAAGATCTTGATTGAGGCGGTTCTAGGGTTCGCGCAAAGTATGAAAGTGAAAATAAAATATTATTACTATCCGCGTGCGAAACCGCAGGTACCAGCTAGTAGCTTTATAAAAATATAAGCCTTTGTTATATTTTCGACAAAGAAATTGAAAGAAACTCATAATGGCGCTGATACACTTGAGCATTCACCTGTAATGAGCATTCGCGCGAATGGTGTGAAATAAATATATTGGGTAAAACCGCTGTTCAAGTGCGGTTTCTATATTTTTGTTATATTCTAAAGATTAGTGTGTTCGCTAGAAAGATCGTGTAAATATTCGTAGCAATGTTCGGCTCGGTCTGTTGTTCGGTTCGACAAAACAAAAATCAGCGAATGCTCGCTGTTCTGTTACAAATGAATGCTCAAGTGTATCAGCGCCATTAGGATCTTGAACACTTCACGATTTTTTTCATATAATTATATTACTAAGATTCATCCACATTGGATATTATACCTGCCTACGCATTTTCTAACTCATTGCTGATTTAATAAAAGTTTGTATTTATACTAACCGTGCCCACGATTATGCTCCTAGATTCAGTTTATTTTATTTTTATTTTATTAATTCCAAACCTGTTACATTAGATTGTGGCCGTGGCAGGAATGGCAAATCAAGTATTTTGAGTAATGTTTATATTTCTCTTTCGAATAAATAACATTCGATCAAAAAAGAAATACTGTGGTATATGAGACTATTTTGATTTTGTCCACATTTTTAGAGGTGAAGCGAGATTGACTAACAAACATAAAAACATTTAAGTTAAGACGTCAATAGCATTATCCTTACATGTATTGAAATACTTGTTTTTACATATCAAAAGGGTTTCCACGATAATTTTCTGTATTTTAATACGATTAATTCTGTATGTTAAATTTTTAAGTATGTTTTAAGTTGAAATATGTTATTTTCGAAACGAATAAATAATTAAAAGAAAGTACAAAGGAAATAACAAAAAAAACTTCTTTTCATTTGAATGAAGAAGTTTTCTAAATAAAAGATTAATTAGAAAATCCGGCATTTTTATTTTACTTTATGGTTCTTTGTTTGTTGACCATGTAATTATCAAATTAAGTAGTCGATATTAACTTGTTAATTATTTAGAAATGTGCTTCGTTATTCGGCAAAACAAAAAGAGGGGCTTTTAAATGTCTATTCGTCTGTCTGTGTTATCGTAGAACTTCAAACGAATATACGGATTCTGATGACAATTTTTTGGTTATAAGCGGACGGTATAGAGATCCCTGTAAGGTTTATGAAGATCTGTTAGAAGTAACTTACAATTTGAAAATTAAATACTATACAGTAAACCAACAGACCAGTCCATTTTCTATAAACGAACAATAAATTATGCACTAGCAATGCATACCAATTAGAGGTGTCCTAAATTAATAGATCAAGTACTAAATCTAATCTGGAATGTACTGTGTAATTTACATATCACGTTTCGATTTGCATTTCCAATTAAATTATTTGATTTATAGCTGACTGTGTTCATTTTAGCGTTTGAAGTGTATTACGGTGTATTTCATTAACATGGTATTTAGATAAAGGATACTTTATTGGCTTATTAGCTTTATTGATTTTTACGACAGGCGACGGGCCTTAGAAAATGTTTACTGAGACGATGGGCGTTTTCAAACACAGAGGTGAACGAATATCGCGAATCGGCCTAAACACTTTTTGAACACCCATAGGTACAAACTACCATAGTCTCAGTAAAACTTTATTATATACGTCGAATCGCCTGACAGAATTAAGAATAAAATTAATAGGAAACACACACGTGTAATCAACAAACAAGTACGTTCAAGATAAATATTTTGGGTAAAAGCGCACCTATAGCGTTCGTTCCAATCTCGTAAATCTGTGAGACGAGCTTGTGACGTGCGGATGGGGCGGAAAATTACTTGTTCGTGCGTATTAAGTACACCATGTAACGCGTTGGACATAGTTGCTGATAAGTAAGAAAATATTCTGTTATTCGTCTTGGTACAGATAAATTTTAATACACCGTTCGGTCTATTAAACTATTTGATAGCCATATCAATCATCTACCGACATGGCACTAAATATTGTCTGAGATGTTTATGCATATTTAAAAATAATTTAATGAGTGGTAGAAAAATGTGTTTGTTAATTTGTTTATTTGTCCTTTTTTCGCCTAAGATCTTGAAATGAGAGGTAGGAGTTGTTTGTCAATTTTTTGTGTCGCAACGGATCGATGCGTTGCTGTACCAACCCGTGTGGCCAGAGTGGTAAAGCAGACTATATTCTTCTACTGATTCACAACATTATTGTGACGTTAATAAGGACTGGCCTACGTCCAGCAGTGGACTGCGAAAGCTATATAATGAAGTCAAGTAATGTATAGTATTTGAATTACACGTGCCAAAAGCTTAATTGTTATTATACGTGGCAATAATATATTACCACTATTCTATTGTTCTATTTAGTTCCCTTGGTTTTAGTCTCTAAAACACACCTGCCACTATTATCTCTACATCACCTTAAGGTTGACTTGCAGAAAATGCCTTTGGCGTTAAGTCCGCTTAGTGCAAATTGTATTGCAGGAAATTTAAAAATAAAGTAAATAAAAGCTTTATCAATGTAAAATCACAAAATTCCAAGCAAGAACTCTAACAAACAAAAGTAATAAGTGAAGAATTTTAATTTGATTACTTCTTATAAGGCTGATATTATATTTATTTATAATCAAAACTTTATTTATCAAATATTAAAATGTCCAATAAATGCTCAAGTCTTTAAATGTTCATAACATTCAGTAAAATTTCTTCTGCGTAGGATAAATTATTTATTTTGAAATAAATTATTTTCTTTCTTTTCTTTTCTAGTTATTGATTCGCGTATTTTGGTTAATGATATATACTGAGTTATCAGATAACAGATAACAGACGTCAGTGTTTTAGAGTTATCTCAGTGGCATTGAAGATTTTCGTCCGTCTTTGAACCTTTTTTTTTTTTTTTTGTTCACTACGGTGGTAAAACTCTCCTTATGAGTCATCTCAACTCCGCCAACCCAGCCATTAGAACGGCTGGGCTTGGGACTGGCGAAGGAGGTGTGTGGAGGCTCTCCCCTACAGGCGTTCGGGGCATACCCACTAAAAACCACCGCGGTGTCCCTACGGGTCCCGTTTGTTGGCGGGGTCACGCGATTCGCGATTTGCATACTTTCTCGCGACCCCGCCCGGGATTGGCCCGCCGTTGGTGTTGGCGGGCCCCGTCTCGTTATGATCTCGCAATCATCCATCAAACTTCTTGCATACATCAAACTTCTGGCATCCATCACCTCACAAAGCTACTTGGGAGGGGGCGAGGACACGCGCCGCCTCCCGCCTTTTGGCGGACAGGGAGCAGCCCCAGCGCTCACCGTCCGCAGGCAATAAATTTACGGTGGTCGGAGGTCGTCCCTTGTTCGACGTCCCCGACGCCCGGACCTACGGTTGGGGAGAGGGCGATGTATTTCCCTCTCCCGCTCCGCCGCCTCCTTGCTCAGCATGACTGCTTCGCAGAAGGAGGCGACGGCGTTCCAAGACCTCTCACTCCGGACCATAGACAGAACTACGGCCGGGAGCGAGAGGACAACCGTATTGAGAGCCGCGACCAGATCACGGTGCTGCGATGCCCAGGCTGGCCATTCCGCCAAAGTATGCAACGCCGTGTCTTCGACAGGGTCGCGGCTGCTGCCACAATGGTGGCATCCGGGCGTTTCCTCCCGGCCTATCCTCCACAAATACCGGCCAAAACAACCATGGCCGGTAAGGATTTGAGTCAACCGGAAGGTGAGGACGCCGTGACGTCTCTCCAACCACTCATCAACCACGGGACTTACCGCCACTATCGTGGCGTGCCCGGCGCTGGGGTGCACAAGTCGTGCCTTCCACTCCGCCACTAGGATCTGGCGGAGCTCGGACCGACGCGCCTCGATTTCACGGTGCGCCGGTCTCTCGCCCTGCTCCAGAGCTTGCTGGCGCCATGTATAGAGTGACGCCAGCAGCTCAGCTTCCAGATCCCAGGGCGGTGATCCGGCTAGGAGGCTCGCTGTCTCGAAGGAGACCGTGCCGTAGCCTCGTATCAACCTGACGGCCATGGCGCGCTGCGGTGCGCGAAGCGCCGTGATATTGTGGGCCGTCAGGTCGTGCGCCCATATCGGGGCCCCATAAAGGGCCATGGACTGCACGACTCCTTCGTAGAGCCTCCGGCAGGAGGCGGTTGGCCCCCCGAGATTGGGCAGCAGTCGTGACAATCCTGCTGCCGCCCCGAGAAGTTTGGGGGCCAAGCGTCTGAAGTGTTGACGGAAATCCCATCGGCTATCGAGTACGAGCCCGAGATATTTTAGGCTCGTCCCGATGCCGATGGTGACCCCTCCTACCATAATGTGGGCCCCTGCGGGTGGCCGATTCCGAGGCCCGTGGAAACAAATGGCCTCGGATTTGGACAGGGCCACCTCTAGGCCCAAACGCCGGATCCTACCAACGACTTGTGCGACCCCAGCGGTCGCCCTTATAGCCGCCGCCCGGTACGTCTTATCACTCGCAGTGACGAGGGTGTCGTCGGCGTTACAAGTGACACCCACGCCAGGGAGGAGCGTACCGCGCAGCACCCAGTCGTAGCCGATGTTCCACAGAAGGGGGCCGAGGACCGACCCCTGCGGAACACCGCACGACATAACTCGCCGACTAATACCGAGATGACTCGGGTAGATAATTCCTCTATCATTAAGATAATCCCCGACTATGCGGCGGAGGTAGGGAGGCACTCGGTGATAATTGAGTGCCTCACAAATACAACTCCAGGGCAGGGTGTTGAAGGCGTTGGCGATGTCAAGAGACACCGCCAGGACCACCCCGCCCCGGGAAACCTCTTCCTCCGCCAGACTCCTCACTGATCTAATGGCGTCGATTGTTGAGCACCCTCGGCGGAAACCGAACTGCACGTCCGCCAAATCTGGGCCCACCGTGGAAAGGTGGTGGACGAGGCGCTCCGCGATGATATGCTCGAAGATCTTCGCGACCTCGTCCAACAACACTATGGGCCGGTAGGCGGACGGGCTGTCCGCCGGGCGCCCTGCCTTTCTGATGAGGACCAGCTTCCCCGTCTTCCAGGCTCGTGGAAACTGGCCCCCCTCAAGGCACGCTGTGAGGAGTCTCCCTAGTCGGGGTCCGAGCTCCTCCATTGCCAGGACCCACGCTCGGCCAGGAATGCCGTCGGGTCCTGGGGCGGTGTTTTTAATTCTTAACACCGCCGCTCGGAGTTCTACCCGAGTCACCTCGGGAACGTCGTCGTCCATGTCCGCGTTGGCTGCCTCGGAAGGCGGCGCCGTCATGGGCGGAGGGATGTGTTCCGCCCGCGACGGGAACAGAGCGGCCACAACATCTTCGACCAGCTGTGGCCGGAGACTTTCCGTTAGAGGGGGCGCCCAGGAACGTAACTTGTTCCTGACCATCAAATATGGGCGCCCCCACGGATCTCTGTTGAGGGTCTCCAGCAATTCCTGGCGGGCGTCTTGCTTGGCCCGCCAGATGGCCTCTTTCAGATTATTCTTGGCCGCTCTATACTCCTCGTACAATGCCGCCTCCCGGGCAATGAAATCGGGAGGGCGGCGACGCCTCCTGCGAAACCGGGCGTACTGGCGGCGCGCTGCGACGCAAATTTGTCGCAACTGCGCGATTGTGTCGTTCCACCAGTACACCCGGCGTGGCCCAGATGTGCTACGGACTCTAGGCATCGCCGCGTCGCAAACTTGCGTCATTGCCCCCCTGAACCAATCGGCCTCCATGTTGATATCGTCAGGCCTGGAAGGTGTTGAAACCCAGGCCTGAACTATGGAGGCTTCCAGGAGGGCCTCCCGATTCAGCCTTTTCAAGGCCCAACGCGGACCGCCCTCAATCGGGCCTCTTCGGACTGGGACGTCGGAGCTGACTGTTTCGGCGGAGACGTCGAACCGAATATAGCGGTGGTCCGACAACGTCTCCACCTCCTCGACGACGCGCCAGTCTCGGATACGGCGTGCTAGTGCGGGGCTCGCAAAAGAAACGTCCACAATGGAACCGCCCCGCTGACGCACGCACGTATGTACCGACCCACGATTGAGGACGAGCAGGCCGTTCTCGACGGCCCACTGCTCCAGCAGCTCGCCTCTAGCGTCCGTGGCCGGAGAACCCCAAGCCGTAGACTTGGCGTTGAGGTCCCCGGCGAAGAGCACGACGCGAGGACGGCTGCGAGCGACGACAACGTTCAATTCGAGGAGATACTCCTCGAAGTCGGCGAGGGAACGGTTGGGTGAGAAGTAGCCACCCACCACAACCGTATCCTTTATGAGTGCTGCGACGCAGCCCCGCCCTCGGTAGATGTTCTCGAAGGGCGGGGTGCGGGCGGCGGCTAACGAAATTAGCGCCACCGAGCCGCTGAGGTCCCCCACCCAATCGTCACGGGGGGGGACAAAATACGGCTCGGCGACGAGGGCGACGTTGATTGACCACTGCGCCATGCTCTGGAGAAGAAGATCCTGAGCTCTGGCGCAGTGGTTTAAATTCGCCTGAAGTAGGCGTAACGTATATGGAGCCATTATTCGGCATCCATTGACGTGTCGCCTGACGCCTTAGTAGCCACGGGAGGCGCTCTTGTTGGCCGATTGGCCGTCCTTTGCGCCCTGCTTCTTCTTGGGTGCGGCGCAACTCTTTGTGCCGGCCCTATGATCGGCCGGCTTGCCCGCCGCCGCACACAAAACGCAGTGCGGCGGGGCCTCACAACTGCCGGCCAAATGGCCGGGCTGGCCGCATCTAAAACAGCGGCCGCTGCAGTCGACCGCAGAGGTGCACTTTGCACCAACGTGGCCACCACTGAGGCAGCGGAAGCACCTCTGCGGTTTCGGCTCCAGGAGCCGCACTTGCGCCGACACCCAGCCGATTAATACGCGACGGCCATCGGCCAACTTCTTGGCCACAGCCACGGGGCAGGTGACTATGGCTGTGCCCATACCGGCACGGCCCGGACGAATTGGGCCGCACCGGATTTGGTCCGGGGGACACTCCCCGGCCTTGGCGACGGCGGCAACAACCTCCTCAACCACTATTGAGTCATCCAGGCCCCCAATTCGCACCTCGGCGCACGAGGTCGCGGAGGCTCGAGGCCAAAGCGTCTGCCTGCTGGGCGCTACCGGCCCCAGGCACCTCGATGAGGCGGGCCCCGGTCTGTGTGATTTTACACCGGAGGCCCGCCGTTATTCCCAGCTTAGTGGTGTCGATAGCCCCACGCGCCGTCTTGAGAAGCTCCGCGTAAGTGGTCCCCCGCTCCAACGCTGCTGGTTGCAGCGTTAGTACCACTGCAGTGGAGCTGGGGGTGCGGAGCTTCTTGGCTGCCTTTTTTGCCGCCTTCTTGGCCTTCTGTTTGGCCTTTCGCTTGGCCTTCGCCTCCTTTTGCTTGGCGCCAACAGTCTCCCAGCCATCCTTTTTGGGAGCGGAGGTTGCAGGAGCACTCTGCAGAACGGCAGAGGTGGGCTGGGCCTTCTTCTGGCCCCTCTTCCTGCCCTTTGGGGCCTCGGTAGACGCGGCTTTATTGGGCGCCTGAGTCGCGGCCTGCCGTGGCGCAGCCGCTGCAGCCGCATATGATGTTGACGGCTGCGGAGACGACTGTGGGGGCGGCTGCGGCTGTTGGGCCGCTTGCCGGCTCGCCGTTGGGGGCCTTATTAATAATTTGCCTTCCAGGGCGGAGAGGCTCTGCCTCATCTGGGCCATCTCTTTGCGGAGGGCAGCTAGGTCCTCCGTGGCCTTGTCCGGCGCATTGACTTCCGCGCGCCTCTGGAACGCGACACGGAGCTCCTCCTGCTCACGCCTGAGTGCCGCGATTTCGGTGGCGAGGCGGGTGTTCTCCGCCTGGAGCTTCTTTGTCTCCTCAGACGCTGTGCGACCGAGGAGAACGTCCGCAATTTCAGCTATTGCTGCCACCGATTCCTTAAGGGACTTTTGGGATGTCCCTTTCAGTCCCTTAGATATCTTGGAGACCATCGTGATGGCCTCCAAGGCGTCTTTGAGACGCGACCGCAGATCTGTAGCGGTAGCGTCTTCCGGCTCTCCCTCAGAGGCAGAAGTCTCTGAGAGGCGCGAGCTTCTTGAAGCGGACACCTTTTTTGTGGCCGCTTCAATGCGCCTTTCTTCCTCCTCGTCACGCTTGAGGAGCTCTTCGCGCCGCTTAGCGGCTGCGAGCTCCTCGCGAGCCTTGCCCAGACCCACGTAATTTCCGTGGGTGGGCGGTCGTCCACGCGTCTTCACTTGACGTCGCCTCGTCGAGTCATCGCTCGAGGCTGAACCTGGCCCCGAGTGAGGGCGCTTCCGCAATGCCCGACTGGGGCTTTCCTCACTGGCGCTGCGGACGCTCATGAGGCTTGTGGTTGAGCTGTCTGACTCGGACAGCTCCAACTCTTGCTCCTTCAGCGCTTTTGAGCGCTCATCGTTGGAACCCGCATCACTGGGCGTGCGAGTTTCCGGTTCGTCGACCGACTTCGGTGTAGTGGTTTGGTTTTTAATTAAATTATCCATGTTTGAACCCACGAGTGCGGGAGAAATAAAACGTCCACCCGGGCAGAGATCCCGCTATACCCGGGCAAGCCTAATACCTCAAGGGCGGCGGCTGGTGCCCTGAGGGGGCCGCACTAGGAACTGACCTCCCTGTCAGCCATGCATCCTCTCGCCGTGCGGCAGCAACTTAGGATTAGGGGATTTTTATAGTGCTTACCTTGCACGCGGTCCGGGCGGTTAAGCCAAGACCCTCGGTCCCGTGGACAGCCGCGAGACGTGACCACAGACACTGCAAACTACGGGATTACGAGATTGGGGTGACGGTGACACCGGGGCAGGGGGGGGGGGAAGAACGAAAGAAGAGAAAAGAGAGAAAAACTAAAATTGTAAAATAAAAACAAAAACAAAAGGTAAAATAAATGGTATAAAAGTAAAAATAAAAGACACAAAATAAAACGTAAAGTAAACAAAACAAAAACAAAACGAAACAAAAGTTTAAAAATAAAAAGGCGTCCGAAGACGGAAGAAGAAAGACAACCCCGCTGTCTGCTTGGCGGTAGGGTGAGTACACACCAAGCCCGTCAATGTCCCGTCCCGTGTCCCTTCTGATGACCAGAGGAGTACCGGGAGGGACGTGAAGGCAGTGCCCAACAGGGACACTGCAAAGGAGCGGCGCCGCAAAAGGCGACACCGCCCGCCGACAGTCCCCACGGGTGGAGTCCCGCGGAGACAAGCAGCGCAAGCGCCACTCTTTGGTAACTTTTTAGTGAGGTTTCCTCCCTCTTAGTCCGAAGACCCGCGGGCAGGAGGCCAAAAAGCCCCCTGCTAACGCGTTGACCGGACGGTGGTCGGAGTTCGACCATGCCCGCAACCCACAAAAGGCGCAGGAAGCGAGCCCGCCCGCCCAAATGTCCCCGCAAGACCCCAAAAGGAGCCGTACGGGAACGGGGTGGAAGCGGGGCCCCGAAGGACCCCCAATTCCGGGTGATTTTTTAGTGAGCTTGTCTTGCTCGCAGCCCGAAGACCCGCGGGCAGGAGGCCAAAAAGCCCCCTGCTAACGCGTTGACCGGACGGTGGCCGGAGTTCGACCATGCCCGCAACCCACAAAAGGCGCAGGAAGCGAGCCCGCCCGCTCAAGTGTCCCCGCAAGACCCCAAAAGGAGCCGTACGGGAACGGGGTGGAAGCGGGGCCCCGAAGGACCCCCAATTCCGGGTGATTTTTTAGTGAGCTTGTCTTGCTCGCAGCCCGAAGACCCGCGGGCAGGAGGCCAAAAAGCCCCCTGCTAACGCGTTTTGACCGAACGGTGGTCGGAGTTCGACCATGCCCGCAACCCACAAAAGGCGCAGGAAGCGAGCCCGCCCGCCCAAGTGTCCCCGCAAGACCCCAAAAGGAGCCGTACGGGAACGGGTGGAAGCGGGGCCCCGAAGGACCCCCAATTCCGGGTATTTTTTTAGAGAGCTTGTCTTGCTCGCAGCCCGAAGACCCGCGGTCCCGAAAGAGTCGGGATTACGCGTTGGTAACCGGACGGTAGTCGGAGTTCGACCCACCGTCCGCCCACTGTCAGAATTAGCCGCGAGCAGCAGCTTGCTACTCGCGTTGCCCGGGGTGCACCACGCGGAGGTTTCTGACACGCACCCCGTCCGTCTTTGAACCTGGGATTGACACCAGGTGCGACAAAATATTGTGTTGCTGACCAATTTTTACTTGACCTAAGTATATAATTATGTATTTTTTTTCGTATGATGTCATTATTCATCGGGCATAATCTGAAAGCTACTTGACATCAGAGGGTCTACCACGAGTTTTGCACTCGATCGTCACGGTGACGATAGACTAGTCGACGGGAACAATTTCCATTCATTTTCTAAAAGCCATCGGAGAGTAGCGAGCGATAGAGTCCGCTAGGGGGCGCATTTAGGAAATGTATTAAAATAATTGTGCCCGTCAACTAGGCAATCGTCACTGTGTAAATCTCGTACTAGACCCTCGGTATATTATTAAATTAATCATGTAGTTGAAGTGCACTATTAATAGAGTTTGACTTTTAATGCTATTTTAACCAGTCAACTGTGTCGTATCTAATCCAATATTTAAATTTCACGCCAAGATGCAAATGCAGCACTACTTTAAATATTAAAACATTTATTTTAAATTGCATTAAATTTGCTATCTGAGAGTCCTTCGTGAAGACGATTAAACACTTGCAAAAGCATAATTACGTCTAAGAATCGTAGACTTGTAAATTGGATAACACCTGGCATAAATAGAGCATTTATGTTCTAACTAGGTTTCGCCCGCGGCTTCGCCCGCATGAAATTTTAATAAAGAGTAGCCTTTGTACTTCCCCAGGTTTCAGACTATCCATATCAAATTTCATTACAAACGGATCTGCACATTAGCCGTGTAGCATACATATATTATAAACAGATAATAAGTACTTAAAATTACTTTTGTTTTTATAGTCGTCAAACTTCAGGTGAAGATTAGTATGTAGTGTATATTATAAAAGTTATTAAGAGCTTATACCTACTGAATAGAATTGCAGCAAAAATAAAAACTGAAAGCATTACCAGAAAGTACAAAATCAGACCGCCCCTACTCCCCACTGCACTTCAGCGCACCAACTCATACTCTCGCGCTTTTAATAACGCTGCGCTTAGGTCAATTATATCGTAAGCTCTATTCTGCCAATTAAGCCCTTTCATTCGATACCCATATAGAGGTATTTGTGGAAAATATGTCATCCGCCATTTTATGGCGACAGCCATCTTAGATTTTTCATAGTGAGCCCTATTCTACCAATCAAGCCCTTTCATTCGATACCCATATTGAGTTATTTGTGGAAAAATGTAATACGCCATTTTGCGGCGACAGCCATCTTCGATTTTTCATAGCGAGCTCTATTCTACGAATCAAGCCCTTTTATTAATACCCATATTGAGGTATTTGTGGAAAATAAGTAATTCACCTTTTTGTGGTGGCGGCCATCTTGGATTTTTCATAGTGAGCTCCATTCTACCAATCAAACCCTTTCATTAGATACCCATATTGAGGTATTTGTGGAAATATGTAATCCGCCAGTTTGTGGCGGCAGCCATCTTGGATTTTTTATAATGAGCCCTATTCTACCAATCAAGTCCTTTCATTCGATACCCATATTGAGTTATTTGTGGAAAATATGTAATACGCCATTTTGCGGCGACAGCCATCTTGGATTTTTCATAGTGAGCTCTATTCTACGAATCAAGCCCTTTCATTTGATACCCAAATTGAGGTATTATTTGAAAATGAATAATCCGCCATTTTGTGGCAGCGGCCATCTTGGATTTTTCATAGTGAGCTCCATTCTACCTATCAAACCCTTTGATTTGATACCCATATTGAGTTATTTGTGGAAAAAATGTAATCCGCCATTTTGCGGCGACAGCCATCTTGGATTTTTCATAGTCAGCTCTATTCTAGGAATCAAGCTCTTTCATTTGATACCCATATTGAGGTATTTGTGGAAAATAAGTAATTCACCTTTTTGTGGCGGCGGCCATCTTGGATTTTTCATAGTGAACTCCATTCTACCAATCAAACCCTTTCATTAGATACCCATATTGAGGTATTTGTGGAAATATGTAATCTGCCAGTTTGTGGCGGCAGCCATCTTGAATTTTTCATAGTGAGCCCAAGTCTACCAATCAAGCCCTTTCATTCGATACCCATATTGAATTATTTGTGGAAAATATGTAATACGCCATTTTGCGGCGACAGCCATCTTGGATTTTTCATAGTGAGCTCTATTCTACGAATCAAGCGCTTTCATTTGATACCCATGTCGAGGTATTTGTGGAAAATAAATAAGACGCCATTTTGTGGCAGCGGCCATCTTAGATTTTTCATAGTGAGCTCCATTCTACCAATCAAACCCTTTCATTTGATACCCATATTGAGGTTGTTGTGAAGTAATATTATTATGTGATTCGCCATTTTGTATCGGTGGCCATCTTGGATTTACAATAATTTAAATATTATCTTTTAATCTCGATGACAATATGAGTGTATACCAAATATCAGATCAATCATCAGGAAGGGGTTAAAATTCCAATGACTAAATTTGACCCCAGCAAACGAGAGGATTTTTGCCGACTTAGTTGATACTTTTCCTTATAGTATGGCAACATTATAAATTTTTTTTATAAATTGTAGCCTATGTTTTATTCTGATGTATAAACTATATTACTGTAAAGTTTCATCCAAATCCGTTCAGTAGTTTTTGCGTGAAAGAGTAAAAGACATCCATCCATCCATCCATCCATCCATCCATCTATACATACATCTTCACAAACGTTCACATTTATAATATTAGTAGGTAAGTAGGTATTATCTTTATTTGTTTGCTTGGGTCAAATTTAGTAATTGGAATTTTACCCCCTTCCTGATGATTGATCTGATATTTGGTAAACACTCATATTGTCATCGAGATTAAAAGATAATATTTAAATGATTGTAAATCCAAGATAGCCACCGATACAAAATGGCGAATCACATATTACTTCACAACAACCTCAATATGGGTATCAAATGAAAGGGTTTGATTGGTAGAATGCAGCTCACTATGAAAAATCCAAGATGGCCGCTGCCACAAAATGGCGAATTACTTATTTTCCACAAATACCTCAATATGGGTATCAAATGAAAGGGCTTGATTCGTAGAATAGAGCTCACTGTGAAAAATCTAAGATGGCCGCTGCCACAAAATGGCGTCTTATTTATTTTCCACAAATAACTCAATATGGGTATCAAATTAAAGGGCTTGATTC
This sequence comes from Euclidia mi, assembly GCA_944739405.2. NCBI lineage: Eukaryota > Metazoa > Arthropoda > Insecta > Lepidoptera > Erebidae > Euclidia > Euclidia mi. The sequence continues at coordinate 59,801,609 of OX123200.2, read as the reverse complement.
GTAGAATAGAGCTCACTGTGAAAAATCCAAAATGGCGTATTACATATTTTCCACAAATAACTCATTATGGCTATCGAATGAAAGGGCTTGATTGGTAGAATAGGGCTCACTATGAAAATTCCAAGATTGCTGCTGCCAGAAACTGGCGGATTACATATTTCCACATATACCTCAATATGGGTATCTAATGAAAGGGCTTGATTGGTAGAATGGAGCTCACTATGAAAAATCCAAGATGGCCGCCGCAACAAAATGGCGAATTACTTATTTTCCACAAATACCTCAATATGGGTATCAAATGAAAGAGCTTGATTCGTAGAATAGAGCTCACTATGAAAAATCCAAGATTGCTGTCTCCGCAAAATGGTGGATTACATATTTTCCACAAATAACTCAATATGGGTATCGAATGAAAGGACTTGATTGGTAGAATAGGGCTCACTATGAAAAATCCAAGATGGTTGCCGCCACAAACTGGCGGATTACATATTTCCACAAATACCTCAATATGGGTATCTAATGAAAGGGTTTGATTGGTAGAATGGAGCTCACTATGAAAAATCCAAGATGGCCGCCGCCACAAAAAGGTTGAATTACTTATTTTCCACAAATACCTCAATATGGGTATTTAATGAAAGGGCTTGATTGGTAGAATAGGGCTCACTATGAAAAATCTAAGATGGCTGCCGCCATAAAATGGAGTATTACATTTTCCCACAAATAATTCAATATAGGTATCAAATGAAAGGGCTTGATTGGCAGAATAGAGCTTACGATATAATTATGAGTTGGCGCGCTGAAGCGCAGTGGGGAGGAGGGGCAGTCTGATTTTGTACTTTGTGGTAATGCTTTCAGTTTTTATTTTTGCTGCAATTCCATTCAGTAGGTATATAAGCTCTTCAATAACTTTAATAATATACACTACATACTAATCTTTACCTGAAGTTCGACGACTATAAAAACAAAAGTAATATTTTAAGTATTATCTGTTTATAATATATGTATGCTACACGGCTAATGTGCAGTATCAGCAGATCCGTTTGTAATGAAATTTGATATGGATAGTCTGAAACCTGGGGAAGTACAAAGGCTACTCTTTATTAAAATTTCATGCGGGCGAAGCCGCGGGCGAAAGCTAGTCTATACATACATCTTCACAAACTTTCACATTTATAATATTAGTAGGATTGAACTGTTTGATGCTCATTAATTTATCTTCTAGCAATCGGAACAAGAATTGGTGAGATTTTCTCAATAACTATTTCTATTAGTGTCTATGACACGCTGCGCACAGCACTAGGCGCCCCCCCCCCCCGCGCCTTCTGGGCGCCGCGCCGCACGGGCGCTGGCGCACAAGCGGATGCACTGACAGTTGGTTGACAGAAACAGCAATACACACTTTTTGAAGGGCGCGCCCAGGCTTGTCGGAATTTACAGTTTTGTAACGAACCATACCACATTTACGCGAAATACAGTCCGCTTTGCACAGTATCTCATAGTTTACTTGTATATGGAGTATACATTGGTCCATTCGAAGCCATCCATTCGTGATTGAAGACCGTCGCAATAATCACCATCTTTACAAGAAGCAACGTGGACACTTCTAGAAAAATCATCACGGCGAGGACAACGACAGTCGAAGACAGCCACGACGGTCTCAGCGGAGCACAGCATCAGGATAACAGATAATCAGACCAATTATTTTTTCCTTTATTAACTTTTCAACAGATTTTTTCAAATTGCAACAGCAATTACTGAATCAGACTTTTCAGACTCATATTTTCATGATAATTATATTATCAAACTCAGTACAAATTTATTTCAATCAAAAATAAGCAAAAATATTCAGAAAATATCAGCATTTCATAATCTCTCATGTCAATCCTTCTCATCAAATTAGCCCTTTTTTCATAATACTAAAACCAAAATAACATTCCCCAGCATCTGGATAGCTTGCCAAGCCTAAATTGCCAGCCGCCTGCCTCAATAAGGAGCCCCCACGTGGTCATCCCACGCGCATGCGGCCTAGGGCTTCGCCCACCACGTGTTAGCTATGCACTCAAGCTTTGCACAGCCTTGCTTTCTGCCGCTTGCTGCTATAATTTAAGTATTGCACAACTATTTACACAAATTCTGTGATAACGTTTCCTGCTCATATTTTTCTTATTTCTTTATTCACAGCAATGGCCACTAAAAGTTATAAACCTGATGATACAGAATTAATCAAACAACGTGGCATTGTTAAAAGAAAACTCACATTATTTAAAAAATATATTAACCTCATTCTGCCCAATAATAAATTAACAGATATCCAAGTTATTGAGCTAAAAACAGACTTTTGGAGTTTAAAACAATACATTAAACTTTCCAGGACGTTCAGACACTTATTGAATTGGACGCTGACATCTCAGAGTTCACCGATGAACCAGACCCAGAAAGTGAATAATTTGAAAATGATTACCAGCTGTTGGTGGCACAGGCTTCCCGGCTTATTCAGTTAAATGACAAGCTGGTAACTAATCCAGAGTCAGACAAGGATCATTCAGGTGGGACCAAATCATTTATTAAACTACCCACTATTGACTTGCCACACTTCTCGGGTGATCATCAGGATTGGCTTGAGTACAGAGACACATTTCAATCACTTATTACGCATAGGACATTAGATAACATTCAAAAGTTTCACTACTTGCGTTCCTCACTATCGGGCAGTGCATCATCTTAATATATAAAATCCTTGCGTTACTGACTGACTGACAGACACGCTACAGCCGAAACTATTGGGCGCAGGAAGCTGAAATTTGGCATGTATGTTCCTTGGGGACCGTAGGGGTGCACTAAGAAGGGATTTCCCGAAATTCCAACGGGATCGGCCAAAACGGGTAAATTAAAAAAAATGCAGGCGTAGCTGCTGGCGTCCTCTAGTTAGTTATAAAATCACTAGAAATTACAGGTGACAACTTTGAGGTAGCGTGGAAATTGTTGTGTGAAAGATATGATAACAAACGACAGCTGATAGGAAATCACATTCATGCATTATACAACTTAAATAATATTGAAAAAGAATCCTCGGTGTGTTTGAGACAATTAATTGACACAGTTCAGAAAAACCTCAGCGCATTAGCCACATTAGGTGAAAAAACAGAATACTGGGATACATTAATAATATATTTAGTGTCAAGTAAGTTTGACTCAAACACATTAAGATATTGGGAAGAACACAAAAACACACTCACAGACATGCCCACACTTGAGTGCCTGAATAAATTTTTAAGAGGTCGTGCTGATGTATTAGAAGTTTTAGAACAATTAATTATTAACAACAATAGCAAATCAGATACTCAAGTGGGACAAAACACAAAGTCATTTACAAAAATGAACACACAAAAAGTACCCACATGTCCTTTGTGTAAACAGCATCATCTATTATTTTCTTGTAAAAAGTTTAGACAGATGTCCATTGAACAAAGAATCAGGGAGGTACAGAGATTAAAAATCTGCTCCAACTGTTTAAAACCTGGTCATGACAACAAATTATGCAGAAGAGGGACATGTAAGTCCTGCAACAAAAAACATAATACACTTTTACACTTAGATGCACCAAAACCATCATCTGTCATATTAACTAGTTGCACGCAGTACAAAACAATATTACTGTCAACTGCACAAGTCAAAATATATGACAAACAAGGAAAACCACATATGGTACGAGCACTACTAGATAATGGCAGCACCTCAAGCTATATAACTAGGCACTTGTGCTCACAACTGGGCTTACCCATTCAAACTATAGACACCATGGTCACTAGTATTAATAATCAGTGCACAAACATAACAAAAAATACTAACATTCACATTCAATCAGCACACAATAAAAATTACAGGACAGACATTTTATGTCTTGTGATTAACCAAATTTGCAATACAGTCCCACATACATACATAAACAAAGATACCATTCAAATACCTAGTTGTATATAACTGGCAGACCCTGACTTTAACATTCCAGCCCCTATTGATTTATTATTGGGTGTAGACATATTCTGGGAAGTCATGGGTACTGGAAGATTGGAATTAGGAAAACAGCAACCAGTTCTACAACAAACAGATTTAGGCTGGTTGATATCAGGCTGCATTTCAAATACTCATATTCAAAATAAAATTCAAACCTCATTCTTTGTGAATCAGATCTCAGATAACATAAACAAATTTTGGGAATTAGAAAACATATCTACTCCTTCAGACATACTTCACATTACTCAGCTATCATGTGAAAAAATATTTACATCAACTACAATTCGCAATGCTGATGGTAGATTTGTGGTCACTATACCGTTCAAACAATGGCCAGAGTGCTTAGGCCAGTCATATAGTCAAGCAAAGATTCGTTTCCTTAACATAGAAAAACGATTCAAATCAGATCCTACATACAAACAACAATATCTAACTTTTATGCAAGAATACCTTGACCTAGGTCACATGACTAAAAACACAAACAGTAACACTCTGACATCTTCATATTATATACCACATCATGGTATAATACAAAACACCAGCACCACAACAAAGTTCAGGGTGGTTTTTGATGCATCGGCACGTACATCTAACAAAATATCACTTAATGATATACAGACAATAGGACCAGTAGTACAAGATGATTTGATTTCTATACTTATCAGGTTCAGACAACACAAATACATAATATTAGCTGATATTGAAAAAATGTTCAGGCAAATATCCATCGTAGAAAACCAACGATCATTACAACAAATTGTATTTCGTTTCGATGAGTCAGAACCACTGAAAACCTACACATTAAATACAGTAACGTATGGGACAGCTTCAGCACCCTACCTCGCTACACGTTGTATCAGACAGGTTGGGTTGGACTGCCAACATGACAAGGAAGTGTCGGAGATCATCATACATGATTTTTATTGTGATGACCTGATTACGGGCTCAGACCGGAAGTCTCGGTTAATAGAAATAGCAATGTCAGTAAATGCAGCTCTAAAATCAGCACAATTCCATCTCAGAAAGTGGCAATCCAACAGCCCTGATATTTTACAAAAAGCAAACCTATCATCAGATTCACTTCACAGTACCACAAATTTAGGTAATAAAGACTCATCAAAAACATTAGGTATATACTGGAACCAAAATCAAGATACAATAACATACTTAACAGACATAGAAGACTCGGTTGATTACAATATTACAAAAAGGAAAATATTGTCAATAATTGGCAAAATATTTGACTCTTTAGGCCTTTTAAGTCCTCAGTTCCAGGTCCTTCAGTCTTAGAAGCCAAAATAATAATGCAAAATTTGTGGTCACAAAACTTAAAGTGGGACAGCAGTGTCCCTCATGACATAGAAATACTATGGAAAAAGTTCATACAATCACTATCAGATTTAAAACAACTAGTCATACCGAGACGAGTTTTCTATGATTCACCCAAACATATACAGCTACACACTTTCTGTGACGCCTCTCAGCACGCCTATGGCGCCTGTGTATATGTGCGCACACACACCACAGATGGTGAAGTGTACGTACGGCTACTAACAGCCAAGTGCAGAGTGGCACCACTAAAATCATTAACAATTCCACGACTAGAACTATGTGCAGCCCTCACAGCTGTTCGCCTTTACAAAACGGTCATTGACTCTCTCCGCAATTCACACATAATTTCAGACTGTTTCTTTTGGAGTGATTCCATGATTGTGCTGTCCTGGATATCACAAACTAAATGCATTTGTAAGACACAGAATTAATGAAATACAAACAATAACACATAAACAAACATGGCGATATGTACCTACAAAACAGAACCCCGCAGATCTCATATCTAGGGGTGTCACAGCATTAACACTCATACATTCAGATTTGTGGTTCTCTGGTCCAGACTTTCTTAGGGATGATGATAGCAGCTGGCCAACATCACCTGGGCACAGCAGCTGTTCTGACCTTCCAGAAACAAAACCCCAGAGCCACAAAAACACTATTCAATGTTACTCACAGACAGACAACGATTCATTCATTTACAAATACTCTAACTTCACAAAATTAACACGCATAACTGCATACATATTGCGATTTATACATAATTGTAGAACAAAAACACAAAAAAGTAATTCAGCTTCAAACACCTTTATTTCATTAACAACAAAAGAACTATATCAGGCCAAATTAAATTTAGTAAAAATATCACAGTTAAATTAATTTTCTATTGAATATGAGTTACTTTCAACAAATAAAACATTACCAATAAAAAACAGATTAATTTCATTACATCCATTTTTTGAGCAGGCCGGCGCAGTTATTCGCGTGGGCGGCAGGCTCGCTAATTCGCGATTTCAATATGATAAAAAGTTTCCAATGCTTTTACACGCTAATCATCACATTTGCAAACTCATTTTTTCCACTCAACATAAAAAACTTCTCCATGCTGGTCCACAGCTGTTACTCGCCCACATACGTGAAACATATTGGCCTATCAGTGGTCGCAATCTAGCCAGAAAGACAGTACAATCATGCATCACATGTAGACGCTTTCAAGGAAAAACAATTACACCAATCATGGGTAATTTACCTGAGCCACGCATGCATTCTGATTTCGCATTTAATAACGTCGGTGTAGATTACGCCGGGCCAATCATGATTAGTAATCGTAAGGGGCGTGGTCAGTTGATAAAATCATACATATGCATATTCGTATGCCTTGCAGTTAAAGCTATACACCTGGAATTGGTTACCGATTTGACAAAGGAATCTTACTTAGCGTCACTAAATAGATTCATCAGCCGCCGAGGAAAACCTGCTCACATATATTCAGACAATGGCACTAACTTTGTAGGGGCGTCAAATGATATCACGGAGTTTTTGGCGAAGAATCAGAATTTGATAAGCAACCATGTGGCAGAACAAGGCATCACTTTTCATTTCATTCCTCCATACTCCCCACACTTTGGTGGGTTATGGGAAGGCACAGTGAAGTCAACAAATCATCACCTTAGGCGAGTCTTAGGCTTGTCACATCTCACGTATGAAGAAATGTACACAGTCTTATGTCAAATTGAAGGCATTTTAAATTCAAGGCCCTTAACGCCTCTATCGTCTGACCCGTCTGATCTCACCGCTCTCACTCCATTTCACTTCTTAATCGGTCGATCATTATCTGTACTACCTCAGCCACCACTGGCTGACTGTAATCCGCTGCATATACCCAGATACAAACGCGTGGAGCTCCTGCGTCAACACTTTTGGACTCGATTCTACAAGGAGTACATTTCACAACTTCAAATCAGAACAAAATGGAAGAAGTCGTCTGGACAGCTGACAGAAGGCACCCTGGTCGTCGTGAAAGATGACGCTCTCCCACCAGCCCGCTGGGTACTCGGGCGAGTAACACAGCTCCATCCGGGGCCCGACGGAGTCACAAGAGTTGCCGACATCAAGACCAGCACAGGCACTATCAGAAGAGCATTTAACCGGATATGCCCTCTCACTGGCGGCCCGGCAGAATGTCTATGACACGCTGCGCACAGCACTAGGCGCACCCCCCCCGCGCCTTCTGGGCGCCGGCGCACAAGCGGATGCACTGACAGTTGGTTGACAAAAACAGCAAGACACACTTTTTGAACCCAGGCTTGTCGGAATTTACAATTTTGTAACGAACCATACCACATTTACGCGAAATACAGTCCGCTTTGCACAGTATCTCATAGTTTACTTGTATATGGAGTGTACAATTAGAGAAAAAATAAAGCGTTTATTTCTGTAACTATTTTTATATTAATATATCCTTCTCTAGCATAGCGTACATATTAAATGATAAGTCGGATGCGAAGAAATTAATGTAACTAGCCTTTGATTATTTACGGTAATCAATTTTTCGATTATTACGATCTCTGCTTGTTGCCGTTATATTAATGATACAATTAAGTGATACACGAAAGCCAAATATCGTTTAGTTTTTGTCATAGTCAGCCATGTTCTATTTATGATCAAAGCTTACGAGCACGATGTACACATTAATTATATAATATACTAGATGATGCGCGCAGCTACGCCCGCACATTTCTTTAATTTACCCGTTTTGGCCGATCCCGTGGGAATTTCGAGAAATCCCTTCTTAGTGCATCCCTCCCCAAGGAACTTTCATGCCAAATTTCAGTTTCTTTCGCCCAAAAGTTTTGGCTGTAGCTTGTCTGTCAATCAGTCAGTAACGCAAGGATTTTATATGTAAAGATTTTAACCATTTATATTTTTTCTCAATAACCTTTCGAAGTTAAGTGCGTATTAAATTGGTAATTATCGCTTGCTTATCGGTGAAGGAAAATATCGTGAGGAAACCTGCATGTCTGAGAGTTCTCCATGACAGAAGACATGTGAAGTCTGCCAACCCGCACTTGGGCAGCGTGGTGGACTTAAACTTTTCATAGTGAGAAGAGGCCCGTGCCCAGCAGTGGGACAGTATAGAGGGCTGATGATTTATTATTATATTTTTTGTAAATTAATCTTATTAGTAACATTCAGTAATAAAGTACGCAATCACCATGTTATGACCACCCAGAATAGTGCAGTAACGGTACTGTCCACAAAACATCATGTCGCCAGCATTAATACAGATTTACTCTAAAACAAATTAATTATAAACTACAATAAATGTCGAAAGTTACAAAAGTTGCCACCTATTTCAATGGCAGAACAAAACTCTGTAGAATCTCAATATAGAATAGGGTCCCGATTTTACCTTTTAGGTACGGAACCATAAAAATGTTAATTATCGCTTGCTTAATAATATGCCCGGTAGATGGCAATAGGCTCGCCCCTATTACATTGGGACCGAAGCATAACTGGCGAAGTGCGAACGAAGTGTATTGTTATACACACCCACACTTCGCCAGGGGTAGGCAGAGGTGTTCCTCTGCCTACCACTTCGAGGATAAAAGGCGTGAATTTATGTTATGGGAACGGTTAGGCCGTAGTCCGGCACGCCAGCTAAGTGCAGGTTGGCAGACTTCGCATGTCTTACGAGAACATTATTTTTAGAGAAGCTCCAGACATGCCGGTTCCCGGGCGATGTTTCGTTCGCCGTTAATAAAGCGATCATTAACGATTTAATATGCTCTTAGCTTCGTAAAGTCAGCGGTGTGCGCCATAAGTTTGAGCTCGAGACTCTTTGCAAAGCATTCTTTAAGTCTCTTCGAGTAATTGATCTTTTAAAAATATTGATTAAAGATAGAAACTATTAGATACAACGACCTAACTGTATAATTAGCCATGACCCATATCATTTCCTGATATCCAAAATGTATAAAATCTAAGTAAAGCCATATAATACGGGCTTTCTTACCTTTTGCCTGCAAATTCCAAAAAAGAGAATTGGTTATTTTGTGGAGAGACCAATACAGTGTTATGCCGAAGTATACGGGCGATTTCAGATTAGAGTTTCATACACGCATATAAGCTCGATTTTGGAAGCGCATGTTGGCGCCTTTAGCTCGTATAAGCGTGAGCCGTCAGAATCCATGTTGACACTGACAAGATGTCACTATCGTTTCGAGCGAACACGCCGAAATATGCCGTTTACGCGAGTCCAATTTTTTGAAGCGCGGGGCATAGGCCCCTACACGCGCGCTACATTACGAGCTGAAACGACCGTATACGTGCAGCAAAATACGCTAATCTGAAACCGCCCTACAAAGTCACGACTCGCCTTTTCAAAATTGTATCCGTATTCAATTGCAAATAGTAGTTTGCTCCGAGCTTCAAACAGTAAAAATCCCATATGTACTTGATGTTTTGTTTTCGCTGCGTGTAACTAATGTTTATCGACATTTTCTTGTGTAGTGGGTGGCACTTTTCCAAATTTAATACTTAATGTTGCCGCGATAAACTTGAGATTACCCGGTAAGTAGTTATTGCAAACATCTCGTTATTATATTAAGCTATAATTTATTCCAACGTCCATTTTTAAACACAAGTTAATATAACATAAGAATTGTCTTATATTTGTTAGACCTTCGTCAGCTTATGTTTGCGCTTAAATTCAATTGGACTTCTTTGGAAAGTAGAGATACAATGTTTGTTTTTGGTAAAAATAGTGAAGCATTTCCATCATAGATAATGATCTCGCTTTTTTTTACGTAAGCCTGTGTCTTCTAATACATAGATTAGCAAAAAATTTAAATATAAATTTAAATAACATTGTTTTAAATTGTTGTCTCGTTTCTGTTAACTAAACATATTTTTTTAGATATTAATGTTTGTTTATTTAAGTTTCTTCATACCTATCTACTATTCATACTTTATCAAAATTTGGTAAGTTCTTATCCAACTTGTGTGTAGATTAGACTTCTACGTGCAAAAACGAACTTAGAGCGAGTGTCAACAACATCTGTACAAGTACAAGGTATGTAATAACGTGAAAAATAGATTAGAGAATTTAAACTGAAAAGTTCATTTCTACTTTATTTTTGTACTCTAGCAATACGCCCGGTGTTGCCAAGTGCAAATAAAACCACTGAGACAGCAACAATAGACCTCATTAAAAACTTTCCTGCACAAGGTGTTACATCGACATTGTATTAACTCGCTAACAAAATCAACAACCTCTCGGGTGCGCTTGCCAAAGTTTCTGAAGCGTATTAATAAAGCCATAAAGCCTCATATGCATGCTAACGATGTGTTAGCATGCTTTGTAAAGTGGAACACGTCCACTCTCAGCAAACTCTGTTATGCAACTGACTAAGTTGATTGCAAGACTCTGTGGGATAAGAGTGATTACAAGTTGGTTGTATCTAAGTTTCTATAGGGGTATATATGGGATACATTCGTGATGGTAGGTAAACAAATTTCCCAAAATTTTTGTTAAAAGATAATTCCCTGATAAAATTTGATTATGTGTCGCCAGTGGCCATTGTATAAATAACACATTGTCCAAATGTATGATTCTAGACTCTGTATTTTGACCCTGTGATGGTATAGTGGTCAGTCAGGACAAATAATACGTATGATGATAAACACAAACTTGATACAGAATAACAAAACGACGCAGCAAAACTTCTTATAAACAAAGCAAAGAACTACTCCGATCCTTCGAGAAATAACAAGCATCCAATTTCCACAATTCTTTTAATTTAGTGAAACCCGAGCACAGTTCGGTCATTACTTAAAGCTGTAAGTTCAGTGCTAGCTCCCTCGCGGCCGATTGTCTGACCATTCGCACTGAAGCCAATACTGTACAGAACCGCTAGCCAGCTATAATAGCGTCTTAGGTTTCACGCTGAATTACTTCTTATTTGTTTTAATTCTGATTGTGAAGATCGCTGGTTTGTATATTTCTTTATAAAATATTCCTTTTTATTTAACTTAATTTTTATCTTATATGTATACCAGAATATAGTACTATTATGTTATATGCAAAAGACTGTATGATAAAAAGGCAGTACAAAAAATAACTACGTTAAAAAAACCGACAGCAAAAACTGAAACGTAAAAAATAATAAAGATTTAATATGAATTAAATACTACCTATTATTTATATGTGCTATTTACTTACAGATTTACATTCGGTGCCAAGCCAATTTAATACTTACGAAGTATTAGTTTGCTCATATTCATATAAGTGATTAAAATATTATTATTTGTTAAAGGCTTGGGACCAACTTCAAACCTATTAATAAATAGCACATACATAATTATAAATAATAGGTAGTATTTAATTAAATAATATTAAATCTTTAATATGTTTTTATATTTTAGTTTTTGATATTAGTTATTTTTAACGTAGTTATTTATTTTAATACTTTTTAGTGTATTGTTGTTTTGTCAACTAGTTATGGGTAGACCTACAAAAGGCGCTACGCCCCTTAAAAATATAGATCTCAAGAAACGGCCTTACCGCATGATTTACGTCCTTGAAGTCACTATTATCATCATTGTACAAGCCAAATTGATTTTTGTAATTACTGAGTTTGTATGGCTCCTTCACCGAACCCTAGAGGATCCTAGTTACCATCCGCACCAAAGTGCTCGTTAAGACGAATGCAACGAGACGAGCCCAAACTCGATAGAGTTTTGTCATTTATTTACTGAGTTCCTTTTGATTCCATCATCAGATCAGCTCTATGTCATAATCATTTTTCATTGTCATCCATTTTACATACATATACAGAACTTCAGCTAAATCGGTAACCGGGAAGTGGATCAAATTTACTTGCGAGCTTTTATTTCAGACATCGGGATAGGTGAAGATAAATAAAAAAATGCTAATAAAATAAAACCACCCGGGACTACATGGGACCAATTCGAAACTATCCCGCATCAAACAAAAAAAACAATCACGTAATCACGATTCTAGGTAGTAGAGCCTTGCTGATTTCAGCATGAATGGGCCGGCTCGACCGGGGAAGTACTACCCTCTCACAGAAAATCGACGTAAAGTAACAGAATCTAAACTGTTGCGTTTCGTTCGGTGAGTGAGAGTGCCGGAGGCCCTATCCCCTATTCCTTCTTCCTCATCCCACTCCTTATCCTATCCCTTTTCCCAACCCCAAGGGGTGGCAACGCACTTGTGACTCCTGTGGTGTTGCTTGTGTCCATGGGCGGCGGTAATTGCTTACCACCAGGCAATCCGTCTGCTCGTTTGCCGCCTTATACTATAAAAAAAAAATCGGTTCAGAAATCTCGCAGAAATCATCGACACGAAAAATACCGGCCGAATTGAGTACCTCCTCCTTTTTTTTGAAGTCGGTTAATAAAATACGTAGGACCGCATTATTAACTTGACTGAATATGTAAAATATACAGTCAAATAAATAATGCGGTGCATAATATCACGTTTTCATCAAGCTAACATGAAAGACTGCGATGATCAACTATTATCTTCACGATGGAACTATGATTTCGAAAATCCTAACATTTGTCCAAAGTGTTGTCTTAGCAAAATGAAATTACTTTGAAGATTTACAGCAACTGATACAAATACGAGGTTTCATATTATTATGGGATTATCTTTGGAACAGATTTTAATTAGAAATTATTTATTCAAAGACAGCGAAGCTTCTTAAGAGCGCTTGTACAAGGTAGAGTTTCACTAGGGTTTAACGTGGTGCGGCGAATTTGCCGAGTCGTAGTAGTACGAGTACAAACGCGTGACATTTTCTACGACATGTTTTCACTTGACCGATGATGAGGCTAAGACTCCCCGTCTTAGCCTCATCATCGGTCTAAACCACAATTGGGTGCGACTTACTTAATCTCCATTATAGTAGATATGTTGATGTAGTAAAAGGAACAGTCATTCTACATATAAATAGTAACACCCAAACCCAGACAAACATCTATGTTCATACAAAAATGTTTGACATGAGCGGGAATGGAACGAAACGCGACCTTCGGCGTACACACCCGCTATGCCACCGGTCTCTAGCCAGTAAGCGTAGTGAGTTTTTAGCTTGTTACTGAACTAATTTAATTCTCGTCACTTCTTTGCCGTATATAAGCAAAAGTACAAGTCAAGTTAGACGAAAAGAAGTTAGCCACGAGGTCAAGCTTAATTGATTTGGCAAACTGAATAAATTACATAAATTGTTCTTCAAAACAACGCATTAATTTACCCACAAGCACGCAAACAACTTCCGACCGTCCCTTCCTTAGTGGAAGTTCCCTGAAAAACACCATTAGAACTACTTCATAATAATAACAAATAAAGTTATAAAGGTCTAAGAATTAAACATTTGTTCAATAAGAATAAACGGTAAACATTTGTACAATTGAATAGAAGGCAAAATAAAGGGTAAGAGTTAGACAAAATAATTAAACAACTCTATCCAGCCATTACTTTATAAATCCTTTGATCGAAATACAAAAAGACAGTTCCGCCTTAATTTTTACAAACATAACTCAATTTTTTCAAATCAATGGAACAGTTATGAATAGACCATGGAATCCATATCATTCAAAAAATTCGAAAATTCATCGTTTGATCTTCGTTCTTTTTTCAATTCAAATCACAACCGATCCCTATTACATCAAAGCGTTCGTTACTTTAATAGTTACTTATCTTTTAAATAAAGAAAGTCTTTGTGAAAAGTTTTGTTTAGTAATATGCTTTTAAAAGTGATCAATTTGCCTTGCAGTATTGCGCTGATGATGATCAAAGGCAAATGTAAGACTGGGAATACCAATTTAAATTTTAACCTTAATAGACAATTTTGAACTAGAGGATTGCCGCAGCTACTGCCGCACATATTTTTTAATTTATCTGTTTCTAACAGATCTCTTGGGCATTCCGGGAAATCCCTTATTAGTGCACCCCTCTATTCCTCAAGGTTATACATGTATGTTACATGCCGAAATACAGCTTGTTGCGTTTACGGGTTTTGGCTCCAGCTTGTCGGTCGGTCAGACAGTAACGCAAGATTTCTATATATACAGAGCATTTGTCCTACGCTGTGTCATCATCATCAGCCTATTTTGTAATCTGGCTGGGCCTGTTCTCTAATGAGAAGTGTTAGGCCATAATAGTCTACCACACTGGCCAAGTGCGGGTTGGCAGACTTCATATGTCTTTCGAGAACATGATGGGGAACTCTAAATTATGCAGGGTTACTCACGATGTTTTCCTTCGCCAATTAGTGGCTTTGCGGTAGAAGGCTATGTTTGGCTATAATTATTGGTGCTGTTATAAAAATGTAGGAAGCTCGAAATTTCATCTTATTCTGATTCGAAATGAATTGGCACGATTATGCAGTGGCAGCATTTTAACTTTGTATCGTTAAAATCGTATAATTTTACGTAATATAATAGCTTCCTCACTGTATATATAAAACTCTTGCGTTACTGACAGACTGACAGACAACGCACAGCCGAAACTATTGGCATACTATGCTATTGGGCACAAAAAGCTTAAATTAAAATGTTTCTTGCGACCCGTATGGGTGCACTAAGAAGGGATGTCCCGAAATTGATAGAGGAAAAGTTTAAATTAAAAAAATGTGCGTGCGTAACTGCGGGCGTCCTCTACTATAAACATAAGTTCGTACTGTATCTCAATAATTGGGGCGCAAATTTGTTTTCCGTTCTTATACTCGCGTAACTAATTCCAAACAGCAACTAACAGCAATGTTACCTAAATTAACTGCGTATAAATACACTATATTACATTCCTAAATTAATTCCAAGTTTGTCTACAAACAAAAACATTTTTATTTCTCCGGACATCCCAGAGAGGCTATTATTTTAATAGCTTTTAAATAGGACGTCTGGGAGCTGACTTAATAAAATTATTAAAAAAAATACTCAAAGATGTTAAAGCTTAAAACAATAAATGTGAACAAAATTAAACTTAGATTTACATTGCGGCTTATAAAATGAGTGTACTTTTAAAAGCCTAAAAATGTTTTTCGGTTTCCAGTTATTATTTTTACTTAGTAGAACTTGGCATGATATGCATTACTAGTAGACTTCGGCTTGATGATTGGTCTTTTGACACCTTGTATATGCACCTCGGTATTCGACAAGCCACATGCCTAACAACAATTTAATATCACTTATATAAAATATATTACGGTGCGAACGAAACAAGCCTATTTATCGCTATAAAGTCCCCCTCATAACTCTGAAAACGGGGAAAACTGCGACAACACTTTTATGCCCTCTCTTAACACGTATTCCCAGTTAAGTAGAAAACCCGATACATACATACATACATATCGTCACGCCTTTTATCCCCGAAGGGGTAGGCAGACGTGTATTTCTACACCCACTTTTCGCCAGATATACTTTAGTCCCACGTAATAAGGGGCGAGCCTATTGCCGTACCGGGCACATTTGAAGATTCCGTGCTGCTACTGAGAATTTTGTGACAGAAAAACCCAATAACACTTCCCGACCCAGGAATCGAACCCAGGACCTCCCGATCCCACGCGCACATTTATGCCGCGAGACCAACGAGGCAGTCGTATACGGTTTGATGTCGAGTTTTCCGTCTCTACGCAAAGATGGTATTTGCATCGTGTTATCCCTAAGTCGCCTCTTACGACACCCATGGGAAGAAGATGCCGTCAACCACACCCGATAAATCGTGAATATTGCGAAGTATGCGACTATATACCACATAAACTATACAAGAATACGTGGGCTGTGAAGCCCCAATCCATTCTTAGTATATACTCGCAATATCACGCTTATAATACTGTTGCATTGATATAAACTTTGTAGGCCTGTAGCAGTTTCTATACTGATAAATCTGCGGTAGAATAAATAACACAAGATACTGAAATATATCCCCAAAGGTGTAGGCAGAGATGTTGGAATACACCCACATTTCTCCTTATGATTTTTTGAACGTTGTAACCACTCTACTGGCACCAGTTAATAAAATATACCTAGATATAAATGTTTTCTGAATACGACCTAGATGATTACAATTTGTAGCGTCAGCCACTACAACTATATGTATATTATCTGGCCATGTGCCGTTTGATTGTGTAGTCCCAGATTTGATTATCGGTTAGTATTCTACATATTTTGAACACGCTTTTAGTAGGTCGTCGTATATATGTAACTAACTATGCAATGGAACCTAAGCTTACTAATTTAACCATCTTCCAAGGTTCGTAGCGTAATGAAAATTGGCAGCTGTATGTAGTTCTGATGACAATACAATAATATGGTACTGTCAAACTGATCTGATGATGGAGCTCGAAGACATGAACTGGAACATCAGGATGGAAAATCGTATCATAGCTGTATTGGATTTCTTAGAAAAGTCTTGTAATGAACTTTGGCCACGATTAGGTTTCAAGGTCTGATGATGAAGCCGGAAGATAGACACTGGCATTCCATGATGGAATATCGTATCATGGTGGTGTTTGCACATGTGAGAACGGCCATGTAATGGACTTTGAACACGATTAGGTTTCAAGGTTATAACAAACCAATTATATAGAGTAGACCACGCAGTGGTGTACTTAGTGTCCCGTACTTTTGCGGCTGGACAGGCATATGTGGCCCTGAGTAGAGTAAAATCACTTAGTGGTCTCCTGATTGAAGAGCTAGATTGTTATAAGCTGACAGATAAAACACCATGTAATACAGACTCACAGGCGGAGATGGAGAGGATGCGGGCTCATTCGCCTACTTAAAATAAATGTATAAATGTTAAAAATATTTCGTTATCAAAGACCAAGTATTAAATAAATTAATAGCTTAAAAAACACTAGAAAAACACGCTTTTATTAATGTATGGATCGTTCAAGTTGTCTCTATTTCTGGGCTGAAGTGTAAACTGTGTGCTGTTAATTATAATAATTGATTGTAAAAGCGTGGGGCGCTGGGACAGGAAAAACTTTATTGTTAACAAATACTAATATTACCTGTCTGACGGAAGCTGCATGAGGTCGCACACGAGCATAGCATTTATGCCGCCAAAGGGTTACCAAAGGGAACAAAAGTTATCTCGTCCACGAACAAGAACTCTACATTTAGCCACTGTTGACGCATTACCTCTATGTACTTAATTTACTGAAAGAAGAGGCCTTAAAAATGTCGGTGAATGTCATTTTCCTCGCTGATAGCGCATGTTTTGTCTGAGTTCGACAAACTGGTACTTTGAACAGACTGTTTAATGTAGAGCCACTTACTACTCGTGCTGCAACTCCAGTTAGAGCGCCAATCTGTGTAACCTACTTCCCGTAACATCTGCTTACTTGATTTATTTTATTTTATTTATAGATCACGCCTGTAATCCCCGAAGGAGTAGGCAGAGGTGGAATATTACACCCACATTTATTGTTCAACTACTGACGCAGCAGTGGAGTTACTGAAAAGTATTTTTGCAGCTTGAGAGAAGTCGCAAGATGCATTAGGTATATTTTGCGACTTATCTAAATCCTTTGATTGTGTTCATCATGATACTCTTATCAGGAAACTATATCATTAAGGCATTAAGAATAAAGGTCTTGATCTCTTGACTTCTTATTTGGGCAACAGAATCCAGAAGGTCGAGGTAAATGGTAAGACATCTCCACGTTCTGCTTTGAAAATGGGTGTCCCGCAGGGTTCAATTCTCGGACCATTTCATTCTTGATATATATTAACGATTTACCTTATTACGTAAAGAATAATCATGAGATTGTATTGTTCGCGGATGATACCTCTTTGATTTTTAATATTAAACGACGACAGAGTAACTTTGACAAAGTAAACAATGCACTCTCTAAAGTTGTTAATTGGTTTAATGTAAATAATCTATTACTTAATAATAAGAAAACTAAACTTTTAAAATTTTTAATGCCCAATGTTAATAATCGGGGAGATGGGCCTCGTTAGCCTTGGTTGGCAACCTGTCTAGGAGAAGGGAAACTCCGAATTTAAACCAACTTTCAGGGAGCATACCCGAAACAAAACCCCGATCTAAGGTGTGAACCGACCCGTGCCGAGGGATTCGTGGCCAGAGGGCAAGCTGGTCGTAAACGGAGGGTGCCTGTGTTGGTGGTCACAGGGCACAGCTAATATTCCGCCTTACCCCCGTAAAGGGCTCTGCGGGGATGGACCGTCTAGATCCCTAAATCTCGTGGGAACGCTATGGGAACAAAAACTTATTCTTCTCCATACGGCGGCGACGCGGTTCGCAACCCATCACGTCTCGTTTCCCGCGAGGGCGAAAAGCGGCCTACGGAAAGCAGGTTTGCGACATTGAATGTTGGTGGAGGAATGAACGGCAAATTGGATGAAGTATGTCAGATGATGGAAGATAGAAAGATTGATGTTCTTTGTGTGAATGAAACAAAAAGAAAAGGGTGTGACACCACCAAGCATGGTGCATATACGGCGTATTGGTCTGGGGTAGATAGTACCACCAGAGCCTGTAAGGGAGTTGGTGTAGTACTGTCTGCGCGAATGAATGAGTGCGTAAAAGAGTTTGAATGTGTAAATGCTAGGCTACTGTGGATGAGAATGAAAGTAGGACTTACTCGTCTCTTTATTGTGGGGGTGTACGCCCCGGTCAATATAGTTACGGGTATGTCACAACATGAGCAAGACGAAAGGCAGGAGTTTTGGGAGAGTTTAAGAGAGATTTTGAGGAACTGCAAGGATAATGAAAGATTGATCTTGTTAGGGGATTTCAATGGATGGGTGGGAGTAAAGCGAGATGGATTTGAAAGGGTGTTAGGTGCATTTGGTGATGAGAGTGTGAACGAAAATGGAAAAGCACTGCTTGAGATTTGTTTGGAGTGGAGCCTTTGTGTGACAAACACCATGTTTGATCATAAAAGGATACTTATGTATACGCGAGAGGCGAAAAATGTTAGAAGAAGTATGATTGATTTTGTGATAGTAGATGAACGATTGAGAAAGAATGTGTTGGATACAAGAGTATATCGAGGGATCGGCATCCACACAGACCACTTCTTGGTGATGAGCCGGATAAGTGGGCTCTTTAAAGGATGGCGACACCGAGAGCATAATGAAAATAGGGTCTTGGAAAGAATAAAAGTAGAAAATCTACAAGAGAAAGATGTGAAAGATGAGTATAAACGAAGATTGATAGCAAGATTTGAGAGATTCGATGGCATAAATGATATGAAAGAATTATGGCAGGCTTTTAAAGAAGAGGTAGTATGTGTAGCGTCTGAAGTATGTGGTATGATCAAGAGAAGGAAAATACGAAAGGTTAAGAATACATGGTGGGACAAGGATGTACAATCAGCAGTGTCAGAGAAGAAGAAAGCTTGGTCAGATTGGTTGGCTGCCAGAGCAAATGAAAGAATGGGAAAAGCAACGAGTGTAGACATAGATGAAGCAAAAAAGGAGTTTGTTAGGTCAAAAAGAATAGTGAAAGAAATGGTTAAAAGGAAAAAAGAGGAAAAGAAAGATGAGTTTGATAGCAGATTATCTGACGATTTCCAGAGGAACATTAAGTTTTTCTGGAAATCCGTTCGTGCAGTTCGAGGAAGAACTCAATCCTCAGAACACACATCCATCAGAGACGAGAATGGAAGTATAGTAAATGGTGGATTGTGCGTGTTGAAGAGATGGAAAGAGTATTTTGAAAGTTTATTCGAAAGAACGGCGATAGAGACACCGATAGCTGAAGTGAATTGTAATGATAGCAATGATGAAAGCGTTATTGGCGTGGATGAGATCGTGAAGGCACTGGGAAGTATGAAAGTAGGTAAGGCTGCAGGATATGATAGGATTACAGTCGAAATGCTGAAGGCTGGACAGGGCATTATAGTTGGTCAGTTGCAGCGGTTATATAACTTGTGTTGGAACACCGGCCGAGTACCTAATGACTGGACCACAGCTGTAGTTGTGCCTATTTATAAAGGAAAAGGCTCGCAACAAGACTGCAAAAACTATAGAGGCATTAGCTTTCTCAGCATTGTTGGCAAATTGTATGCAAAGGTACTTATTGAAAGAGTTATGGAAGTAACCGACAAGAAAATATGGGATGTACAAGCGGGATTCCGAAAGGGTATGGGATGCACGGATCAGGCTTTTTCCTTGCGAAGCATAGCCGGAAAATTTTTGGCCAAAGGTCAAAAGGTCTATTGCGCATTCGTGGATTTGGAAAAGGCTTACGATAAAGTGGTGAGGAATGAAATGTGGTCGGTGCTGTCAATGAATGGGGTGGACAGCAGCCTCATTCGAGCTCTGAAATCCCTTTATGAGGATTCTAGAGCTTGTGTGAGGATAAACGGGGCATACACTGACTGGTTTACCATCGATAAAGGTGTTAGACAGGGATGTGTAGCGTCGCCGTGGCTGTTTAACCTCTTCATGGACAGTTGTTTGCAAGATTTAAAACATAGTGACTGCGGATTAAGGATGAATGGGTTACTCGTCAAATGCCTCCTTTATGCTGATGATCAGGTTATACTTGCACCTTCAACGGAGGAGTTGCAGGAGATGGTAACAATCATGCATCGTGCGTTAGAAAGGAAAGGAATGAAAGTGAATGTAAGTAAAACGAAAGTTATGGTTTTTGAAAAGGAGGAATGCGTTACGGCTTGTAATGTTTTGAACGATGGACAGCGAGTGGAACAAGTGAATGAGTTTGTTTACTTAGGTACGTTGTTTACAAGAGATGGTAAGAATGAAGCAGATATTGAAAGGAGAGTTAATGCAGGTAATTGTGTGAATGGAGCTCTGAAGGCGTTTATGAACAGTCAAAACGTGTCCAAAAAGGTACGTTTGGCTGTACATAGAGGTGTGTTAGTGCCTACCCTTATGGATGGTAGTGAAAGTTGGGTATGGCAGAAGAGATTTGAAAGTAAATGCTGTAGAAATGAGAGCACTGAGAAGTATGTGTGGTGTTTCTTTGACCGACAGAGTAAAGAATTGTGTGATACGAGAGTGGTGTGGGGTAAAAGAAGATGTAGTGACAAGCATTGAGAAAGGCATGTTAAGATGGTTTGGGCACATGGAGAGGATGGATGACGATAGACTGACAAAGAAGATATATCAGGCTAGTGTGAATGGGACAGGACAAAGGGGAAGACCTAGGCGGACGTTCTCTGACCAGATTGGAGACATCCTGAAAAAAGGACAAGTCAAAAGTACCCTTAACACAAGAGCATGCATGAGAAACTTGATGGGAGTGAGTGAAGCAAGTGAGGTATGTCAGGATCGTTGCAAATGGCGTTCCGTAGTCTCTGCCTACCCCTCCGGAAAACAGGCGTGAGTCTATGTATGTATGTATGTAATGTTAAACATATGACAACCAATATTCAACTTAATGAATCTAGGATTGAGCCCGTCGGACAACCATGTTTTTGGGTATTATGCTGGACACCAAACTACAATGGGGTCCACATATTATAGAAAGGCTATCGGGCAAACTCAGTCCTGCAGCTTATGCAGTTAAGATAATTAGACGCCTCACAGATTTAGAAACAGCTAGAATGGTTTATTTCAGTTACTTTCATAGCTTATTGTCGTATGGGATTCTTCTCTGGGGGAATGCTGCAGACCTAAATACAATATTCGTTCTGCAGAAAAGAGCTGTAAGGGGAATTTATAACCTCGGTCCAAGAGTTTCTCTAAGAGAAAAGTTCAAAGAAATAAACATTCTAATTGTTGTATCACAATATATTCATGAAAATCTGTTATATGTACATAAAAATATTGACAAATTTTGTAAAAAATTTGATATTATACATTCTGTAAATACAAGATACAGGAATACTCTCGTAGTTCATAGCACTCGTCTCCACAAAATAAGTAGCTGTTTTATGGGGCAATGTATACGCTTTGATAACAAGCTCCCTTATAATATAAGAGACCTATCTATAAATAAGTTCAAAGTTATTGTAAAAGCGAAATTGTGTTCAAAAGCATATTATAAAATATCTGAATATAAAGACGACCAAAACGCTTGGGACTGAGCAGTTCTAGTTCGACACACAAAAATAATTGTATAAAATGATTTTTTTTAATGACGTTTCGTAAATACTTGCAAAGTTTACACGAAATATAGAACTATTTCATTTCATTTCAGTTAGAGCGCCAATCTGTGTAACCTACTTCCCGGAAAATCTGTTCACTTGATTTTTTTTATTTTATTTATAGACTCACGCCTGTAATCCCCGAAGGAGTAGGCAGAGGTGGAATATTACACCCACATTTCGCCACGAATTTTTAGGTCCCACGTAATAGGGGGCGAGCCTATTGCCGTTACTGGGCACATCACCAGACTCCGTGCTGCTACTGAGAATTCGGAAAAACCCAGTAACACTTTTGCCCGACCCGGCAATTGAACCCGGAACCTCCGGTCTGCAGTCGCATACGCTATCTACGGGGCCACGGAGACTGTCACAGATTTTTGAACAAGTTAAACAAGAGCGTCTTTCCTGTTCCAGCGCCCCACGCTTTGAGAATAAAATGTTATAATTAAAAGCACATAGTTTACACTTCAGCTTAGAAATAGAGACAACTTGAACGATCCATTTTAAACTATTAATTTTTATAAAGATAGCTACTGCACCACATTTACGAGACAGGAGTTTAAAAAATCTATCAATGGTCACGAAGAACATTGAGACCTAACAACGATTTATGGATCATGTAATTTATAGCCTCGTCTGGGATTTGAACCTATGTACAATACTTAGACACTATGTTGTTCGAGCATTGAAAATTTATTAGATTTCTCGTTATGAATTTTTCTGTGCTAAGTATGGCAAATCCAGTAAGTCAAACCGCAATGACCTCTCTACCTAACATGAAAAGAAAACATAGCTTGCTAAATGTTGACGTGTTTAATATGTGGCTGACGCTCCTTTTATTTGTACAAACAAACAGCGTACAGGAGCATGGCATACCCCATACACAAGTAAGGCATACTTGGAAAACCAAAACAAGCCACAAAAGATGAACCTAAAGCCAACCTTATTTCCGGAGCCACGAATTTATTCCTATCCCGCATAATACCATAATAAAACATCTGCATAATTTTAATCCGCGCAAAATTCCTATTTTAAATCACTGGAAATAGTAGAAATGCATTTCACAATGCAGCAAATTCCGACTTTATGTGGTAAATTATTTTAAGAGCTCAAAGAGATTTAAATTGAAATTTCGGTGAATTTATCTGCAAATACACTTAGTGCTTGTCGCGCTTTTTAGAAGTTTGATGCGATAAAATAGTTAGAGTAAACCTGTTGTTTTTGCTCCCTCGTAAGGAACAAAAACAACAGTTTTGTTCAAAGAACACAAAATACAGAACATCATTTAGGTAATTAAAAATGAGACAAAAATAGCCATTGATTATTTTTGGGTCAGAAAGAAGTTTGTCTGTTAGTGATTGGTAATAGTATTACAGCTGGTCTCAATATTCGATCTTCCTATCGATTTGGCTGCTAGTATTTGTGTACATTATACAAAATAATTTAGCGGGTCTTAACCGCGTAAAATTAACTTATTTCGTTTCGACCATCCTGCACAGATCGTGGTCGTGGAGAGACTGATGAGAGCTCAGCGTCGTCTTTTGTATAGTGCGGGTTTCGGCACCTACCCTCACTTGGTTTTGGTTTATGTTCGCAATTCAAACTGCAAAAAAATAGGCACTTATACCTTAAATAAGTTTATTTTACGCGATTAAGAATCGCTAAATTATTTTGTATGTTGGCTACTAGCGATCCATATTTGACAGCATTAAGCATCAAACTCCATATAAAATATATCAAATCAGCCAACGAATAGAGGACGATTACAGCCTCCGACGCCATTGTTTTATGTCTGAATAGAAAATTTACATTGATTGATTTCATTATGCTGAGCCGAAGAGGTACCTATGCTCCTCCTATAAAGAAATTATAGAATAAATAATTAATTAACATTAGAAGATAGTTTTGTAAAAAGTATTTAAAAATGAGCACTACCATCCGTTGAAAGTATTACTTAACTGCAGAACGATTGGTGTATATCGAATAATTTATTTCCCTAAAAAACTCACTTAAAATAATATATCCAGTTTTTGGCGACAACTCCAGCACTAGATATGCATATTAAGTCCTAGCAGTATTTGCCTTATAAGATTTCCTCAAGAAATACATTGACTAAAAACGGGATTCTATAATCTTTTTTACTGCTTTGAAAGACGATAAAATATACGGAGGCTATGGTCGAGCAGGAGGCGTTTTATTGAAATTGACAGACGACATCTGGCCTACATTAATTTTTGCAATCAAATACTAACATTAATTTTTATACGCCCTTAATTAGAGTTAAATTATTGCATTTTAGAAGGTGTTCAATGATTGCGTGACCATCATAATTGTCATCTTCGTCATATTTTAGTATCTTGTTCTCTTCTTTTAACACATGAAAGAGGTGGTAAGAAATAATATGCGTTAAGTCTCTGCGTAAAGCTTCAATGAGCTCTTAGAGCTCTTCTCGGCTCGTCTTGGGTGAACAATCGTAATAGCAAATCTGATCTGGATTAGGGCATCAATTTCGTATTGCAATCGATTCAAAAGCAAATGAAAAAGAATCTGCTTTTTGAAGGGTTTAAAAAAAATAACTATCTGTTTAATAAAGCATCTTACAGGTCAGTTGCTATTAGTGATTTAAAACAAACAGCAAGTGAAGGGTGACCCAGTTTAGAGGCGTTACGTCTACTTAACGAAGTAATTTCATGACCACGGTCAAAGTGCCGATATCTGGCTATTAAAGTCGTTGGACTGAAGTAAATTTAGTTTAAGAGGATTTTCTTCTGATGCTATCAGATTTTGGAGTAAGTTGACTGAATTGTTTACTTTGAAAGTTTTAGTAATTAAGATGTAAACAATTTTATTGAGTACAAAAAGAGGCTCGCTGCTTCACCCGCCTATTTTTTATTTAACCGTTTCTTTCTGATACCGTAGGAGACATAGGAATTTCAAAATAAAAAAATATTCACAAGGGAACAAAATTCACTGCGATTGCAAAATAAAGGAAACAATTAATTTAAAAAAACTTTGGATAAAAAAACATTTTCTATCTACACTTCTTCGGCAAGTTGGATCAGAGTGCAGATTAGTGTGATATCGGAAATTGAAGTTTGAAAGTGTCCATTAAATATTCATTTTAATAAAAATATTTTATATTTTTTACATGGGCCATCTTGAGACATGTTCCACCAGCGACGGCTTGCCGTCCCTTCAAAATGACTGTATGATTGTTTTATATATCGAGGTTAAACGATATAACTAATATTAATAACATCCATGCTCATTCATAAATTCGAAAGTTAAGGTATGATTTTTGAAGGTATGTGCAAATAGGCTAAAGAGTGACAAAGGCTACTTCTACCACGATATCCGACGTTCAAGCGGGTGAAGGCGCGAGTGACACCTAGTTCTGTGTAAATAAGCCACTTATAATACAAAAAACCGTTCATTACAGCACATCCTATTCATTTGCATACGCCGACATACAGGCGCTGTTTAATGAAAACCCATAGAACACAATAGATTTCAATAAAATGTCGCCCACGCTGATAATATAAGTATTCCGTAGTATAAGTATTTCGGATGACTTTATTTAGTGGACGAAATGGCTATTAAACATAATTCAGAAATATACAGAAGTACAACAGTTTGTACTGTGATGATTCATCATCATCATCTGAGCGTTATCCTGGTAGCATCCAAGACTTTTTGCCTTGGAATCCGGGGTCCACTTACTGTTCCAAGCAGATTTGATAGAATATTAGCTATTCCAGAGAGCGAATACGGTCTGAACCCGGCAACAACTATTCTGTTGTTTAGACCAAAATCCGTTCAGAAAGTAAATAGTATGCTCATTCAATTCCTACATGCCGTGAGCTTTAGATTTCTAGGTTTCCCAATGCAAAAATACATAAGCAGCTAAGAAGGGAAAGATTCAATTTTAATTTTAATCCGTTTACTTGGCAGATTCAAAAGGTCAACTCCCTCACGTGAATTAAGTCCTGTAGCCCGACTTTTTACACATTCACCCAATGAATTCAATGATAACCTAGACTTAGAAAGGCAATAATTCTATTTATTTATTTATAATCATCACTTACAACTATTATTACAGATAATATGTACATAGGTCTTTATGCTGCGAATTGTATATTGTCTCCTTATTTTAATAAGGAGACAATATACAATTCGCAGCATTAAGCGATGATGTGCATAAAACACTTCACCACAACAATTTAACATTCGAATTAAATAGGAAATCGTAAGTAAAATAAGCGGATCCTGTTCTCCAGGGCAAGGAGCTTGGATCGCAACTGATATAGCGCTAGGATGATGATTATCGTATGCAACAAAGCCTTTTGTGCGAACCTAACCTTCTGCTACAGTCTTACTTATAACACAACAGACAAAATGTTTTATTTATGAGGTCACCTTTTATAAGCATCGCAAACGAATCAGCAACCACGATCCCTTACCGTAAACATCGACAAAATAATTACGCAATGGATAACAAACTTCAGTGAAATAACACATGCGTATTTCACCAACGTGCAAAGGTCTTATAGGAGTTCACTTATAGGCCGCCCAAAGATGTCACACATAGCCTAAATATACTTGAGAGGCAATAACCAGGTCCAACGGCTTTACGTGCCCAGCGAAGTATGGTAGCGTTCTGATGTAAATGCTGCAACAAATTGTCACCCATCCAAGT
This sequence comes from Euclidia mi, assembly GCA_944739405.2. Lineage (NCBI taxonomy): Eukaryota > Metazoa > Arthropoda > Insecta > Lepidoptera > Erebidae > Euclidia > Euclidia mi. The sequence continues at coordinate 59,774,447 of OX123200.2, read as the reverse complement.
TGCGACCTTTTGGACTGTTGCTTTACTTCGATCTAATACGAACGGAAGTAAAATTTAAATTACATGATTGAGAAATTACATTATGACTAATGTAATTTATGATTTCTAAAGGAATACATGGAAGCGATTCTCACAGTTTAATTTTAATTTTTTGATATAAGGAAGCAGGAACTCTGCTGTGTAAATAAAAACCATGAGGCAAATATTAAGTTTAGTACACAGAAGTCATTTCCTGTAGTGTACGATCCAAGCACTTCAAGAGAAATATCCTCACTACGTAATATTTTGAACTGACACGTTATAAAAGTTGCTGAACAACTCAATTAAGGGAATGACAACTGCTTTGAAATATACAGGCCAATTTTGACTTAAACAAAACTATTCTTCGTTTTGACTATACTATCAAGGCAGAGAGGTCGTGATTATGTATGCGCCGTGTAGCTCGGTTGCAGATTTTTAATTTCTCCATCTTTTTCTATTGCTGACACTGAGTGAACATAATTCATTATGCTCCATGGCAAGGCATATCTACAGGCTATAGCCGTTGTAAAGAATAATAATTAGTATACGTCTCTAACAGTACCTCATACCCATAAATTTAGTTGAATAAAAATCCAGTTTTGCGGCTACGATTAGCAAAGCTTATGGAAAAGAAATTCACAGTATTCAGAAATAACCAATTAACACTTGTTATGTCTTGTCAAATTTCAGCTCTTTGGTAGGTTTTAACGGCCCGGTCACGAGATCGGTCTAAGCGGCGAGCGGTGCGGCAGGGGCGATGTACACGGCGCGTTTACTCTAAGGTGACATGGTCGCCGCGGCGTAGAAAAGCGCGCTATGTATGGAGATCGCTCGCCATTGCCGCGCCGCTTGCCGTTTAGATCGATCTCGAGACCAGGCCTTAATACAGTTCAGATAGAAGCAGTGATAGCCTAGTGGAGATACCAACAACAGACTGCCATGCGGTGGGTATCGGGTTCAAATCCAAGGCGCGCACTACTATTCCAGGTTCTGTGGGTATTAAACAAGTCAGCCAATGAATATCGCAAGCTCTTTGAGTTTCGGAGGCCAGACGACAGATGGTTAAATGAAAGCTAATATTCTGTCTAATCTGGTTATAATAGAAGAACGCAGACTCCAGGTCTAACGCGAAACTCTTGGATGCAACCAGGATAACGCTATGATGATGACTATAGTGATTAAGATAAATCGCAGACCGAAGAGTGGATCAACATTTTTCTTCAGCTTACTAAATAATCCTTAAAGGCTTTGTCTTTGAAAAACAACTAATAAGTATAGACTGCGTTTTAAAACTACACTGCTTTTAAAACGCAGTCTATACTTATTAGTAATATGTAGGTACTCGATTAATGTTGTGTGTAATGTTGTGTGTTAATGGTGGTCGGCAATCCTAAGATAGTTTTAAGTAAATGTATAAATAGAAATGTAAGTAGTACGGACGTTAGTCCAGAATAAATTCTTGTGACAAAAGGTTCTCTCAAGCTCCCGAAACACTACACTGGCGACGAGGATAAACCGGCTTTCTCGAGGTTACAAGTTCTGCGTGCGAAACTGTGAAAAGAAGCTACGATGTCGATTGGCAAAGTCAGAGAATTCGACGTGGCCGCGGGCGTGTGGTCGTCGTACATTGATCGCTAGAATATGTATTTTACCGCGAACGGCGTGAGCGAACATTGATTGCGGTGATGGGGGACGCGGCGTATGAGCTTTTGGTAAACCTATCAAGCCCGAAGGAGCCGTCGAAATTGCGATACGAAGATACAGTTAACATGATAAAGAACCATCTACAACCGGTTCCTTCGGCGTTGGCAGAGCGATTTCGGTTCCGGCAAAGGCGGCAGTCGGCAGAGGAGAGTGTCGCGGATTACGTGGCAGAATTGAAGCAGATGTCTCGTCATTGTAAGCTGGGCGAGAACCTTAGCGAGAATTTACGAGATCAATTCGTATGTGGACTGAAGAGTGACATGATTAGACAGAGACTATTCGCGGAGAAAGACACCCTAAGTTTTGTGAACGCGGTGAAGCTGGCAACGTCATTAGAGGCTGCGGAAAGGGGTGCGGCAGCGGTGGAGGCGCCGGTGGCGACAGCGCCCCCTGGCGGTGACGGAGTAGCAGTACATGCGTTAGCGCCGGTGGCGGCGCGCGGCGGCGAGCGGCGGCGTCAGACCGCGAACCGGGGCGGCCCGCGCGGAGCGCCCGGATACAACTACGCGAGGCGTCGCGAAGTCGAGGCCGCGCCACGCAACAGAGGCGTGGCCGCGGGAAACGGTTGCGGCGGGTGCGGATCAACGACGCATAAATACGAAACATGTAGGTTTCGTAGCTACACGTGCAGCCGGTGTAAGAAAGTCGGACATTTACGGAGGGCGTGCCCGGAACAGGGTACCGGTGGATGGCAAGGCGGGGACGCTCTGCACTACGGGGAGGCACAGCACGAGGAAGACACAAAACGACTATAAGGCGGTGAGATTGCCCGTATCTATCGAAAATATTATAATTCAGATGGAAATCGACACGGGTACAGCGGTGTCGTGTATTAGTAGTAAAACTTAAGCAATATTTTAGCAATTTTAAATTGGAACCTACTGACGTGGGACTGAGGTTTTACGATGGATCGACGTTAAAACCATTAGGTATAATAAAACCAAGTATTAGTTATGGCAGCAAAACAAAACGGTTCGAATTATTTGTTATAGATACTACCTCCCTTTTGGGTAGACAATGGCTAACCGAATTGGATATTCAAATACCGAAATTTAGTCATTGCCATAATATTAAACAGGAAACTTTAGATACTGATTTAAGGATTTTGTTTAACAGATTTAAGGAGTTATTCAGCGGCGGCTTGGGGCGGTACACCAGGGGCAAAGCGACCCTCAGAATACGCGAGGGGGCGGTGCCGGTGTTCCACCGTGCGAGACTGATGCCCCATGCGCTGCACGAGTGCATTGACGCGGAGCTCTATGCGATGCTGCGCGATGGCGTCATCGAGCCCGTCGACTGCTCCGACTGGGCCTCACCGTTGGTACCGGTAAGCAAAGCTGACGGTTCGTTGAGAATTTGTGCATACTATAAAGCTACCGTAAATCCTGTGCTCATTGTGGATCGCCACCCTTTGCCGAAGATGGAGGATTTAATGGTGCGGTTAGGTAATTCTCGATTTTTTACCAAAAACGATTTATCCCAGGCCTACAATCAAGTCGAACTCGATAGTACCAAAAAAATTCACGGTAATCAATACTCATCGAGGATTATATCAATATAATAGATTAGTGTTTGGTCTGGCTTCCATTGCGGGTATATTTCAACGTATTATGTGTAACTTATTGGGTAATATTCCTAATGTAGAAGTGTTCTTAGATGATACTATTATAGGGGGGCAGTCGAAAGAAATCCACCTGCAAGCCGTAGAAGCAGTCTTTAGTAGGTTGCATAAATACGGTTTCAAATTAAAGAACGAAGTTACTCATTTAGGATATGTACTAAGCAAGGATGGCATTAAGACAGACCCTGGTAAAATTGAAGTGATAACTAAATTCCTCGGCTCAGTAATGTAACTGAATTACGGTCATTCTTAGGTTTAGTTAATTTTTACGCCAAGTTTGTTACAAATATGAGTGCTCAGTTAGTGCCCTTATACGATTTGTTGAAAAAAGATAGGAAATGGCAGTGGTCGGCTGAATGTGAGCAGGCGTTTGAAAATATTAAGCGTTTATTAACAAGCGCGGAAGTGTTAACCCATTACGACCAGAAACGGGAACTTATTGTGACGTGTGACGCGAGCGCGCGCGGGGTGGGGGCGGTCCTGTCGCAGCTCAGCGACGACGGTACCTACGAGCGACCTATCGCATACGCGTCGCGGACTCTTATTATTTATGCGGAAAGAAATTATTCACAGATACATCGTGAGGCGTTAGCTATTATATTTTCGGTAAACAAGTTCCATCAGTATTTGTATGGTCGACATTTTACTTTACGTACAGATCACAAGCCTTTATTATCTATTTTCGGTCCTCATACCGAGATACCTACGCTTATTCATTTGATACTGAGTACATTCGCACCGATGCGAACGGCGCGGACGGCCTTTCGCGTTTACCTGTGGCGGCTCGTAAACAGAGCAAACATTTCTACATTTTGTTCAACAAGCTCTGTTGTTGGACTATTATGAAATTAAAAATAAAACGGCGCGCGACCCGATTTTATCTAAGATACTTAACTAAGTATCTTAGATAAAATCGGGTCGCGCGCCGTTTTATTTTTTACAGGCCAACTGTCTCGTATGTAACTATATACGAGACAGTTGGCCTGTAAATTGTGAAATTACGAATTCACAACCATATTTTAATCGTAGGCAAGAGTTTTACGAGGAATTGGGTTGCGTTATGTGGGGTCATAGGCTAGTAGTTCCTAGCGAATGTAAGGAAAAAGTGCTGCGCATGGTTCACGAACCCCACATGGGGATCGTTAAGTCAAAGTCATTAGCTCGTAGTTACGTGTGGTGGGCAGGCTTAGACGAAGATATCGAGCGTATGTGCCGCGAGTGTGAGGTGTGTGCGGCGCACGCGGACGCGCCTCCGCGGCAAACACCTCGCATGTGGCCGTGGCCTAACTGCCCGTGGACTAGGTTACACTTAGACTTTATGGGCCCTATTTAAGGAAAAACGTACTTAGTAGTGATCGATGCTATGTCTAAATGGGAGGAAGTGTTCTATGTAGCAAGTACAGCAGCTAGCGGGGTTTTAGATAAGATAAGTGAATTATAGTAAGTGGGGCCTTCCTAAACAGATAGTAAAGGACAAAGGCCTGCCTTTTACAAGCGTAGAATTTTATAAGTTCACTAGTAACCTGGGGATCGAACACATTTTCACAGCTCCTTACCACCCTTCGTCTAACGGCCTGGAGGAAAATGCGGTGAAGTCTTTAAAGAGGCTCATAAAGAAAGCGGTTTTAGAAAAACAGAACGTTGACAAAGCTCTTTGGACATACTTACTGCATTATAGGAACACTGAGCACTCGACCACAGGAGAAAGTCCGGCGATGTTATTGCTAGGTAGGCGAGTACGGACTAGGTTAGATATTTTAAAGCCGGATAGGGAATCCATATTTTATAGGGCTCAACAACGTCAGAAAAAATTAGGTGGGCATAGGCAACTACAACCTCTAGAGGAAGTGTGGTATAGACAGTACTTGAAGGGGGAGAAATGGGTACCGGGGCAGGTAGTCGACAGCACTGGACCGAGTAATTGTAGGATGAAGAGCAAAGAGGGGGAAGTAGTCCATAGGCACATAGACCAGTTAAAAAAAAATCTTCGAGGCTATCGTTAGCTGGCCCTAGTAGTATCACTGCGGAGGTAGCAAAAGCTTGCACAGATTCTCACATGAAGACCACAGCCGTACCGAGGTTGTCACCGGATGAGGTTCAGTCGGAGGAGACGTCGGGGTCGTATGTAATTCTCCCGGAATTGAAAACGGTTCACAGGGAATAGAAGGTCGCACCGCTGGAACTCCGGCCTCACCAGAGTTTCAGGATGCACTGCCAGAGGTGTTACCTAACCAAGTCCGCCCGGTTAGACAATGTAGGATTAGGAATAAATTAGTTTATTTATTTATTTAGGGGACAATAAACAGCTACAATATATGTTTAAACATTACAGCACTGCACAAAGAATAGTCAATATTGCAGCCCACTACATCGTCCGCAAATTCACTAAGGACAAATAATCAATACGTGCCACTAAAAAGCGTTACATTACTTGAATAATTGCATCATTAGTTATAAGATGTAACGACAAAATTGTAAACTCTTATTTTAAACATAAGTTATGTAATCTTAGTATTTAAGTATTTTTAAGTTGTTAAGGATTATTGTTTAGTTTGTTAAGGATATTTGTTAAGTATTTTTTTCATTGTGTGTAAGTAGAAATTGGTGTGGAAGAGTGTAATGTAGGTACTCGATTAATGTTATTAATGTTAATATATCGTCCCTTTATTGGTAAAACTGATTATCTACACTTTTTTACAAAAATGAGTTATTTACACCAATCTACTCAACTTTTTGAGCTCTATCTACAGGTATAACCGATTTTTCGATACGATGCATAGTTTCTGAGATAGATACGCAAAAATGTACGATTTTTTTGAACCCTTGCAATCAAAAACACATTCAGTTTCATATCTTATTTTAGTTGCAATTTGCTTACACTCTGAACATACTGAAGCATTGTACTAATACAAACTAAAATTCTTTAAATGGTTCTGGTTTTGCTGAATTATTGACAAGTACTTACAATGTTACACATTAAAAAGAAAGTAAGTAGTTCTTCTTGCTTTTAACAGAACATAATCCTTCGCATTTGTGCAGATTTTAATTCAATTAAAAGAGATTAAGCAGCTTTAATTGTTTTTCCACAACATCAGAGATCGTATCGTTTAGATTTAAATACAAGTAAAAGCAACTATGCTTAAATAGTTGTTTTTCACCGAAATGTATGGTGATGTTTCTACATAAATAGTTTCAGCTAAAACCAAGACTTATGTTGAGATTATGCTGCAATGTATGAATATGAAAATAAATAAGGGGTATGCGGCTCCGGGAAGCAGCAGTACACAGTTTTAGTGCAGTGAGAGTTGGTAGAAAACAACGCACTGTCATAGGATGGCCGCTCATAGTAATGCTAGAAGGGCTTTTCTGAACTGAGTGGGGGATGATAAACCTCGCACTGGGTTGATATTTGAAGAAATGAAAGACACGCGAATGATTTTTAAGCAGAGATTAAAATATTGCCAGAACAATAAGGAGAAAATTAAAATTAATATTTTCAAGGCATACTGCTAGACTTTTTACACCTACATATACGCAGAGAACCTATAACGCTCTTCGCGTGCAATACAATAACGCATTCCGGGTACTATTGGGGCTTCCGTGGTTTTGTAGCGCCTCAAGCATCTTTGCTGAGGCAAACATAGACAGCTTTAAAGCGATCATACGCAAGAGAACTGCATCTTTGATGAGCAGAATGCTTAGAAGCCCCAGTAGCATCCTTCTAAATATTGCAGGGAAACCAGACTCTCCATTCCTGATGCACTGGTCCCGTATACATTGCTGCGGTTCCGGTGCCGAAGGAAGGTTTATGAATTAGACAGAGTGCTAATTTTAATTTCCGAATGTTAAGATCACTAATGTATTTTATTCTGTGTTTTTGTTACTAATGTATTTGTATAAAATGGAATGTTTCCGAAATAAATTATTATTATTATTTGTTTCTCTATCACGGCTATTCTTTTAACCTTTGATATTAAAAGAATAACCGGACCTTTGGCAGGCGTACATGGAGACATAGGTCCAACGCACAGAGGCCCTTTGAGAGTTTTAATCTAGAATGTGATGTCATACCTGCTGATGCGCCTCCATAACTGCACTATTAAGTGCAGTCACAGATTAGCCACAGCAGGTGCAAGACTATTGCTACTTGTATGGAACCTAATTAATCTGGGCTATTGGGATGGATGTTAAGGACGCGTTTACGCTTGTATCAAAAAACCACATATTTCCGGTACATTTTACGACAATTTTAGATAATAACTAATAAAACTAATGATTACGATAAATTGATTACTTTTTTATCTATAAATCAATTTGAAAATAAATAAAAAATATTTAATTAATATTAATGTAAAATCGATTCGAAACGGCCTCTTAAATCAAAAATAGGCATATACTGCTATTTTTGGGTACAATTTTCTCTCTATTTTCACATTTATTTAGCTTTTCAAAGATAGAATATGGTAGTAAATATAGTCAACTCAAAAACAATTTGATTTTTTTTTTCAAACTATTGTAAATTGACTCAAAAAAAGCAAAAAATCATCTTACATTTTTCTTCTATTTTGCTCGCATACGTGTGTCTTAATGTGTGGCAATAAGGTTCGTTTTATTTAGCCACTTTCTTGATTTATATATCCAAATTATGCAATGAGATCTCAGTCTGCGCTTGAGCGCCGTCGGGAGTGGACTCTATGTCGCTTGTCGCTGCAGCCCGAAGACGAAAAAAGCAATATACGAATACAAAATATTCGCTAAAATCAATTTGATACTTCTCGTATTCTGTGCGAATTACGTACAAGTAAAGTTCTTTTGTATAAATGGACATTATTACTTTATTTTCTCCGTTATGTTGAGTCAGGATATATTTCGGTATTTAGATATTATTTTGTTTCTTGCGTTGAAATCTGGTAAGATTATCTGGACTGATGGTATACCATCCCGTTCAAGTGTTGCGACTGGAACTCATAAAAGAGTAGACCTAGTTATACCAGGTTGGGGCTCATTTTATTTGTTTTGGTGAGACCCTACCACTGGTACTAGTGAATTAACCTTCCAAGGTTATTCGATGAGTCTTGCTGGTACCCATATGTGAGTAAAGCTACGCATGCCGAGTTTGGGCTCATTTTGTTTGTACATAAGAGACCTTTCCACTGGAACTTATGAAGTAACCTTCCAGGGTTATTCGATGACTCTTACTGGTACTCATATGTGAGTAGAGCTAGGCATGCCGAGTTTGGGCTCATTTTGTTTGTACATAAGAGACCCTACCACTGGAACTTATGAAGTAACCTTCCAGGGTAATTCAATGATTCTTGCTAGTACTCATGTGTGAGTAGAGCTAGGCATGCCGAGTTTGGGCTCATTTTGTTTGTACATAAGAGACCCTACCACTGCATTTTATAAAGTAACCTTCCAGGGTTATTCAATGACTCTTACTGGTACTCATATGTCAGTACAGCTAGGCATGCCGAGTTTGGGTTCATTTTGTTTGTACATAAGTGACCCTACCACTGGAACTTATAAAGTAACCTTCCAGGGTTATTCGATGACTCTTGCTGGTACTCATATGTGAGTAGAGCTAGGCATGCCGAGTTTGGGCTCATTTTGTTTGTACATAAGAGACCCTACCACTGGAACTTATGAAATGACTAACCCTGGAAGGTTACTTCATAAGTTCCAGTGGTAGGGTCTCTTATGTACAAACAAAATGAGCCCAAACTCGGCATGCCTTGCTCTACTCACACATGAGTACCAGCAAGAGTCATTGAATAACCCTGGTAGGTTACTTCATAAGTTCCTGTGGTAGGGTCTCTTATGTACAAACAAAATGAGCCCAAACTCGGCATGCCTAGCTCTACTCACATATGAGTACCAGCAAGTGTCATTGAATAACCCTGGAAGGTTACTTCATAACTTCCAGTGGTAGGGTCTCTCATGTACAAACAAAATGAGCCTAAACTCGGCATGCCTAGCTCTATTCACATATGAGTACCAGTAAGAGTCATCGAATAACCCTGGAAGGTTACTTCATAAGTTCCAGTGGTAGGGTCTCTTATGTACAAACAAAATGAGCCCAAACTCGGCATGCCTAGCTCTACTCACATGTGAGTACCAGCAAGTGTCATTGAATAACCCTGGAAGGTTACTTCATAAGTTCCAGTGGTAGGGTCTCTTATGTACAAACAAAATGAGCCCAAACTCGGCATGCCTAGCTCTACTCACATATGAGTACCAGTAAGAGTCATCGAATAACCCTGGAAGGTTACTTCATAAGTTCCAGTGGTAGGGTCTCTTATGTACAAACAAAGTGAGCCCAAACTCGGCATGCCTAGCTCTACTCACATAAGAGTACCAGTAAGACTCATCGAATAACCTTGGAAGATTACTTCACTAGTACCAGTGGTAGGGTCTCACTAAAACAAATAAAATGAGCCCCAACCTGGCATAACTAGGTCTACTCTAAATACATAAATTAAATACCTTGATAATAAAAAAAAAAAAAAAAAAAAAAAAAAACGCAGTCCAGTCGCAACACTTGAATGGGATGGTATACCATCAGTCCACATAATCTTAACAGATTTTAACGCAAGAAACAAAATCTAATATATAAAATTCTCGTGTCACAGTTTTCGTTCCCATACTCCTCCGAAACGGCTTGACCGATTTTGATAAAAAATTTTGTGCTTATCCGGTATCTATGAGAATAGGCCACCATAAATTTTTCAAAAAAAAAAAATTGCAATACAACGTTTGCCGGGTCAGCTAGTAATATCTAAATACCGAAATATATCCTGAATCAACATAATGGAAAAAATAAAGTAATAATGTCCATTTAGGTATATAAAAATAAGAAACTTATTTGTACGTAATTCGCACAGCCAGGCCTATAACACATAGATACATATCACAAAAAATTTTAAGTCTCAAAGTTATTTAGTTGAACTACATTTCCGCAAGTTACCGTACGTAGTACGTACTGTTGCCGCCGTGTCCCTGTAGTGACGCGATTTTGTACCTACTAATTTTGTAAACGCGTCCTTAAATGGATTGGTCTAGGTGAACACTGTGGATCGAAAACGGCACCTGCTCTAAATACTCTTATAGTAGGCGAAAAGGGGCAGGCGGTGACTCGCCAACTCACTGGATGGGCCCTCTCTAGATAACTCCCAAGGCAAACAAACTCTGCCATAAACAACAAGAGGGCAATACCGGTGTGAGCGGCTAGGGGTGTAGAGCGGTGCGGCACCGGAGCAGGTTTCCCCGTAATTACGCCCTTAACAATGACACTTCCACCCCCGAGCAAATAGCTCTTGCGGCTTCCCTTTGGCCGGGCGACCAAGGCAAGCCAGAGTCGAGGGTCCTACGGACCCTTTTGGTAATCCATTCCAACTAGCCAGTAAAGGCAAGCCGGAGACGAGGCCCTGACCGACCCTCTGAAGCAATAGGGACGGCAGTATCGCCACACACATTCAGCTCGCCACAAAGCTGCCCTGTGGTTTGTACGCTGTCTTTCTATCCTGTAATATAGGTATATATTACAAGATAAATGTGATGTTTGAAAGCTGTGACTCTACCCTCTGAGAATGCGTTAGTCTCATGATGAAGTTAACGACTGCCCCAGAGGGGTTTTATTATTATTATTATTAAAATATAATTCTTATAAGGAAGGAAGATATTCCTACTTTATTCAGTTTTTACTTTCATATAAGTAATGATTTTTTGGTATTTTTGTAGGTAATTAAAAAATAGACCAGGCTTGCTGTAGTTCGTTGTATGAACATTTTGCAGATAGTCTACCACAATTCTTAATTTTACTCAAGCAAAACCATTTTTTTTTTAATTTCAATTTGTAGAATGTTTCAGAGTGTTATTGTTACAGTTGTTTTTGGTATCTTTTAACTTTCTTTGAAAGGTTACGGAGAAGCTATAATTGATTTAATGAATGATATATATATGCTTATGTCGTTATTCAGGGAAAAACAACTAAATGACCTCCCTGAAGATAGTGTTTGGCATTTTTTCAAGCATTATCAAGGACGAACTTCAATTTTTATGATTTACAAACATACTTTATTATTTTTTTCATTATAATTACATGATTACAGGTAAGATATATGTAATTTAGTTACATAATTATTCTGTCAAACTTTTAAATCATTATTGCCACAAGTTTAGTTTTCGGTAGATAATCGGTTTTACCAATAAAGGAACGATATTGCCGGTGGTGGGTAATCCTAAGATAGTTTTAAGTAAATGTATAAATAGAAATGTAAGTGGTACGGACGTTAGTCCAGAATAAATTCTTGTGACAAAAGGTTGTTTCTCTCAAGCTCCCGAAACACTACAGAGTACTTGACTACTTTTGATTCATCCTTACAGTATAGAAAAGTAATCAGACAAACGAAGATAAGGCCTGAACTAATTAATTATAAAGACCGATGTTACGAATTAATTTATTCTTGATTAAAATTATGTAGGCCTTGTTTGATGTGCTGATAAAACGAAAGTTTTACACCAATAATTTAATTATTTTTTTAATATTTAATTTCGGTTAACAACGCCTATGCGTAACAGACTAAATATTATATCAGACATTGGATTATTAAAAAGTTTGGCCGTTTTTGTTATAAAAGGCACACATGCAATTTGGAAATTTTAGATGCTTACTTTTGTTACAATTTGAAATCATAAAACATATATCTTCTAATGGCATTCTTCATAAATTTGTTTCCTGAAGCCGTATATAATGTCTATATTATAGAACATCCGCGTTAGTCTTACTAATAATCAGTTAGCACATTACATGGGTTAGTGAGTACAGGCCAGAACATCTCCAAGGGAGAACCACCCACAAAGTTGAAAATGTCGAGGCCGGATCTTGATGATGGGTTGCCACCAAAAATTAAAAATAAACTATACATCAGGGCCAAAATATTAGTGTTAGTATTGGTGGAGTATTGGTTTTAGTGTTTGCCTCGCCAACTTTTATTTAATAAAGAACAATGGCCACTTCTCATACATATAATGACTTGATAATGAATTAGTGTGTATATAGATAAAATGTACAAAAACAAGTAGCTCTATGATCAAGAAATTATACTGTAAAGGCAGTTTTTCTTATATAATGGTCTAGGAATTACATAATACACCGAAATTAGTTCGTATTAATTTGACAGATTCACCCATGTCCAATGTCACTAGTGGCCTCTTTACGTCAAAAACGTTCCGTTGCATCCTTATCCAATGTTTTCAACGGCAGAAACATATTTATATTTATCTTTTTATATATTTTAACATAAAAAAAATACATTCATTTATGATCAGCTTTTAACAACTTGTTTCAATTTATATATAAAATTAAGTTTTCTCGAGGTTTTCAAAAAACCAGTTGTTAAAGATGTGGTAAAAGTGAAATGGATCGTAGCTAAACAAGGAAGTATTATCGGCACAGATAATACAACAATGCAGCGAATAAAAAATATTTTGATAAGGATGCGTTCACGAGTTCTAGAACATCTTTACAACCCAAAAGTTTTCTTTTTACCTAGACTTCTAGAAAATATAATTGTTAGTGAAATCATTACACTATAAAATAACATTAATTTTAAAATAAGTTTTATCTCTATACATATTTAGGTCAAAAATTCCCATTGTTCTTTACCGCAAAATTGATTTCATAAATTAAATAAAAGTTGCGGTGCTTCGAGATATATTTGTGTCGTTTTGCTTAGTATTTGTAAAGTCCTTACGATATACAGGCTCTCAAGCATCAGTGAAGTTATCTTTTTCATTAAAGTTTTTCATCTTCATGGTACATCTTTATGCCTGTTGCATTCAAGACACTCGCGACACTCGTCTTAGAACCCGGGGTCCGCTTACTAACCAAACTAGATATTACAGAATATTTGCTTACCTAGTAATCCAAATACATATATAGACAGAATATATATAAGTCTTTTCTTTAAAAGACAACTCCCGCACTGGGACTAAATCCTGTGTTGCGGGGGACTTTACAAACATACAACTAACGGACACAATGAACACCCAGACTCGAAACAACAATTATTTATGAATTACACAAAGTGTTGTCTCGTGTGGGAATCGAACCCACAGCACTCCGAGCAGTGTCAAGCGGTGAGGCGGTCGCTTAAACAACTACGCCAACCGTGCAGTCATGGCATAGTAAATTTACTATGGTCATGGTAAATGGTAAAAACATTTATTGTTGCTGTTATCAGTTACCAAGCGTTGGAGTGTAATACATACATAGACTCACGCCTGTTTCCCCGAAGGGGTAGGCAGAGGCATATTAAACGCCCACTTTTCGCCAGTGTTTTGATCCCACGTAATAGGTGGCGAGCCTATTGCTGCTTATCGGGATATTTTGTTTGCCAGAGCCTCGTCCGTTGTTTGGCAGGTGCACCACTTGCAGGTGAGGTTGGTTTCGGACCCTAAGTTCTTGGTGGGAACCCTATGGAGTGTAATAACCTCGCTAAAATGATGACGGCGCGTGTAGTCGTCAGGATATATTTTTTAGACATCCAATTATCAACATATTGCTTTTACGTAATCGTGCTTCAAAGAGGAAACTCACGTGGAAGAGTGGACCTGTAATAGACTCCAAAATAGCGCAAAAGGTACTGTAAAGTAAGTTAAAATCTCCTATGAATTAAGACTCATTGACCTCACAATCTTTAAAACGAAATTATTTCTTACCAATACTTCTCGTTTTCTTTTAACAAGCTTTTGTTTACTTTCACCCTCACCAGTGTAATGATATTTTGCAAGATGAATTTAACCCATTTCGTGATTTTCAATAGAGCAAAAATGTTTCATACATGTGTATATTGCGTGACAATGCCATATTATTTAATATAAGAACTTTAATATTATAAAGCCATGGAACTGATCTGATAAGGGAGTTGGAAGTTCCCACCCACCCTATCGAGTTTGGGCTTGTTCGAATCGTATTGACGAGTACTTTGATTTTATGTGTTTAACATATGAAAGCTTGTTTTTTTTAGTTTTTACTCTTAATTAATTCTTGTTTTTCAATATCACTCCGGATTAAATCCTGTATTGCGCGTGATTTCCTTACATAAACCAACCGTCACATAGACGTTTCTCAATATACGTTGTTTGTCAATACGGTGGAATAAAAAATAAATATAAAAAGTTTCAACTAATAAAGAAAGCTTATAACGCAACATCAAAATAAAAAATATCACTCACGGCAATCTTTTAGCCAAAAAACCTAAACTTTAGTGGCGAAAAACTGTAATAAAAATGCACATGTAGCCGCGGAGCTTGTATTCCCAACATAATCTCAATTAAAAATAGTCGTCCCCAGCAGATTGTTTACTTTGAGCGCCCAAGTCGTACTTAATGAACGAGCTAAATGATGATAGTAATTATATTTTATCCTGGTTTAGGACCCGCCTGCTCTGGCAAGTTCCGCTTAAATTACTTGATAGATAAAATCATGTAAGAGATTTTCTATTTATAATTCTAAAAAAAAATCTATGTCTTAAGATAAAATCAATCATAAAGGCAACGATAGCTAGTGGAAAAACCAATAGACTGCAATTCAGACAATTCAAACCCACAGTGACTTTTTGAAGTTATGTGCGTATCAAGTAGTACTTAATTCATTATCACTTGCTAAACGGTGGGTGTAAGCAAACATCGCGAGGAAAATTATCTGAGAGCTTTCTATAATATTCTCTTATCTGTGAATGGATGCTCGTTTCATAGTGAGAATAGGTTCGTACCCAGCAGTGAAAGAAAAGGGAAATGATCGTAGCGTATCACTGACAACTTTAAGTCTATCGTGAAGTCTGACACGACCAAAAAATATAATATACTCGGCTCAATTACTTTGTTGTGATAAAGTTTACTTCTATACTATAAACTTACCAAAATCAACAAACACACCTATACATTAACAATATTAGATAGTCTTCCAATAATGCTATTAAAGCGAAATATACTTTGTTATAACAAGCCCCCAAGGCTTCATTCAACCCGCAGAATTTCAATAAAACCAATATTGGGATTTCGTCTCTTGAATTCATCCATTCACTAACGAATTTTGTCGAAGCAATTTGGAACGCACAAGTAAACTTTTTTTTTGCACTGCTAGTGAACATAAATACATAATTTCAGAAAACACGCTTTGCGTCATCAAGGAAAACTAACTAGATAATTTAAGAAAACCGAACTAGATAATTTAAGATGACTACAACAATCACACATACACAAATTTTACCCGGTACAATAATATATGGATCACAAAAAGTTTTATCTCGTGTGGGGATTGAACCCATGACACTTGGCGCAGTTTTAAAAGCAAGATGGCCGCCTACACCACTTTGCCATACGTGTATTCATAGCAGTCTGAGGCGTACCTACTCAATTTTGAAAGAAAGAATATACTGCTTTAGTATTTGTTTAAAGTAAACTTTTATACGCAAATGATTTACTGAAAAATATTTCGACTTGTCTTGTGTCGTCTCGCCTCCGCATGTCCCGAAGTGCAAAATCACCGTAGACAATTTTATCAGTTATTGATATGATAACGAATCTTTATTTACTCTACCTTATTTTATTTACTGAATATCCAAACATAACATTTACTGGATCGCACTATATAAGACAGAACAGAGTCCAGACTTTAATCCCTGGCGTCTGTTTTATTGTACGTTTTATTTCTAAGATTTAAGATTTTACTACCTCGTTCAGAAAAAAATACCAGCTATTGGGATTATTTTATATAACACTCGAAAGCGCTATTAAAGTTAAGTTGAAGCGTCATATTTAATATACCACACCACATACAAACACAACCTACTAATGATCTTAAAATTAACAACAAATTAATTTAATAACATGAAAGTCCTCCACATCACTGTCAATTGCGAGCTTGAGAAGCCTGGCAGAAGTGCCCCGATGTAGGTATATATAATTTAATTTTTAAAGGCAACTTGCCTTTAGAAGTAAATCCTACCTCGCGGGGGTTTTATAAAACATAGAATCAACGGACGGAAGCACACTCAAACTCGAAACAATTATAACAAAAAATTGTGGATCACACAAATTGTTGTCTCGTGGAATCAAACCCACAACACTGTGCCAACCGTACAGTTAATAGGACAGTACATCGTGTTCTTCCACATTTCAGAGCTTCTCCTTTTTTCGTTTGATGGTACGTGAGTGAACTTTGTCAACCCATATCTCCGTTTTTCTACACCATTCTCATCTGTTAGCACAGTTTTCTGTTAGGGTAGATACCGGGTTAGGTACATTGCAAGTGGCTATTGTTACTGTACTAGGATAGTGGGTAAAACTCTGTTGTTTCAAAGCGTAAATTTACACTGGCAACTGTATGGCACTCTTAATTTATTACAACGTTATGTTATATAACTTTAAATTGAAGGAAAATAAATTTGTTTTTATTTGAAAAATGTCATATAGATGAAGAGGATTTTCTACATCAATAAGCTACAACTAGCTAACTAGTGACGAAAAGCCATAACTAAGAATTACAATAGTTCTTTTTTTGCAAATCAAAAGTTATAATAAAAAAAAATTATGAGAGATTATGTTGTGCCTTTTGTGGTCAAAAAGGAGAAAATAAGAGAAAGTTGCTATTGTCATCAAGAATAATGAGTATTATCAATACAATTAGGTAGAGTATCCAACTGTTCATTATGTATATTACTGCAAATGTAATAATAATGTACCGAAAATGTAGTAAATATAAATTATACTTCATTGGGCATACCTGCCTCGTACACTTGCTACTACAATTTCTTTCTGACCAATAATATCGCCATTCAAAGCTTCCCTGGACTGCGATTTGCTCTACTTATATATAGTAGCTAGTTTCTATCGGTTTCACGACAAAAAGTGATATATAATATACATACATTGCAGCAACGTTAAATCAAAATTCGCTCAGTAGTTGCTGAATAAAAGAGTAAACAAGCATCCATTCCTGTTTATGTTAGTCGTAATAGTAAGGTTCCTAAACATATTATATGACTCTATAATAATCACTACTTAATATAAAATAAAGTCCGTCTTCTATCTGCCTGTCCCTATGTATGCTTAAATCTTAAAGACAGATTTGCATCCATAAAATTTTAATGCAGTTGAATGCGAAATGGGCCAAACGACATAGCTTATTGTTTTGGTTTAATGCAAAATAGGCCAAACGACAAAACCACAACTACGCCCGGCGAAAAAGCTAAATGCCTTAATCGACACTCGATATAAAAGTTCGAAAAATCAAAATAGCCTAAGTCATCGAATCCTCAAATTTGTCTAATTTTGTGTCGTATAGATCAATGAGCTTAGAAATGAGGTCTGTTTTGCTATAGGTGCTAAGCGCCATAAAAATATTTAAACCTGACTCAAACGACGGAGAAAAATTTGCTGATGCCGAATATGTATATAACTTAATATTGCAAAAAATGTCGTTTGTACAATTAGCCTTTCAACCGTCGATATGTATTATTGACGCGGGCGAAGCCGCTGGCAACGTCTAGTAATGAATAAATAAATACATAACAACACCACACCATATGGCCAAGTCAACGTCATGTCTCATCTAGT
Organism: Euclidia mi; assembly: GCA_944739405.2. NCBI lineage: Eukaryota > Metazoa > Arthropoda > Insecta > Lepidoptera > Erebidae > Euclidia > Euclidia mi. The sequence continues at coordinate 59,756,482 of OX123200.2, read as the reverse complement.
AAAATAAATTAAATTTTCGTGACCTATTCATAACTATCTATCCATAACTTGCTCACATCGGAACTTGACTTCTGTCCAAACACGTTATAATAATATATCACAACTCACTAGGCATATTTCGTCTCTGTATAAAGGTTATAACGAGACGCACAGATCAGGCTCACGCTTGATCGATCTTCCAATCTCGACCATAATAAGACTCGGTACTGGCTGTTTCGCCGGACATTAGAATGATGAAAATATTATATACAACCCCGTTTGTAACTCATCTCAATTTCCTTATGTATTTTAGGATTTGCGTTGATATGTTGATTTCCAATATCATCATCAGCCTGTATCAGTTCCTCTGCTAGACATAGGCAGACGGGTTGGTAAGAAGTAAAATGGTTAGGTACTCTACAACGCTTATTTAAAAATATCACCGAGCGCACCTTTTAGGCTCTAGTAAGACAGGCTCCAAACTTTTGATAAATAAGCTTAACTATTTATAATTCACAGAATTCCCGGCTGCATTTGGCATAACAGCTAATTAGCCGGTGCTCGAGGAATCTCACTACATTAAGCACGTTATTACATTAATAATTCATATCTCAGTTTCTGCAGGTATGCGACATTTTCAGCGTAAATTTAATGTAACATTATCACACGACTAACCTAGAATATTCACGTTTTTTAAAGGTCATGAATATTTGTTGGTTAGTATACTTTACATCATATCTGCTAAATACATGAATAAATAATGTGCACGGTGTGTTTTAGCCAGATTTCTCACCTAACTCCTAGTGTAACAGACTATTAATATTTTAACATTACATTTACATTATTAATATTTAACATAGGCAGTTATTTTAGTATGCCTTAGACTATGTATGTCACCATACTCAAGGGTACTGACTCCCCCTCTTGAAAGACAACTGTTAAAGAACTTCATAACAGTTTTCAATCTGATACCTTTTTTGAGTGGCAGTCTGATGATATCCCCACTCGGTATATAAATGTGGTATTACAATCTGTATATATACAATTCTTGCGTTACTAACTGACTAACAGACAAGCCACAGCCAAAACTATTGGGCGCAAGAAAATAAAATTTAGCACTTATGTTCTTTGGGGACCGTAGCGTTGCACTAAGAAGGAGGGATTGCCCGAAAATCACACGGGATTGGGCAGAAGCAGTTAAATAAAAACGGGCTGGCGTAGCTGCGGTCTCCCTCTAGTAAGTATATCATAAAATATACCAATAGTTCAGCAACACAACTAAATCATAACTCGAAAGTTTATCGAACAAGAAACTGCAGAATCCGTACAACTCGTTCAACCGTTACGAGATAAGCTTATGTTATATAGCGCTAATGTTAATGTTTGCTTTAACAAGCACAGGATGTGGACGGCTCATCACATCATTTAGAAACTTATATACATCATTAACGAAGCGCCTAGCACTTGTTTTCATTTGGTAACCTTAAAGGGACACGCGAGCGTGGCATGGCGTCAAATTCGTGTCATTAAAGTGCTTTGTAGGATAAATACTACCTCCATCCCATACGTACCGTATATACTTGCAGGTGCAAAGTTTTGAATATAGTGCATGTGACCATGAAATTCGTTTCATAGCGCTTTCAGACCCTAAATGCAATTGCATCTCGACTAAATATTTAGTCAGTCTTGAGCTGGACGGGAATGATGTTAGGAAGCGACATTGGTGTTACTAAATTGAATGGAATGGTAAGCGTTTGAGAGTAACTACGTTGCTGGAAACCACTCAAATCCGCGTTCTATCTGTAAAATATTAAAGGAAAGTATGCTTGTTTAGTTCCCGCGAATAACATTTCTATAAATAATACTCTACCACATACTTGTACACACAATACCATCTAGTCCCAAACTAAGCAGAGCTTGCACTATGTGTACTAGACAATATATGGTCATATCATACTTTTTTGGAAATATATATTTGTAATTATATTATACGTGACAAACACCCAGACCAAGACAAATTTGCACACAAATGTTTGACTTGAGCTGGAATCAAACCCGCGACCTTCGGCATGGCAGTCGCTTACAATCCCGATACGGCACGGGGTCGTCTGTATTCGTGTGTACTTGCAATTAGCGTGATAGCTCAGCGATGTTTGCAGTTAATAGTTCTCTTAAGAGTGACCTAGGAGACTGTGGCCGAATGTTGAGTGTTTGTTATGTCCGTTGTGACGTAATTACTGCAGTATAACCCTTGATAGGTGGTCGGACGAGGACAGCTATACTAAGCAATGCAGTAGTGATATACACAAGTGTAGTACAACATTGAAAGATACGTCTCCAGAGTGCTTCTTGTGGAGTGAGTCTCCTCTAAAGTTTATAGCTGGCCTATAGACTTTGGTCAATAGAAAGATTTGGCCTACTATACCACTCTGGCTAGGAGAAAGGGTACAGGGGCAAGTTTTGAACAGTTACCGATCGATCAATTTTCTAAAGATTCGTACTAAGCACATATAATGTTTCTAAATAAAAAAACAGTCAGACGAAGCTTTTAAGTAGATGCCACACATAACACTGGCCTGATCGATGTCGATGACAATACTGAGGTTCAATTATTCTGTTTTGGATCGGCTTTATGTCTGAACGCAAATGGGAGTGGTTATAGCCTCGGATGGGCAGGAGTTCTCATTTTTTATTATTTTATATAGACAAACCTAAAAAGAAAGAGAAGTAGCATACACCTACTGTTCATTTAATGAATGAATGGAATGGAATAAATTAAAAAAACTGACAGTTCCGCCACCCAGTTTAGATGGATTGCATTCGTCTTCTTTTTCTTGTGATTGTGTGGCCAACACTGGTGACAGAACTTTCAGACCACTCGAAGACCTCCGATGGATTGCATCATTAACCCGGTATTAAGAAGGCAGCTTAAAGCTAATATCCTCGCAAATCTGATTTGATTAGAGTGTTCTCCGAGTTCCAAGACGATGGTCTTAGATGCTACTGGGATTATGCTAGGACGAGGATAGTTGTTAGCTTATTTATTCTAAAGACCAACTTGAAAGCGGAGTAAAACTAATGTGTGGCTGTAGCAGCATCTCATCTTACCTAATCAGCCCATTGCGGACCCCTGCTGGACGCAGGCTGCTACCAGGGTACGTAACACGACTTGATATTTAGGTTTTGGTCATCCAATCACTCACGCTACGCAGAGGGTCTGCTACGCGGGGATTCTCGGGTTCGAATCCTTAAACTTTTCGAAGTTAAGTGCGTATTCAATTGTTAATGATCGCTTGCTAAACGTTGAAGGAAAAAATCGTGAGGAAACCTGCATGTCTGAGAGTTTTCCATAATGTTCTCGTAAGACATGTGAAGTCTGCCAACCCGCACTTGGCTAGCGTGTCCTTACCATTCTCATAGTGAGAAGAGGACCGTGCCCAGCAGTGGGACAGTTTATATACAGGGCTGATGATGATGATGATGTGTCATTTCCAGCCATCCTCCTCAAATCACCAGTTCAGCTGGCCTGAAGGCGTGTAATATTATCTCGGCCTTTTTAATGTTAAATATGAAACTCAACACATAAATCTCTTTGATATATCTACTGTTTTATAAACGACATTTTCATGAATACTAAAGTAAGTGAATTATTATATAAGGACCCCAAACGTATGGTAAACATATTTAACAGCCATTTTACAGAAACAGGGAAGCAAAATAATAGTGCAAAAACATTCAGATTGCCCACTAAAATAAATTACAATGAGAATTCAGTATTTTTACCCCCACAATACCTCATGATATTGTAAAAGTAATATCTTCTTTAAAAAATACTTTTAGCGCAGGATATGACGGAATAATAACAGAAGTTGTGAAAAACGTAGCCGGTCATATTGCTACCCCTTTAAGCCATATACTGAATATTTGTATAGAGCACGGTATTTATCCCGACAAACTAAAAATTGGAGTGATAAAACCTTTGTATAAAAAAGGTAATAAGACAGAAATAAATAACTATAGGCTAATCGCTTTATTGTCTGTATTTTCCAAAATTTTTGAAAAAATAATATATAACTGCCTATACAATTTCTTTGAAAATAATAATATTTTTACAGCATGTCAATACGGAGTTAGAAAGAACAAATCGATAAACTTAGCAATATATGACTTTTTGAGGGACGTTTTAATAAATATGGATAATCGAACCCCAGTAGCAGCCAGCTATATGGATATGACAAAAGCATATGGCCACGTCCAACATCAAATTCTGTTAAATAAGCTATATGCCTACGGAGTTAGAGGTAATGTGTATGATATTGTCAAATCTTATCTTAGTAATAGAAAACGGTTTACAGAGTTAAAAAGGTTGTCTATAGCTACCAAAACTGAAGAAACGTTTAAATCTGCTTTTAAAAACGTCTCAATAGGACTTCCTCAGGGTAGCATATTGGGTCCACTTTTGTTCCTCATTTATATAAATGACATGCCCACAGTAACGACAGACAAAATGACACTATTCGCAGACGATAGCACAGTACTTTATACCAATAATAATAAAATTAAACTAGAATATGACATAAATAAATCTTTAACTGTAATAATAGAATGGCTTAATATGAATACCTTAAAAATAAATCTTGATAAAACTAAAATAGTGTTCTTTAAACAACGTAATAATATAGAAAAAAATTGAATATAACTTACCTAAACACAAAAATACAAGAAATTAATACAAGTAAGTTTTTAGGTTTGTACATCGACAATAAAATGAATTGGAAATCTCATACTGAAAATATCTGCAAAAAACTAAGCCAATTTTCATATGCCCTCCACAAATTAAATAAAGTAGTAAATCAACCCGCGTTACTTACAGCTTACCACGGCTATGTCGCCTCTGCGCTACGCTACGGAATAATCTTCAGGGGCAACTCAACAGAATGAGAACGTGTATTCATTGCACAAAAGCGTTGTATCAGAAGTATGTGTAACCTACAACAAACAGACTCCTTTTAAACACTCGCGTTGCATGTTTAAGAATATACATATATATAAACGGGAATTAATGCGAACATGCATTAGGTATTTACATACCTTATTTTGCTTGATGTTTCGAGACAACACCCCACTTTAATGCGCAGTCGGCGAATGTTCAATATACAGATACGGTTAGTGTGTTTTGCGCCGGTACTTCGAAAATAAACGACCCGGGGGTAGAAATGGAAGCTTCTACCTCGCACTCGGAGCTGTGACACCGCTACACCAGTCAGCTTGCGACCACGGGGCGTGCAACCGTCTCGAAACGTCAAGCAAAATAAGGTATGTAAATACCTAATGCATGTTCGCGTTAATTCCCGTTTATATATATATTCTTAAACAGACTCCTGCAGACCGCAATTTATTAAATTAAACATTCTACCATTGCCCAGTCTCTTTATTTATGAATCTTCAATATTTATAAAATCAAATATAAGTTTATTTGAATATCGGCTTAGAGCGCGTCATAATGACAAACTGGCCATAGTTTCTAGTAATACGCAGTTACTGCATGAAGGTGTCTTCTGTTTGGGCCCACGCATATATAATAATATACCATTAGAGATCAGGCATATAAATGAAATATCCATTTTTAAAAATAAACTGCGTAAATGGTTACTGGCACAATGCCACTACTCGGTAAAAGAGTATTTACAAATGAAGGATTGACTAAAAAATATGGGCAGACTACTTAATAAACATTGCTAAGTTATATAAAGTTATATTATTTTTAGCAATAGGTATAATATTTTCATTGTGACTTTGACTTAAAATTAATAATGTAATGTAATATGTGTAATGTGAAATAATTAATATTGTTGATGATAATTGAATATTTTTATATTGACATGTGTCTGTTTGCATTTTGTATGTTGACTAAAAATTAATAATGTAATGTAATATGTGTAATGTAAATGTAAAATAATTAATATTGTTGATGATAATTGAGTATTTTCATGTTGACATGTGTCTGTTTGCATTTTGTATGATTATCATATTGTATGCCCAAGTGGCGGAACACAGCTGATCTATAATGTAATTTTGTAACATCCTTTGTACTTACCTGTGATTCACAATAAAAACAAATTGAATTGAATTGAATTGGTCTCTTCACAATGATACCTACTATATTAAACTTCGGGGCACGAGGTATTTATGCCTTATATATCTTAGCTATCGCGAGTAAGATTTAATAAATATGCTTAACTTTTTTTAAAGTATTTTCCTCAGTTGCCTATTACGCCACCTACAGAAGGAAATGGGGTAGTGACACTTTGTATTCACAAGGAACCCTACTTTTACTTATAAAAATAAACCTATTTAAGAACTTGACAAGACATCAACACTACAGTGGTATTTATGTGTGTATTTATTTATATATTTGTGATTTATTTTATATTATTATCATATTTAATTTTTGTATATGGATTATGGATGTATATGTTTTCCTTATCAGTTTAGATAAGCTTATTTTAGTTTTAAGTATACAGTTATAATTATTTTAATTTGTTTGACCCTTTATAGTGCACCCACATACTACCCTGTCCTGTTATTTAATTCTGTCCGTACACGGTTGTCTGGCAGAAATCGCATTATGCGATAAGACCGCCCTTGTAACACTAGTTTACTTATACTCTCTGTAATGCACTCTTGTTATTGCCTGGTGTACAATAAAGAATTTATTATTATTATTATTCAACAATAGTAAAGTTACCTCTCAGTAACCCTAGTATAACATCACTAGGGTATATCCAAATATCCAATTAATTATGGAGTATCCATTCTAATTACAGATAATTAATAGCCTGATTGGGATCATGAAACACTTTTGTTAGATAAAATTTTAAGGTACACAGGTATGTATATAGACTGCCTCCGTGGTCCAGTGGATAGCGCATGCGACTGCTGATCGGAGGTCCCGGGTTCGATTCCCGGTTCGGGCAAAAGTATTACTGGGTTTTGTAGCAGCACGGAGTCTGGTGATCTGCCCGTTAACGGCAATAGGCTTGCCCCCTGTTACGTGGGACCTAAAAATTAATGGCGAAATGTGGGTGTACCTAATATTACACCTCTGCCTACCCTTTTGGGGATACAGGCGTGAGTCTATAAAAAAGAGTAAAAGATTATATAGAGCGTAATTTGGTAATGGAGGCATAAAATAATATACCTTACACTTTATTCTGTCTAAAAGCTTTCGCAGTTCACTGCTGGACCATATTATCCTCTCCTTATTTGTTAAGCAGTGCTTTAAGTCTTTCGCAGGATTTTGCCTAACTACCACGCTGACGACGTATTGGTACAGAGTTGATGGCGACAGATTGGTATGGCGATCTATGTACCTACATAGAGCATTTACTCTGAGGCGACATGAGTCGCCGCGGCGTAAGAAAGCGCGCCATTACATAGAAAACCACACCTGCCGCCGCCGCTGTAGTTTGTGTCCGGGCCGTTAGTGTCCATTCTAAGTCCTAAGACTTATCGTAGGTTAGTCCCTTCCATGTAAGGGTTAGCGCAGACAGAACGGATCGCGTATTTATTTGAAAATAAATGTGAAATATCATTTATTTGCGACGATTTGGCATGGCCTGTAACATAAGTAGGTACATGTGTACAAATAGCGAAAGTTTAAAAGTATTCATTGTGAATTTGAGTTACAAATTGTCGGTATTTTTATTGATCCTCCTCTGCTAAATGCTTATATTAGGGTCAGCGCAGACAGAACGGAGCGCAGCGGAGAGGATTTTATTAACGAACTTGAAAATAAACTTTATTACAATAAAGTGCATAAACGGATTTCCAAGTATCTTCGAGAACGCGCGAGCATTTTTTGTGAGGTTCCAGCATTTTATATATATATAGTAGTAGTTAGATTAGTCCCTTAGCATTTAGGCATTCCTTTACAGCAGGGTTAATAGCGTAGGGCTGATATCCCGCTGTTCAGTTTGTAATAAAACGTGCAGGGTGTGTGTCGTAAATTCCGCTCCCATCAGACATCAAACTACCTAAATATCTATATTATTACTCCACAATGCCAACTGCACGGTTGGCGTAGTGGTTGAAGCGGCTGCCTCACCGCTTGACACTGCATCGAGTGTTGTGGGTTCGATCCCCACACGAGGCAACACTTTGTGTTATTCATAAATTGTTATTTCGAGTCTGGGTGTTCATTGTGTCCGTTAGTTGTATGTTTGTTAAGTCCCCCGCGACACAGAATTTAGCCTTTTTAAAACGAAAAAAAAACAATGCCCCAAATAATAATTATTAGGTATAATGTACAGATCTCTATGGAGAGAGCCTCACACAATAATATAAGGTACCCGTTTCTAAATTATACTATTTACAATGAGTATTGAGAAAAGACTCAGTTAAGAGAAAGTTTATTTTTATATTTGACGGAAAATATGTTGTATTAATTTATGAATTGTTAAATAACTTATTATCCGTGTGGTGACGGATTAAGAATACGAATTGTCACCACCCCATATCATCCCAGGGGTGTCGTACGAGCCGACAAAGGGAACATATTATGCAGAGAACAACACTGTAAGAGAAGGAAAACTTGATACAAACCCTATACCAACCCGCTTGGCCAGCGTGGTATAGTAGGCCAATTCCTCCTTTCAAAGGAGAGGCCTAGTCCAGCAGTGGACTATTAAACGCTGATGATGAGAAATAACTTATGAAAGCGGTCACAAATTAGATACATGTCAATATCAATAAAAAAAAAAAAATATATATATATATATATATATATATATATATATATATATATATATATATATATATATATATATATATACACACCGCTATTTTTTAATTAGTACAAAAACTTTAAGGACAGATTAGCGAAGATATTATTATCATATATGTGACGTAAGAATTTCATAATATCAATAAAGAGCAAAGTTATTATCATTTGTTTATTGTAGAAAATCTCACTTAAATCATAGTCATATTTGACAATCCATTCACTAATTCATTGATAATATTCCATCCTAGCCCTACTATACGTATTTATATATACTTATATAGATAGGTGCGGGATATCTGCCACCGAAGACCTATGATAACAGACGGACTGTGGGTAGGAATCAGGTATGGTGGAAATGGTTTTCTGACGGCCAACTCAACAGACTCATCGAGCTGATCGATATTGATGGCTAAAGGTGTCTTGGCCACCGTCAGAGGTGTAGGAAGGGTATTGAGTCAAAGTCGGATTGAACTTGTGACTGGTTTATTTCTTATTCTACATGATCTTATATACTAAACTTATCCTATGTACACACACACACACACACACACACAACTTTCTTGTTTTGTCTCCATGGTTCATTATATCTCTATATTAAATTTCAACAAAATCGGTTCACCCGTTTTAGCGTGAAAACGGAACATACATACATACATACACACTTTCGAATTTATAATATTAGTAGGGATTAAGAAAAAATCACGTATTCACCTTAGGCATATATCGCTGAGATGGCATGTTCATCTTTTAATACAAACTAAAAAAACCCATGGCTAAGTTCTATATTTATACCATAAAAATCTTCTACCCAAATAAGGTCGTTATTTCAATTTGAAATTAATTTCAATAAAAGATTAAAGGAATTTAAAACACACATGCTTCACAAAACTTTTGTATTACGCTACATATGATAACATCGTTGGCGTGTATAGGAGTCAGGTCGCTTGCGCGTTCATCCCAGTGTGGTCTCTAGACCAACATTCTGGGATGTCTCAAGCTCATCCCAGAATATTGGTTCAAAATGCTAAAACACCCAAGGAACTTTACGCCAAAATAATAAAAACCAATTAATTATTTACTTATAAGAAACCTATACTTATACAAGGTAAGTGATTATCACACACACTTACAATACATTTCGTTAAGTTACACAATATAGTTTTGAATGCAAAATGTCCTAAGCTTTTCTTGTTAGTAAAGAGCCTGGTTCAATGACAACAACAAAACATTTACACAAATAACGTCAAGAACTAAACTATGAGGAACTGAATTAAATATAGCCTAGCTTCGAACTATATTTCGTTTATACATTACCCGACTGCCGAAGAAAGGAAACGTCATTCAATAAACCTTTACAAATTAAATAATTCTGGTATCTCTAATCTTAATATATAAAATCCTTGCGTTACTGACTGACTGACAGACACGTTACAGCCGAAACTATTGGGCGCAGGAAGCTGAAATTTGGCATGTATGTTCCTTGGGGACTGTAGGGGTGCACTAAGAAGGGATTTCCCGAAATTCCCACGGAATCGGGCAAATCGGGTAAATGTGCAGGCGTAGCTGCGGGCGTCCACTAGTATATTATAATACTTGAAATATTTACATTATTATGCATATTAGGAAGACTATGCAGATTAAAATTTCACCCATACTGCGCTTATGGCTTGATTACACCTAACGAGTACAGTGGCGAGTCAGTCCTTGGCCAAGTGCAAGGTCGAGCAGAGAGGCGAGAGAGTCACTAGAATGCCAATCTAATTACTAGGCCGAGTACCCACCTCCCCGGATCATTTTTCTACGCCCGCAGCGACCCGGTATCCCGCTCGGCACGCATGAACACGCTCTCGATTGTCACTCGGCCACTCGCCACTCGTACTTTCGGTAAAAGCCGGTTGAAAGCTTGTTTAAATTATTATTTTTTGCGAACCATTGCAGACGTAAGCGTGATTAAAACTAAACTGACTCGTCACTATAGTAAATACGTTTGACCACCCACTCGGTTCGGCGACTCTCTCGGCCGAGAACACATTTACTGTCTCGCAACTGCACTCGTTAGGTGTAATCAACCCATTACCACAAGTATAATATCTACATATATACCTACGTATAAATAATCTCTCCATGCTTATGATAAAATACGAGGATAAAAATACGCATGATAACAGGCTAAGGGACACATAACTAGGCACATCATGACAATAAACTAGGATTCAAATTATGCTCTTGCAACTCCGCCTCCGCAAATATAGTAGCCATTTTGACTTTAAGTTTACTCTGTGTTACCATGGAGAATTTCTTAAAGGAGTCAGCATAACGCATAAATAAAAGGTCAACCGCATCGACACCTTTCGAACGTTTGTTCTGAATAAAAGTCAAGAGTTTCGTGTTATCTGTCTCTACCTGTTGCGTAGTAATAGGGTCTCTAAGGGACGCACGAGATTGTGTTCTAGAAGACAAAGGAGATGATATCTCTGTTGGGACTTCTTCCAATTTGATAAGACACTCGTTTTCTATCAAATCTTCTTCCAGAACATTCTGCGAGTCTTGGAGCTCCGAGTGGTCTTTCGAACCGCTGTGTGACACTTCCAAGTGTAGAAAGCTTGTGTCCTGGTTGTCTCGGTCGCTTCTCTTCCTTGAGTGTATAAAAGGCTCTAGGAATTCCAAATAAGGTCCCCAGCACCAATTGCTGTGGGACTTTGCACTCGCTTTCCGATAGAGCACCCATTTCTTGTATTTTGTGTACCCATCTTTTAAGCCCTTCCATTTGGTTCGCAAGGTTTCACCTGAAATGTGAAAATGAAGCAAGTAAGATTTATGTTTACTAGACTTCGCGTATGGCTCCACCCGCGTGAATTATGCATCTGAACCTTCCTCAGAGATGACACTATCTATTGGCGAAAACTTTAGAAAAATTCGTGCGGTAGTGTTTGGTTTTATCGCGTTCATACATATTACATACTAGAGGACGCCAGCAGCTACGCCTGCATTATTTTGAATTTACCCGTTTTGGCCGATCTCGTGGGAATTTCGGGAAATCCCTTCTTAGTGCACGCCTACGGTCCCCAAGGAATATACATGCCAAATTTCAGCTTCCTGCGCCCAATAGTTTCGGCTGTAGCGTGTCTGTCAGTCAGTCAGTAACGCAAGGATTTTATATATTAAGATTAGACGCGGCGGGGAATTCATTTTAAAATATGTATACTATGTATACTGTGGTGTGTCTTGGTATGTCGTAGTAGTGTAGAGGTGTTGGGTTCGATATAAAGAACAACACGTCAAGCCAGTTTAGGTTGCCATTTATTAGTGTCTTCAAAGTATAAAATATTACATACACGTAAAGGAATGAAATGCTGACATAAGAAATTATAAGGCTACTTACACACTAAACTTACACACTACAATACCTAGGTATATTTCTGCAGAGTAGTAGTACACTACTGTAGGCAAAATGAGTTCCACGTGGGCGTAGTCATTTGTGAATTCTAGTCATGGATTCAAATGTTGGCGTTAGATAAAGCACAATTATTATTTACGGGTGATTGTTGTCTGCACGTATGGTGCAGTGACTTAAGTGTTCACTACCAATCATTGCGTCTAATGGGATCGATTCCGGCTTTTGTGGACTACCAATTGCTATTCCGAGATTGGATATGCTTATGCGGTATTTGCCTTATTGAGAGAAAGGTACATATCTATACATATAATAAATCTGTAAGTGATCGATGTCTGTATATGGAAGATATTTAGGAGAAAACTATTTTAAGGGGTCATTATTCAAGAAGAGAACCCAAAAATATCATTAGTAGATTTTTTGTCTGCTTGTCTGTTTATTTGTTTGTCTGTGCGTTTGTGCACGCTAATTTGAATGCGGTTTTCACTGATATTTTGTGGGAAGTCTCACTTAACATTTAGGTTATATAAATTATATAGGATATTCGAATCGGTTCATAAGTAAACAAGTTATGTCAATAGCAGCACGGAGTCTGGAAATGTGCCCGGTACGGCAATAGGCTCGCCCCTTATTACGTGGGACTAAAGTATATCTGGCGAAAAGTGGGTGTAGAAGTACACCTCTGCCTACCTCTTCGGGGTTATAGGCGTGAGACTATGTATGTATGCATGTATGTTATGTCAATTTAAACATTCTGATGTATTTTTCGGTTGATATTTGTCCTATAGCAATGTAAATAAGTCACTCTTTAGTTGAATTGGTTGAATCTTAATATAGTATGATTTGTAAAATGTAAAATTACGACGGTTGAAAGATTATAAACGCGCGTGTACGTATAATAAGTGCGCCGAGTAGCAAGTCTGTCGGTCTCTCCACTCAGCTATCGCTGTAATAATCAAAACATTAATTATTATTATCAGTTTTACTATAAATGTAACACGTACACAGAAAAACAACGATAGCTGAGTAGAGAGACCGACAGACTGCTACGCAGAGGGTCTTGGGTTCGAATCCACGGCACGCACCAATGACTTTTCGGAGTTAAGAGGCCGTTCCAAAATTCACGGACTGCGTGAATAGGTATTTTAGGCCAAGCGCGCGGGCAACGCGATCGAGGTGTCAATGTGTGCGTCTGTGTAGCCCAACAAAATCTACCTTGCAATGAACTCACGGAGACAAAACAAATTGATACTTTGACCAATACATTTTATGATCGTAATACAGAATAATTTTGGCTAACGTATTTTGATGTTTGAATGTAATAATTCCAGGTAGATTCCATTGTTGTTGTTAAAAAAAAGCCGACTTCAAACAGTCGTAGAAACATGCAATCTCATTTACCTACTTAGATTACAATAAATACTAATTCTATATTAGTATTTATTATTTATTATTCTATATTATATTCTGGTATAAAATCCAAAATACAGAACCGATTTCGGAAATCTTTCTATGAGACCAAACTGGAAGTAATATCATTATATCCTATGAAATAAAAATAAATCCAAATCGGTCCATAAATGATGCATTAGTTTGGTAACAAACATTAAAAAATATGAAAAAATAATACAACTGAATTGTGAACCGCCTCCGTTTTGAAGTCGGTTGAAAATATTAATATACCTACAATATAAATGAGATGTTACTTGAGCTGAAAAAGTAGCTGAAATTTTTCTGGCGTATCCATCTCCTCATTTATTGTACTATTACAAATCAACTGATAGCCATCATCGCCGCTATGTACTGTTTGCTAAAATAAATAAGAAAATTGGGCAAGTGCGACTCGGACTCGCGCACGAAGGGTTCCGTACCAACATTTATGAAAGAAAACCACGTTTGTTGTATGTATACTTAAATACTTTTTAAGTTTCTACCTGTTTATTAAGATCGAGTAACAAATTGCTTAAAATTACGTTTGTTGTATGGGAGCCCCCCTTTATTATTTACTTTTTTAAATTTAATTATTTATTTTGAAAGGTAATATACAACTACATATTCTGTGAAAATTAATTTATGGTATGGTATATTTAGGTTTATGAGATACAGCCTGGTGACAGACAGACAGACGGACGGACAGACAGACAGCGGAGGCTTAGTAATAGGGTTCCGATTTTTACCTTTTAGGTACGGAACCCTAAAAAGTAACTAGTCTAGTAGTCTAAGTCTCAATGTTTTGTCACATGTTGTTTTCAATACCATGCTGTCACCATTTATAACTAGGGATCGATGTTTATAACACAAGAATCATATACCTACGTACCAACATTTAAATTTTTTTCTGGCAGGAAGTATTTAATAATCAAACCTTATAGTACAAACCTCTTAGACGGTGATTGAGTCATTATTAAAAACAAAATTTTAGCTGGAACTTTATAAAAATGTTGCAAAGGAAATCAGCTGTTCCATACAAAATTGAACTTTGACATTGACAAAATGAATGGAACAGCTGCTTTTTGCCGTTATTTCGGCTGTCTGTGCTATATATTCCTAAGAGGTTTACACTAAGTATACAAATAAGTAACGTTGTATACAGTATGTAAAAAGACCCTTAACGAAAACTGAAATCCCATGTTGTACCAATCACTACGAACATTTTTACTTCGACACCATACCTGGGAAATTACTGGTTCAGGAGATATTGAGGCTCAAAGTTATAATAATAATAATAAGATAATATTCTACCACATTCACACAACACCATCTAGTCCCAAACTAAGCAGAGCTTGTACTATGGATACTAGATAATGGATAAACATACATATATACTTTTTTTTTGTGAATACATACATATTATACATAGAAACGCCCAGACCAAGACAAACATCCAGGTTCATGCACACAAATGTTTGAATTGAGCGGGAATCGGACCCGCGACCTTCGGCGTAGCAGTCGCTTGCACTCCCACGGCGCCAACCGGTCGTCGTTAGTATGGAATTTTTCTAATTAGGAACAAAATCGATGCATTTACTCCACCAATATCTTCTTTAGACGACCTGTGACCCCATGGATAAGTAGGCATTTCGAGCATAGCACGCACGCGCTTTTAATTACGGTTTAGAAAATGTGAAAACTTAAAAATATTCGTTTCCCAGGTATCATTCTTGGTAAGTATGACTTGGCAGTCATGTACATAACCAGTAGACTTCGGCTTGGTGACTCCACAATATTCTTAACTAATCTTAATATATAAAATCGTTGCGTTACTGACTGACTGACAGACACGCTACAGCCGAAACTACTGGTCGTAAGAAGATAAAATTTAGCATGTATATTCCTTGGGCACCTTAGGGGTGCACTAAGACGGGATTTCCCGAAATGCCCACGGGATCGGGTAAAACGGGAAATTCAAAAATATGTGCGTGCGAAGCCGCTGGCGTCGACTAGTCTGCCATAAGGCGCTAAAACTATCAAGCCATTGGGTGAATAGCCTGTCGTGGGTCGTAATTGAAAACTTGCTCCAATCATTAACCACATATGTGACAATGTCTGAACGCACCATCGCTCTATCTTGTGTTCCGTACATTAATTAAAAGTCTAACCGACAAAACCTACGCTCAAACTAAGCGAAAACAAAATAAATACCAAATACAAAGCTGAGTCTATGACCAAAACTACTTAACCGAAACAAAGCAAATGCAATCCAATACATTCCAAGAAAAGAACAGCCAAAATCGTCAAATATAATCCGCTAGAAATATTTAGGTATGGTATGTGCTATACAGCAACCAAAACGATTTAACGACCAACAACATCCAACCAATTGCGTACAACTAACCTACCTGACGATGAACGTTAAATAATAACTGGAGAGGGTCATTAATCCGCAAAAAATCTTAACACCTCGATTAAAAACCGGCCAAGTGAGTGTCGGGCCACGCGCAAAGTAGGGTTCCGTAATTGCCCATAATGGCCATTATTGATAATAACTTCTGGTTCACATCACTAAAAACGGGCATCTTTAAGATTAAGCCAATGCAAATCTCGCGAGATTTGGGCTCAGGCGAGATCTCGCGAGATTATGAAGCCAATCTCGCGAGATCTCACCAATTTCGGGATCTCGCGAGATTGGCAATTTTGTATGTTTTTTTTTTGTAAATAATCGCAATATTTGATTAATTAGGACAAACATAATAACCATTTTAAGTATTATAGGAAACATTATTTATCACGAATTTTTCAATTGACTTTTATAAACTCACAGAAATAGGTATTTATAAGATAACCGACGATTACTCCTAAACTAGTGATGTCTACTTAGCCATGATAGTTTTCCTTTTAAATTCGTTATATGTACTACATTTGTGATTTTTTTCACCTCCAAATTCCAAATTAACTTGAGTCTAACAATTTTTTTCACTTCAAAGCTTGATATTTGACAAACCAATCACTTGATCGAAAAATTATTTGAGCAAACTAATAATATTTTTTTAAAACCTATCCAATGATACCCCGCATAATGGGGTACGCAACCAAAAAAAAATTCAACCCCATTATATATGTAGCGGAGTTACCCTTAAAAAATATTTTCCTGAATTTTATTCTACGGTTTTGTTGCTATATCTTATGTCTATATTCATGTCAAATATCAGCTTTCTAGCACCAGGCGTCTTTGAGCTAGGCTGCGGACGGACAGACGGACGGACATGACGAAACTATAAGGGTTCCTTGTGGATTACGGAACCCTAAAAAATGACTTAACTGCACAACGCTATCTATTGTCAACATTTATAACTAAAATTATTTTGTTCGTCTTAATTTATTCGTTCCACTAGGTACTGATAGTTCAAACTAATACATTTACATCCTCCATCAGCCCTTAGTATATCCCCATGGGGGTTGAATTTATCAAAATCATATTTAAGCGGACGTCTTCATCATAGTAGTCCAATCTTTAATTTCAGTTCAATCAGTCGAAAATCTATGAAAATTTATACAAATTTTCATCCCCTATTTTATCCCCTTAGGGGTGGAATGTATCAAAATCCTTTTTTAGGGGATGCCTACGTCATAGTAGCTATATGCATGCAAGGTCTCAGCCCGATCAGTTTAAAATTGACAAAGTTTCATACAAACTTTCATCCCCTATTTTATCCCCTTGGCGGTAGAATTTATCAAAACCCTTTCTTAGCGGATGTCTACGTCATAACATCTACCTGCATGACAAATTTCAGTCCGATCCCTCCAGTGGTTTGGGCTGTGCGATGATAGATCACTATGTCAGTCAGTCACCTTTGAGTTTTATATATATTTAGATACAATTTTTGACATTCATAAGAGTCACCTTGTGACCTAAGTGAATATAGTATTTTTGAATTTTGCGGTATTTATTTTATAAGATCGATTTCGTTACCATTATTTTATTATACATATTCAACAATAATAACTCACATCAAGAAGGGTTTGTCGCGCTATCAATACAGTGGTGTTTACAAGGCACGCACACAGACGCAGTGACAACGGCAAACGGCACACGTCCTACCTCGATGAGCACTCAGCGCGGTCTAAAGTTCTGTAGACGCGTACAGGATTTATATAACGATTTCTAGCTTCGTTTAAAAATTAAATTAAAATATTTGTAATCACATTATGAAGCTGATTTTGTTTTTCCTAGCAAGGTATTATATCAAATCTTATTAGAGACTATTTGTTTTTTTATTTCTTAGTGTATTTTATGTGATAAAAAATAATCTATTTAGACGTAAACTGACAATTTAATGACATTTTACGTAACATTTTTTGGTTTATTTCTGAATGAAACCTAACATTCTGGCACAATCATACCAAGGGGCAGGATCTTGATATGTCGTAGATGCATTTAAAAGTTAATTACTCACATTATTTTCGATGTCATGGACCATCGCGTAATGCTCATAAAATGATTTCTTCAAAACATGCTTTGCGGAAACTTGATTTTTCTGTTGTAGGTAATTAAACACTTATTTTTACTACAGTCATACAATAGTAAACGAAGTGATCTAATCGTATCATTGTTAATTTCTTAATTTGTTGATATATCTGAGTCACAATCACGTATCTCCGCGCGTGTTAATCGCCAAAATGACTTAAAAAACGGGAACGGCCTCTTAAGTGCGTATTAAATTGTTAATAATCGCTTTCTAATCGCTGAAGGAAAGCATCGTGAGGAAACCTGTATGTCTGAGAGTTCTCCATAATGTTCTCGAAAGACATGTGAAGTCTGCCAACCCGCACTTGGCCAGCGTGGTGGACTATGGCCTTACCCTTCTCATAGTGAGAAGAGGCCCGTGCCCAGCAGTGGGACAGTAGGCTGATGATGATGATAACACGTTAATTGTTAGCCATGTGAACATGTTCGATCCCCACACGAGATAACACTGTGTAATCAACTATTTGTTGTTTCGAGCATTGAAATACTTTATAAGTACCTCAAATAGAAAACACCTAGAAACAATAAACTTTGAGTCACAAAGTGTTCTGTGCGTGGATAGAAACAAAAACGCACGGCGCAGTGCAATCATTAAACCACCACGCTGTCCGTGCAGTCGTTTACAACGTTGTTGATAACACTGCTGCCAGCCCAATAAGCATTTCTTAATTTATTAAGTAAGTAGGTATTATTTATATCAACATGGTTTTATAAATTGTCACAACAAGAATATAAAAATACAAAGGAGCAGCATATAATATAATAAAATAACGTAAACAAAGCAAAACAAAACAACGAAAAGAAAGCAATAATTTCTCAACTAGGTAGGTACTTATTTTACTTTCACAAAAATTTAACATAATTACTCTCTTAACGATTTTAATAACATGATTTACGTAAACAATATCGATAGGTATATCTAACTCAAGAAACGAATACCGTATACATAATTATATAGAATACCGTAGTCGTATCATAAACATAAGAATAACTGAGCTCTGACATAAGCGAAACAAACTTATTTAATCTGTGGCGAATCAGAACAGACGTGTAGTGAAAAATTAATACTCACTAGGTTCTTGCATTTCTTTGGCGATCTCCTCCCATATGTCGTTTTTAGGTAGAAAGTTCTTGTACTGTCTATGAGTTGTATCATATAACACAGGATGACGCTTAACGCACTCAATAAACTTCTCAGTATCCATTATTTCCGTAAAATTACGTAATAGGTTATGTTTCAATAACACGACAGACACGCTTCGCTATCGCTTCGCTATCGCTTCGCGTCTCGCGTTGCCGCGCCGCATTCGCCCGCCGGTTGACCGCGCGACGTTGCCGCTCTGTGCCGATAGGCGATAAGTAGTGTCTCGCTCTAACCCGTTTAGCCGTCTCGCTCTGTAATCGCAGCGTGTCACGTACTGCGGTTCGCCACATGAATTCAATGTTTACCGCATTTTTAGACTAGGTGCGGTCGCTTTTACGTAGTTAAAAATACCCAATATGTTTTTATTTGTGTAAAACAAATACTTGTATTTTATTTCTCTTTCACAAAGGACCATGGGCGGAATCGTCCCCACCCATCAACAGAAATTAAATGTAGCTCAATCGATACATCTTGGCAAGATGATATTTTTTTACTATGGCGACGTTGCCCAAATGCATGGGGTTGTCATAGTAATTAACATTTAAAGAAATATTTTGTTGACGCATTATTGACGATTAATAAAATACCTACTCATTTATCTATTATAGGAAGTTATGGTACATTCTACCACATTCACACAACACCATCTAGTCCCAAACTAAGCAGAAGCTTGTAATATGGGTACTAGATAATGGATAAACAGACATATATACTTCTTTTTTTGTAAATACATACATATTATATATAGAAATACCCAGACTAAGACAAACATTTATGTTCATGCACACAAATGTATGACTTGTGCGGAAATCGAACCCGCGACCTTCGGTGTAGCAGCCGCGGCACCAACCGGTCGTCAATATAGTATATAAAAATAGACCAGTAATAATAACACTCTATTACTATTGTTTTTACCTACTATGAGGATTGAAAGAATTAATATTAGTAGACAATGAATTTAAATGATTTTTTTGAGTTCAATTTTTCTTTAGTCTGTACTGTCCCACTGCTAGGCAAAGACCTCCCCTAGATCTTTCCACGCTCTCTTGTCGCCTGCAAATTCAAGCCAACTCTTGTGGTAGACGTCTAGGTCATCTCGCCACCGTTTTCGGGGCCAACCCCGGCGACGACGACCATTTTCTGGCACCCACAGTGTCGAGATTTTCGCCCAACGATCCTCATGTATACGGCTGACATGGCCCGCAGTTCCATTTAAGGTTAGCAGCCTTTTTCCCACATCTTCAACTTTAGTTTTTTATTTTTGTATTATTTGTTCATAATTATTTAAATGTAAGAATATGATTAAAAATACATTATTTTTATTTTGTATCGTTACTAAATCATGTTTTTTACTGTAATATAACTATAATGTTAAAATAACGTGCAAGTGTAAAATGAAAATATAGGTTAATTAATAATAATCAATTGTTTTTTTATGGATATATCCCATGGATTTAAGTAAAAAGAAGGATCTTAATCAAATAGTGGATACTTAAGGTACACATTGGCATCAGTTCCATGTGAGTTGGTATATGGGGACGGAGCCCATACATTTTTGCCCATAGTCCTTTACAAACAAGAGCTATGCAATAAGTACATCAAATTATTTTTGTGATACTACAGATTATTTAATATTAAACTAGTAGTGATACATAAATAAAAGTAAGTAGATTAGTAAGGTTACCTACCTTCTTGCTGTTATTGTAATAAGTAGTACCTAGCTCTCTTTAGTAATATAGTATTATTATTTAGACCAGATGTGCCCCAGTTTTTCACCCGAATATCCTCTTCGCGTAACATTCGTTTCCTTTTGGCTCGAACCTGAGAATCGTAACGTGATGATATAAATAACTTAACTGTCAACAAAACAATCTAAGAAGTAGTGACTAAGATAAGCGTATTCAAACTGGTCGGCTTTAATTCATGGGTAAAGATTAAATTATAAAAAGATATAATAATTTTCTGTAAATTTCAACTTTTATTTCTACACAATTAAACAAAATAAAACATGACATCAAACTGAGGGTATTGCGTATGGCGAGTATCTTACTCGCAATACAATTGATAAATACAATTAATAATATACTTACATACATAACGTCACGCCTTTTATCCCCGAAGGGGTAAGCAGAGGTGTATTTCTACACCCACTTTTACTAATAAGGGGCGAGCCCTATTGGGCTTATTCCCAACGGCCACCATCAAAACTGCCACCACTGGTGGTCGTTGGGACAATTTTTTAAATTTGTTCCCAACCGCCACCAGTGGGGGTCGGTGAGACGTAAATTGTAATAATTGTCCTATCGACCACCACCAAACTGCCACCAGTGGTGGCAGTTAGAACAACATTATTAGAACTTGTCCCAACGGCCCCATAGTTATCTATATTCTATTATATAAAAATGAATCGCTGAATGTGTTGCTAAGTGCAAATCTCGAGAGCAGCTGAACCGATTTCGCTAATTCTTTTTTTATGGTATTCCTTGAAGTACGAGGATGGTTCTTACGGAGAGAAAAAAAATTAAAACTATCAAATTCAACAAACATATAAAGGAATATACTTATAAAATAATAAAATAAAAATATATAAAGGAATAAACACAGTAATTTGTTACAAAAGACAATAATCATCGCATTATTTCTAAAAAATGACCCACAGTTATTTCGTTATGTATGAGCTCCATTTGAGCCTCTTGAATAAATTCATCATTGCTTGTTTCTTTGGGTTCTTTTGGCCCACGGCTGTATTCAGCTTATGGTGCCATGCCTCGACCAGATTGGTTATCCTTTGTTTGATGTTCCCCAAAGACATTCCTCCCGGGTATGAAGTCTTCTTTTAACCACGTTTCTTCTACGTACTTTCTAAATTTACCAATGTTTGGATCAGAACTCCTTTTCCTTGTAATGTATAACCATCCGTTATTTACCTCCGACTCTGAAGCAGTCAGATAGGCACTAGTGCAATAGTTATATTTTTGACATATATTCTGAGTAGCAAATATTTCTACATTAATAACATATTTGGTGTAAACAATTAGTCGGCAAGTATAAGAAAAGGTAATAAAACACCTGGGTCCAAGATTTCAAATTCTTTTGTTATAATTTAACAATAAGACCATAAAAATGGTGTAATCGATCGGTATATCAAAGCCAAAGTACTCAGGATTAAGGTTTGAGTTTGCAGTTGTAATTCACAGCATATTGTCATTTAAACATTTTCGTTTCATTTCATTTAAACCGCACGTATCATTATAATTGTTCTATAAAATACTCTTTATTCCAATTATACCAAGTATTAGAGTAGGTAATAAAACACTTGGACCCAACATTTCAAATTATTTTGTTCTACTGTAGCAACAAGACCAAAAAAATATGTAACCGATCAGTATATCAAAGGCAAAGTACTCGGGTATAATTTTTGAGTTTGCAGTTGTAAATCACAGCATATTGTCATTTAAACCGCACTTATCATAATTATTACTCTATGACGTACCCATTATTCGTATTATTCCCTGAAACTGTATAGTTCATCTGTTATCAGGTCTCAAATTATAGGAGTTTAAAAATAAAAAAAATTACTTATGTAAGAAAAAATACACATACATATATAGACTCACGGGTGTTTGCCGCAGGGGTAGGCAGAGACTACGGACCGCCATTTGCTACGATTTTTCACTCTCATCAGTCATCACATAAGAAAAAATTCAAGACAAAATCTTACCATTTATTATATATTAAATTTATATAATGCATATATACTAAATTTAGTCCCAACCGCCACCACTAGTGGCGGCTGGGAACGTTTTTTTATAATTGTCCCAACAACCACCAGTGGTGGCACTTTTGGTGGTGGCTGTTGGGAATAAGCCGCCTATTGCCGTACCGGGCACATTTCCAGACTCCGTACTGCTACTGAGAATTTCGTGACAGAAAAACCCAATAACACTGCCCGACCCAGGAATCGAACCCACGCGCACATTTATGCTGCGAAACCAACGAGGCAGTCGTATAGGGTTTGATGTCGAGTTTTCCGTCTCTACGCAAAGATGGTATTTGCATCGTGTTATCCCTTAGTCGCCTCTTACGACACCCACGGGAAGATAGGGGGTGGTGACACTTGTATTCTATGCCGTCAACCACACGGCAAATTCATAATATGCTTGTTTAAATAAGCTATTTATATGAGTGTATATTTTTTATTATTATTTAGGTTTAATTGTAATATCAAGGTAGTAGAGCTTTGCTGATTTCAGCATTAATGGGCCGGCTCGACCGGGAAGTACTACCCTCTCACAGAAAATCGACGTAAAGTAACAGTACCTAAACTGTTGCGTTTCGTTCGGTGAGTGAGAGTACCGGAGGCTCTATCCCCTATTCCTTCTCCCTCATCCCACTCCTCATCCTATCCCT
Organism: Euclidia mi; assembly: GCA_944739405.2. Lineage (NCBI taxonomy): Eukaryota > Metazoa > Arthropoda > Insecta > Lepidoptera > Erebidae > Euclidia > Euclidia mi. Next base: position 59,732,805 of record OX123200.2, on the reverse strand, counting down.
TTTCCCAACCTCAAGGGGCGGCAACGCACTTGTGACTCCTGTGGTGTTGCTTGTGGCCATGGGCGTCGGTAATTGCTTACCATCAGGCGATCCGTCTGCTCGTGTGCCGCCTATTACCTTAAAAAAAAGCTGCAATTTTGGCAACAAGTGGAAAATATCGATCATATTTTAGTATCTTACTCTCTTCTTTTAACACATGAAAGAGGTGGTAAGGAATAATATGCGTTAAGTCTCTGCGTAAAGTTTCAATAAAGCTCTTTTCGGCTAGTCTTGGGTGAACAATCGTAACAGCGAATCTGATCCAAATTTCGGCATCAATTTCGTATTGCAATCGATTCAAAAGCAAAAGAAAAGAATCTGCTTTTTGGAGGGATTAAAAAAAATAACTATCTGTTTAAGAAAGCATCTTACAGGTCAGTTGCTTTGTGATTGAAAACAAACAGCAAGTGAAGAGTGACCTAGTTTAGAGGCGGTAAGTCTACTTAACGAAGTAATTTGACGTCCGCGGTCGAAGCGCCGATATCTGGCTATTAAACTCATTGGACCGAAGTGAATTTAGTTTAAAAGGATTATCTTCTGATGCTGTTGGATTTTGAAGTAAGTTGACTGAATTGTTTACTTTGAAAGTTTAAGTAATTAAGATGTAAACAATTTCATTGAGTACTAGAGGATGCTCGCTGCTTCACCCGCCTATTTTTTATTTAACCGTTTCTTTCTGATACCGTAGGAGGCGTAGGAACTTCAAAATAAAAAACTATTCACAAGGAAACAAAATTCACTGCGATTGCAAAATAAAGGAAACAATTAATCTTTGGATAAAAAGAAAATTTTCTACCTAAACTTCTTCGCCAAGTCGGATTAGAGTGTCCAGATTAGTGTGATATCGGCAATTGAAGTTTGAAAGTGTCCATTAAATATTCATTTTAATAAAAATATTTTTTAACATGGGTCAGCTTGAGACATGTTCCAAAAGCGACAGCTTTCCGTCCCTTCAAAATGACTTTATGATTGTTTTACTTTTCGATGGTTCAAAATATATCTAATATTAATAACAGCCATGCTAATTCATAAATGCGAAAGTTAAGGTATGATTTTGTAGGTATGTGCAGATAGGCTAGAGAGTGACAAAGGCTACTTTTACCACGATATCAGACGTGCATGCGGGTGAAGCCGCGGGCGAAATCTAGATCTGTGTAAATAAGCTACTTGTAACACAAAGAATCGTTTATAACATATCTCATCCATTAGCATACGCCGACATACAGGCGCTGTTTAATGAAAACCCATAGAATACAATCGATTTTAATAAAATGTCGCCCACGCTTATCTGAAATGCAGATAAGTATTCCGGATGACTTTATTCAATTGACAAAACGGCTATTAACCACAACACAGAAACACACAGAAGCACAACTATTTGTACTGTGAGAGCCTAGGCGCACTAGCGATTTAAGTTGGCTGATAGTCGAATTCGCTAGATTATCAGTATAGAGTTAGGCCTCGCGCGCACTAGCGATTAAAGTTGGCCGATAGTTTGATCGGTCAGTCGGATCAGTACAGAGTTTTATGGCAGTGCGCGCACTTGATCAAATCTTCAAGTGCGCGCTAGTGCGTGCGAGGCCTTATATGGCAGTGTGCGCACTTGAAGATTAAAAGTTGTACGACCGAACTATTGAATCCGACTGCCCGATCCCTATTCGATGAAACGATTGAACGACACAGATAATAATCGCCGCTTGACACTACGCCGAGTGTTGTGGGTTCATATTAGACAGAATATTCGGTTTTGCACAGGAATATGCCTTGGCCATGTAGCATAATGATTTATGTTTACTCAGTTTCGGCTATCGAAAAATATGTAGAAGTATCGAAAAGCAACAATCGAGCTATTAAGCCATTCATGATAATGAACTCACTGCATTAAGTGTACACTTGTACAGATAAAGGAAGAATTTCTGTATATAAGCCAAAATTGGCCTTTATATTTCAAAGCATTTCCCTAATTGAGTTGCTCAGCAACTAAGATTATTACGTGTCTAATATGAACCCACAACACTCGGCGCAGTGTCAAGCGGCGATTATTATCTAATATTTCATTTTGGTTTACAACCATTTAAACGCGTACCCGATTAAGTATTATGTCTGACATTGGATAATTAAAAAGTTGTAATTTGCCTATACCTATGTTTAATAGGGCGTTTTTTTATAAAAGGCACCACAAGTAATTTGGAAATTGAAATTTTACACGTCTTCTTTTGTTATAATTTTTAGTTAATTTCCTACAAAAATATCTGGGGCCACGGAAGTGCCCCCGCTATGTCGAGCGCAAAGTATCACTGCCATCCTTTTCTGGCACCATTTCGCCGCATTTTCAGCCCTCTATTTGAGAACTTCTGGATGGGACTAGAACCCTAAATTTTTTATAATTATTTTTAATGTTCTGTGACTTGGCCGTTGACCTGTACCCACTAACGTGTAAAAATATGTTCAACCGTTGATCGTATTTTCTCAATATCTAAAGTGTGAAAAATGTATGGGTAAATGTCAACAGCCATGTTGACAGCTTAGACTTGGCTCAACTTTGTCTAGAGATCTCATTACTTTTTAACAGCAATTTTTTACAGAAATACCGACTTATATACAAAGCTTTACGCAACATCAAAATAATAACGACCTATTAAATATCACTCACCAGAATCTTTTAGCCAAAAAACCTAAGCTTGGCGGCAAAAACCTGTAATAAACATGCAAATGTAGCCGCGAAGCTGTACTCCCAACCTAATCTCAATTAAAAATCGTCGTCTCCGGCAGATTGTTTACTTTGAGCGCCCAAGTCGTACATAATCAGCGAGCTAGATGATGATGATAATTATATTTTACGCTGTCTTAAGACCCGCCCTTTCTGGCAAGTTCCACATAAATTAATTGATAGGTAAACAAAAGTTTTTCCACTTTTAATGTTGTCTTATTTTTACGACACACCCAAAATAAACACGGAATTACACACCATACCAAGGTCACCGTAACAATCTAATAGAGATACTAAAGGTTAAACTTGCTGTGTTGAGTGTGTATAGGCCACCATCATCCTTCTATGATAACTTTGAAAGTGTCATGGATGATGTGTTACGAAGCTATGCCAACAAAATAAATCTATAATAGTTGGTGGCGATTTTAATATTAACTTACTAGAAGATTCCCTGAATTGCCAAAAAATTAAGAATTTGTTCAAGTCATATAATCTTGCATGCTTATTTTAGAACCCACCAGGATAACTTCCACGACTTCTACTTGTATAGACAATATATTTACAGAGATTGTACCAGTTAGTAAGCAAATAATTAACAAATTAACATCAGATCATTGTGGACAATCTATAACATTTGCTACGCAGTCTAAAAAAGTAGGCAGAAAGGAATTGAGTGCGGTGCCAAAAGCTTTGCGTCGTCTGGAAGGATTTAAAGATAAACTCACAAGTACACTACCATACTTATGCTATAATAACGATCCTAATAAGTTGTACAATTCTTTCTTTGACATGTACTATATTCAATTCTATATTTGTCCCTAAGAGGATCTCAGTTGTTGGTACTACATCCTTCAGTGAATGGGCAACCACTGGAATTTATATAAGTAGAAATAAGCTTTACGAATTATATGAACAGAAAGTAATTAATAAAAATGATGAACAATTTTGTCAATATGTAAGAAATTTTTCTAATTTATTTAAAAAGATTTATCGTGAAGCTAAGACACTTTATTTGAAATCAAAAATTAAAAACAGTGACAATAAAATAAAAACAACGTGGGATATTATAAACAATGAGACTGGAAGGGTCAAGATAAAAAGTAACGATTACACTCTTCAATTAAATAAAAATATATTAAAATCAGATTTTGAGGTTGCCACAGCATTTGAATATTTCTTCACAGACATTCCAGTCTCAACCACAAAATCCCTGAACTCGTCCCCTAATGACGCCGAATCTCTATTGAAACAAAATGTCAATAGGTGTAACACTGAATTTAATTTTAGTTATGTCACTGACAGGGATATTGTAAACAATTTTAATACCCTTAATTTTTTTTTCATGTTAATAGGCGGCAAACGAGCAGACGGATTGCCTGATGGTAAGCAATTACCGCCGCCCATGGACACAAGCAACATCACAGGAGTCACAAGTGTGTTGCCGCCCCTTGGGGTTGGGAAAAGGGAAAGGATGAGGAGTGGGATGAGGGAGAAGGAATAGGGGATAGGGCCTCCGGCACTCTCACTCACCGAACGAAACGCAACAGTTTAGGTACTGTTACTTTACGTAGATTTTCTGTGAGAGGGTAGTACTTCCCCGGTCGAGCCGGCCCATTCATGCTGAAGTCAGCCAGGCTCTACTACCTTCTAATTTGAAGAAGACTAGTGATCTTTGGGGTTATTCTGTTGTGATTACGAAATCCATAATCAACACAGTAGCACCTAAACTGGCAATGATTTTCAATAGATGCATTGACTGTGGTGTGTTTCCTGATCAAATGAAAAGTAGTAAAGTAATTCCGTTATTTAGGAAAAATATAAATGTGTCTTCTAAAATCAGCGACATTCGTAAATTAATTACACGAGATAAAAACAAACTTGTTCTACCTTCAACTAGACTACAAAAAATAAGTAACTTATACAAATGTTAAAGCATACGTTTTTACAGCAAAATTCCAGGCAATATTCAGGAACTAAGTATTAAGAAATTCAAAATATTTATTAAACAGAGCTTGTGTTCAAAAGCTTATTACACAGTGAAATATTATTTAGCAGACAAAAATGCCTGGAATTGTTTAAAAACTATGAATTTTGACATTTTGAAATTAGTGTCATAATATTTTTATTTATATTTGTAATACTTATATTTTTACATTTTGACTTTTTTTTGATTTGACATTTGTAATTTTATTTATTTTCTTTGACATTTTTTGATTTGACGTTGTAAATTTATTTATAATCTTTTGACATTTAAAATTACTTAAGTAATATATTATGTTTTTAGACATTCTTAAATTGACATTCAATAATATTTTCTGACATTTTAAATATATGACATTTAATTGTTTAAATTTTATTATTTTTAACATATTGTTTACAACATGTATTTTACCATGTATTACCATGTAAAGTTGTGAGTACGATGTGGGCATTAGTAAGCATTTAAACGAATAGCTGTGGCAACCTGTCTGATGGCTTAGGCTGACATGCTTATGCATACACCTTCTGATGTGCTGGCTCCCTCAATCAAGGTTGAGCCGTACGATTGCTGTTGAATGAGGGCCATCAGTGGGCCAAGTCAGTCAAAAGCGTTAGACGATATCCTGCATTGCACTTGCATACTAAACCCTTTTTTGTCTGGACTTTAAAAGATCAAGAAAAGATGCAAGAAATTGTAGTGACAAAAAAAAACAATGACTCTGAGTTTGTTTTGGCCTTTCTTCTCAAGAAGTCATTTAGCTAGGAAAAGCAGGCATCATCTAGATTAGGGTTTTGACTTGTATAAGTGTTGTAAACAACCAAAATGCAGAAATAAATATGTCTTTATGTCTGTAACTCACGGAGCGCACCTCTGACTTTTCGAAGTTATGTGCGTATTAAACTGCTAAATGGTGAAAAAAAACATCTTGAGGAAACCTGCATATCTGAGGGTTCTCCATAATGTTCTCGAAAGACATGTGAAGTCTACCAACCCAGTCTAAGCCGGCTTGGTTGACAATAGCCGTACCCTTTCCATAGTCAGAATAGACCCATGCCTAGCGAACGAAAGGAACTCAATGAAGAAATAATGGAAAGTCGATAAAACAACTTATCACCAACAACTTTAGGCATACAGTGAACTTTGATACGACCAAAAAACACGATATACACAGCTCAATTACTTTGTTGTATTACATTTTACTTCTACACCATAAACTTACCAAAATAAACAAACACAACTACACATTAACAATATTAGATAGTTCAATAATGTTATTAAAGCGAAATAAACTTTGTTACAACAAGCCCTTGTGCTTCGTTCAACCCACAGAATTTCAATACAAATATATTGGAATTTCGTCTCTTCAAATGATCTATTCATCCATTCACTTACGAAGTTTCTCGAAGCATTTCGAACCTGCAAGTGAACTTCTTGCCCTGGGAGTGGAAATTAATGCATTAATAGTACAAGCGCAGTAAATTTAGCCAGGAAAAAATATACTAATTTAATATTTGCTTAAGGTAGATTTTTATACGGACATGATTTTGTTAAGAATTTCGTCTAGTCTCATCCCGACTTGTATTGTGTTGTCTCGCCTCCCAATCTCCCAAAGTGCAAAATCACCGTAAAATGATCTTATCAGTGAGTTTCAGTGAATCTATATTTACTCTACCTTATTGTGTTTACTGCGAGTATCTTAACATAACATTTACTGGATCGCACTATATAACACCGAACAGAGTCCAGACTTTAATCCCTAGCGTCTGGATTTTTGTACGTTTTATTTCTAAGATTTAAGATTAGACTACCTCTATCAGATAAAATTACCAGCTATTGGGATTATTTTATATAACAGTCGAAAGCGCTAATAAAGTCAAGTTGAAGTGAATTATTTAATATAAAACACAACACTTAAAATTAACAGTAAAATCAATGTAATAGCATGAAAGTTCTTCACATCACTGTCAAATTGCGAATTTGCCGTGAGGACTGACAGAATTGCCCCAATGTATGCATATTTGTTTAAAGGCAACTCACGCACTAGTTAATAATCCTGTATCGCGGGGTATTTTACTAATACGGACGGGAACGGCAATGAACACAAAATACAGTCAGGCACGAAACAATAATTTATAGACCACACAAAGTTTAGTATTGTCTCGGAATCGAACCCAAAACACTCGGCATCAAGCGCAACTTAAGCCAGTACGCCAACCGTGCTGTTGGAAATATTTCCTTTCTCGCTTTACTCTAATGGATCTACCGCTTAATTCTATATCTGATCGATTCATGAATTTGGAGATTAGAGATACATGTTTGTGATATTTTGTATGGAGCTTATGTCAAATCATCATCATTCTCTTAGCGTTATCCCAGTTTCAATCTGGGGTCCGCTTCCTAGTCTAACCGGATTCGGCTGAATATTAGCTTTTCCACAGAGCGACTGCCTGTCTGACCTCTGCAACCCCAAGGAATAGCGACATTCCATTGTTTAGACTAGTGTCAGTTTATTTAGAAGGTACTGACGCCCTGTAACGACTGTCAAAGATCTTCATGACAACCGGGTCCGACGGCTTAACGTGCTCTCCGAGGCACGGGACAAGCGATAATTAACAATTCAATACTCACATAACTCCGAAAAGTCATTGGTGCGCGCCGTGGATTCGAACCTGATACACTCTGCATGACAGTCTGTTGGTATCTCCACTAGGCTATCGCTGCCTCTGAAGCTTATGTCAAATATGTATCAAAAATCTCAAAATCCTAAATAAATCGAATATTTAAACCGGCCATTAATGCACATTAAGATCCCCATAGTTTCTCCACCATTCTCATCCTTTAGCAGTGTACAATAAACACGTTACCATTGCAGTATTCTGCTAGGGTATATCGTGTTACATTGCAAGTAAAATATCTATGTGTGTTTGTTAAATATGGCTATTGTTGTTGTAGGATAGTGGGTACGCTATGTTGTTTCAAAACATGCATTGGCATGGATCTCTTGATTCCTAACAAGGTTAACTTGGCTAAGTTAAGAAACTGTTTTCATTTGCACAATATAAAATTAAAATAATACAGGATTCTATATCTTTATAAGCTTCTAGTAGTAATGACTAAAAGTCGTCCTAACTATGACGGAGAAAAGCTGACTGATTTATTTAATACGCTTTATTTAGAACTACTGCTTCTAACCCGCGGCTCAAAGCGTGATTGTATATAACCTATGTATGTTCTTCCATAAATAGGTTATGCAACGCAAAAATAATTATTCAAATAGCATTAACCTGTTCTTGATATAAATAAGCGTATTTAACTAAACAAACAAACACTTCAGTTTTGTAGTATTTGTATAAAAGTATAGATTTGTAAATAAATTTTTACAAAAAAAATGGTGTGACAGTGTGCAGCCCATGTGTGTTCACTGAGTGAACTCACACGGGCTGCTTTTTGTCACCTTTCTAATATTATAAGTTTTTAGTTATAGGTATACTATAGTCACTGTATATTGTTTTACTTTTTGTGTTATTATATTTTTAATAAATAAATAAAAAATATTTATTTTGAGAAAATAAGAGAGCTGCAAATAGCAGCTATGCCTGATCACATAATTTGAATGTACTGTTATCATCGGAGCTTATGAAAATTTATGAGTATTATCAATCCAATACAATTACGTAGATTGTCCAACTGTTCATTACAAATATATACAAATACTTGCTTTTTCCCGCGGCTTCACTCGCTTAAATTCGGGGTTCTCTAGTTATAGTATATCATCTATGTTCGGTGTAACACAAATCTCCTTTGTTGGGCGGATACTTCTATAATTGTCGTTATAAGTGTTTAAGAAATATACCTGCAAAAAGTATTTACACATACAAACTACTTAGTACAAAGACTTGGTAGTACTCAAAATGTTATCCGGTATCTGTGACGTTTCGCTAGAGTGGCCAATATGGCGACTGCGATTTGTCTGTCAGAACCATTAGAATTTAACAAAATACTCGACAATCTGAATTTTGCGGATATATGTTGTCGACTCGAAATCTTTATTTTTTTATGTTTTATTATTCAGGTAAGGTTTCGATGTACTCCTTGGCGAAATTATTAATATAAGATTTGGCACTGCGATAGCAGCACAGCCTGTCGGTTCCAATGTGAAACATTCCAAAAGCCACAACTACTTATAAATTAAAAATTAAGTAAAAATCATTTTCCAGTGGACTAAATTGTGAATCTAAACCATTCTCAAGTCCCCTTGAACGCACACAAAAAATTTCATCAAGATCGGTCCAGTCGTTTAGGAGGAGTTCAGTGACATACACACGCACACAAGAAATATATTATATATTAAGATATAGTGTGTAAGTAATGAATGTACATGTGGCGGACATGTGGTTATTATTAATTATACTTAATTAGGTACACCTGCCTAGTACACTTACAACTACAGTCTCTTTCTTACCAATAATATCTAATTAAGTTTGCCGGGTGGTGCGTTAAGGCCGTGATTTGAGCTCTATTTTTGTATAAGACTAATTTTTGTCCGCAGCTCCACCCAGGTATCGGTTTTCAAGACAAAAGGTGGCGTATAATCTATATTATTGAAAATTAATTCAAAACCCATTCAGTAGTTTTATCATAACATTTATACAAAAATCCAAGCATCTATCTACACAAACTTTCTCGTTTATCTTACTTATAGAAGTAAGATTCATATAGAGATATTACATTAGTGTACAGTAAAGTAAAAATAAATACATAACAACTCTCACACAACATGACCAAGTCAAAGCAATGTCCCGTCTAATAAAATAATAGGTATTCAATTTTCACCATACACCGCAACTTGACTTCTGTCCAAACACGTTACAATGACATATACCACAACTCATAAGGCATATTTCGTCTCTGTATAAAGGTTATAACGGGACGGACAGATCAGGCCCACGCTTGACCGATTTTCCAATCTCGACCGTCTCGTCGTGATAAGACTCGGTACTGTGGTACTGGCTGTTTCGTCGGACATTAGAATGATGAAAATATTATATAGTTACAACCTCGTTTGTAACTCATGTCAATTTCCTTATGTAGAATAGATGCGAGTTCTCTATTGATAGTGCGGGCTTATATTTGAGTCAATATAAGAATTAGGAGTTTTGCTTGGTGTGCTATAAATAAAGTTTCATTATTTTACCAGCAGAAAGGCAGAAAAACATGTGAATTGACTCCACGGTCTGTGAGCTGAATTTATTACTTAAAAATTGGATGCCAAAATATTTCATTTACAATAGAGTCAAGTAGCTTATTTACTGCAAGAATTTTAGTCTTGCATATTTTCAGCGTCGTGTTGAATTTGTACGTCTCCGTGTTGTGATGGATTAAGAACACAAAATATCTCTACCCCATGTCAAGTATCGTAAGAGCCGACTAAGGAAATGACACAAAGCAAGTAGTATCTTAGGAGACAGACAGAAAACACGACATTTGGACCTTTACTCTAATAATGTTAGTAGCGTATTACATAATAGAAGACAACATTCTCCTATTGACTCACAGTGCTATCGTAAATACTCACAGTGCTCTTCTCATAGCCCTACCATCCCGAAGCTGGCTGTAAAAAAAGAAATGACGTTCATAAATGTTGCTTTTGTAACCTATATGAATAAATGAGTTTGAATTTGAATTTGTAACGCAAATGAGGTGAATCCTATGTCCAGCAGTGGACTGCGGAAACCAGTGTTTGGGTATTGGGTAACTAGTATCGCCAGGCTAGGTCGTGCGGTATCAAATCGGGTGCAATCGGTTTGTGTGGCTAATTGGGCAATTTCGGTACCTACTTGAATCTGAATGCAAGTGGCATGTTGAGCCACACGGGTGTATTGGCGTTGTTTATTATCTGTATAATATGTTTTAATGATATACGTTACATATTAGAGGTTAGTTTCTTAAATTGTAGTGTCTCTATATTATTATATTAAGAAATAAACAATTCAAAGTGTCAGTATCCCATTTTATTCCGTACGACTAAGAAAAATACACGAAACAAGTTTTCCGTCTCTCCTGAAGATACTATATCTTTGCGGAGAGACGGAAAACTTGACATCAAACCCTATGCCAACCCGTCTGACCAGCGCAGCGTGGTACAGTAGGCCAAACCCTCTTATTCACGCACACAATGCGATTGTGACGTAAATTAGAGGAGGCCTATGTCGAGCAGTGGCGTATGAAAGTAAATCTGTATTCTATGATACACATCCACATCACATATAAGGGATTAGTTTTCTTACACTGATGTCTTGTGTGTCTTATTTTCCAAAAGCCACTTCCAAAATGTGTACGCTCATTATTCATCATCATCATCATCAGCCTGTATCAGTCCACTGCTAGAAGTAGGCCTCTCCTATGGCACGCTAATGAGACCGATCTTCAGCTTTCCTCATTTTTAGAAAGTAAACATTTGTGAATAAAATAACTATCATTTATTAATAATAGGTACCTACCCTAAAAAGCTAATTTAAAATGTCGTCGAGCGCACCTTTTAGACTATAGTCTTAATATATTAAGACAGACACCAAGCTTCCTTACAAATGAGCTAGACCATTTATAATTCATAGAAATGTCGTCGGCTGCATTTGGCATAACAGTTAATTAGCCGGTACTTGAGGAATCTCACTACATTTTTCACATTATTACATTAATAATAATTCATATTATCTCAGATTCAGCAGGCATGCGACATTTTCAGCGAAAGTTTAAGGTAAGCTACATTATGTCGGGACTACTCTAGAGTTTTGACGTTTTTTATGTTCATGAATGTATGTGAGTTAGTTTATGACTTTATGCCAACATAACTTTTAAATGCATGAACAGATTAGTGTGTATATGTTATCGCTAGACTCTGAAATAATTCCTAGTGTATTAGGTATTTTGACCAATATCGGCAGTTATTCACCGTTCACTCGAAATAGGCATCACCTCCAAGACCACAACTACACTAACATAAAGTAACGAATCATTATTTTCATATAGTACTGTTAAGAAATATTATGTCATAATTCTGTGCACTTTAATGCATAAGACATCACAGCATATAAAATTAATCTATCTTCAGCATCGTCTTAGTGTTATCCCCGTTGCATCCAAGACTTTCCGCCTAGGAGCCCAGGATCCAGTTTCTAGTCTAATCAGATTTAAAAATAGCTTTTCTACAGAGCGACTGCCGTCTAATCTTAACTTAACTTCACGCCTTTTTATCCCCGAAAGTTTAGGCAGAGGAACACCTCTGCAAAAGTGGGTGTGTAATACATTACACACCCACTTTTGCCAGTTATGTTTCGGTCCTAATGTAATAGGGGGCGAGCCTATTGCCATCTACCGAGCACATTTTAAAGCGAGCGATAAATAACATATTTACGGAGTAGGGATCGAACCCGAGACTATCGTCTCGGCAGTCCGTTACGTGCACCACTGGGCTATCGCCGTCTAATCTCCGCAACCTAAAAGAATAGACGCGGATTGTGTTGCGGAGTATATCAATATTCCATCGCTAAGACCAGTGTCGATATATTCTAGGGTACCGATTTCCCATAACGACTCACAAAGATCTTCACGGTAGGTTTGATTCTGCTTGGCAGTCTGTTGGTATACCCTCTAGACTAGGCTATCGCATATAAATGTAGTGTTACAATCTGTATAATTATATAAAATTCTTGCGTTACTAACTGACTGACAGACAAGCTGCAGCCAAAACTATTGGACGCATGAAACAAGAATTTATAGGTATGTTCTTTGGGGACAGTAGGGTGCACTAAGTACACACGAGATTGGGCAGAGACAGTTAAATAAAAACGTAGAGACTACTTATATCCTAGCAAGTAAGTGTACCCTTAAATTTAATATACCAATACTTCAACAACACCACTAAATCGTAACTCGAAAGTTTATCGAACAAGAAACTACAGGATCTGTACAACTCGCTCAACCGTTACGAGATAGGCTTATGTTATATAGCGCAAATGTTAATGCTTTAACGTTATTAATATAATAATAACAAGCACAGGATGAGGACGGATCATCACATAATACGGAAACTAATATAATATATTATTTATATATATAAGCGAACGAATAAGTAGGCTTATTGACGATTTGCTAGATGAAATATTGTAACAATACTGTTGTAACAACCTTTTATTGTGTTAGTAGTAAAATTTATTAAGGCATAAGTTTAGCTTTTGTTAATGGACAAATGGAAAGAAGAGATTCAGCACAAGCCACACAGCATACACACAATACACAAGATACCATAAGAAACAAGAACAAACTAGAACCTATATAGTTTCGTCTTGACTCTTATGGTATCTTTCACTCTTGTGATACCGCTCTGCTTACCCACCCAAAGGTGGCGATATCAGCAATAACTAAGCGCCTAGCACTGGTTTTCATTTGGTAACCTTAAAGGGACGCGCGGGCGTGGCATGGCGTCAAATTCGTGTCATTAAAGTGCCTTGTAGGATAAATACTACCTCCATACCATACGTACCGTATAATACTTTCAGGTGCAAAGTTATGAATATAGTGCATGTGACCATGAAATTCTTTTCATAGCGCTTCCAGACCATAAATGCCATTGCATAACGACTAAATATTCAGTCAGTCTTGAGATGGACGGGAATGATATTGGGAAGCGATGTCAGTGTTACTAAATTGAATGGAATGGTAAGCGTTTGAGAGTAACTACGTTGCTAGAAATCTCTTAAGGCGCTGTTATACCTCAGAAGCCGTGAAACACCTAATTTTCCGTCGCGCATCTAGCCATAACGGTACATATTACAAACTTGCAAAAATTAGAGCTTAAAGTCAAAAGTCTGAACAAAAGACTTTTGAAAGAATTTTTCATGTACGTAAAATAGAATCACGGTAAAAAAATCACAAAATCGAGGCAGAAAATAATCTTTCGTCTCACTGTTTGCAATATTTTGATCGTAAGCTGTCATATTTTTTTTGATAATATTGTAGGGAATCTAATGAAGTAAAGAATTACCCTATTTATTTTCATATTATACGTGTATATTTTGTAGAATTAAATAAAATCTGCCAAACGTCTATGATTTTGACGCTCGGTAGATCCCATCAATATCAAACGCTTCAGCAATTTAAACCTTATTAGCATAAGCGGTGTACTGAGTGTCAGTTGCTAGTTTACACCCCGCCCAGACCTCATCATTCGGCTATGAGCCCTGTGAGAGATAGGTCATGTCACTTGCGTCTCCGCTGCACGAAATTTTACGTAAACCTGTTTGTTATTATAATACGCCGATTTGAGTTCGTAATTTCATGTTTTATGTTATAGACTGAATACTATGAATCAAATAGGCTTTTCATGTAACTATGGGCACATATAATTAGGACCTAAGTTTATACTCTTGTTGCGTTTAATATGTTATTGTTTCTGTGCTTATAAATATATAATTAGAAGAATAAAATATGGACAATTAGAGAAATAAAGTTCTACGAAGGATTTGTACAAGAAAGCGTCGTAATAAAATAGAAATTCATCCATGGCCAAGTGATTATGAAATATGTAACATTTTTACACAAATTATTTTCATAAGGGTATTTTATGACTAACTATGTTACTTATATATTATCGATTATGCATAATATAATTATATAAATTAGTCTCACAATACATAGCTGCCACAGTTTTCAATTTTTGAAAGAGTAATAACATAAAATCGAATCATTTTATGTACCTACCTATATTTCAAATTCATTAGCTTGTCAGAGCGCCTGGAGCGCTAAGATGCCGCCACGGCAAACAATAATGATGACAGCGCTAATATGGCGCTCCGCAATCCGCACACAAGCGGTAACGAATGTTGTATTATTATGTTTTGAACATAAACCTTTTTAGGTACATCGGGTAAAACTTTGATTATTCATAAACTATTAGGTATGTCTCAGTACATCTAATATCTTTTTAATTTCTAAAATCAATCATTGATAAGTAAGAAGGTAAAGTCTATGTTTGCTACAACACAAGATATAGTATTTTTTTAATAATAAAGTACGTAACTAATTATCATTATTGTAATTACAGTGAAGTTAAAGATAACAGTTCTGCAACGTCTTACACACATTTGACTTCAGTCATTCCTAACACGATCTGTTCAAGAGATAGCCAAGAAATGACAAACAATTTTTTTAACAAATTTGACTCAAATTCCGTAGTGATAAGCAAAAATTACAAGAGGGATAGCAGTGACTGGTTCGAATTGCGTAAGGATATGTTGACAGATTGAAATTTTTGTATAGTGGTAAAAAGAAGAGATAACAGCAGTAAAGCCAACTAAGTAAAAAATATTTTGTACAAATAAAATATTTGCAATGTAAAATCAGTTGCGCATGGAATCTAAAATGAACAACTGGCTTTGCAACAACTGGCGAAGCAAGAAAATGTAACAATCGAGCCTTGTGGATTATTCGATTATTGGTGCCACGCCAGATAGATTAATAGGTCCAAACACGATTGTGGAAATTTAATGTTCCAAAGTTGCCTATAAGAATGACCTGGAGAATAGTGTAAGAGCAAATAAAATACAAATATGGAAACATGATAAAAAAGTGAACTGACTAGTCTAAACAAATATTGTAATTGTTATTACCAAATTCAGGGGCAACGCCACGTTACACGCAAACAAAACTGTTTATTTGCTGTGTGGAGTGGCGAAAGTATACCACTAAAAATAGAAATTATAGAAAGAGTGTTTTATATGAATTGGCAGTTGCTTGAAATTCTTGATTCTCGTCAAGCTCAAGGGATGGCATTGCGAGATCACGGAGAGGAAAATGTTTCATCAGTGCTTGAAATTTCTACAATACCAAGCCGTAAAAGGAAAGTAAATGAAACTGTGCCTCGTGAACAACAGCAAATAATAAGTATTGAAGCCTTATCACCTCACACACTGCCTTTAACATTCGATGAGAATAAAGAAAACCTGCCGGGTTGTAGCAGACAGCTAACTTTTGATGAGCTGTAAACTCTGTATTTCGTTAATAAATTATAAATGAATATAAATAAATATCTTTTAATATTTATTTTCTTTGAAACAACATATATTTGAAGCGAAAGAAATTTTTTATATTTTTCCATACAAACATGTATGACGAGAGCTAACGAAAAAGCAGTAACTCAAATTCTAATTCTATAATTTTCTAAGCGACATAGCAATATCTCATGAATAAGGTATATCCACATATATTTTTGATGTTTCATCTATTTTGAAAAATAATAATGGGTTGGGTTTCGAAACGAGTCGCCTGAATTTGAGGGTATTGGTAGTGTAGGGGGCTTAAGGTAGTTCGTTTTAATCCCCTAAAAGTAATTTTGGCTGCCGGAGTTGCGTCTAAATATTTTTAAACAATTTCCAAAATGTCATAAATACTTCGGCAATTATGCAAAACGGAACATAGTTTTTATACTTTAGTACAGTTTTACAAATGTAATTTTTAGGTTTTATGTGAAAAACGTGAAACGAAACGCAAAACTGCCAACTTGGAATGATCATATTGACAGCTAATGTCAAATTTGTGCATCATTGCTTTCGAGTGCCTTGGGTTAGGTGCGACTGTAATAAGTAAATAAATAGATTATGTTAGGTTCTCTTTTGACCCTTAATCCGAAAATAGGAGCCCTTCGCAGGGCTCCGACAACCTTAGTTTATTAAACTAGTGTGATGAATGTGGAAGTTGGCAGTGCCATACACACCGATGTTTGGAGATTTCTTTTTCAGAGGAAACCAAGCATTTCCGGCAAGTGAAAATGGTGAGGGGGGTTTCAAGACCCCCCCTGCTCCCTCTCCAATCACTCACAACCCCTAAAAACGGCGACGTATTTCGAAACCTTTGCCATAATAATTATACCTATAATAACAATAAACATCCATAAATAAATAAAAGAAATCAACTTTTACTAAACTTCAATTATCTCGTAACTCGCTTTAGTTGAGATACGGTTTTTGCGCTTAGTAGAGCAGTATTGTGTGTTTTAGGGTACCGTAGCTAAAAATTGTAAAAACGGAACCCTTATAGATTCGCAATGTCTGTCTGTCTGTCCGCCCGTATATCACAGCCAATTTATTGCAAAACAGATTTGAAAACTGGCAGGAATGGAATTAGATGTAGGTATTCTATGAACTGCTTGACTATTTTTATACAAAAACAAAACGAACATAATAATGGCCTCTCCATAGATGGAAATGACCTAATAATTTTTATCATCTTACGGCACGTAGGTATTTACCTACTTTCGTCAACATTTAATACCTATAACGTCTAATGTAAACCAGTTTTGCTCATGGCTGCACTGAGAACAAAAATTGCGCTATGCCTATATTGTACAAACAGATTGATGTATGTAATATAAATTTTAATATCAGTATCTCAATTCAATATGCTAAAACGTTTTGCTTGCGATTTTGAAATATTGGAATACGGATGTCGCCAGAATACGGCCGCACGCGACGAGAATGAAGGGGGGCGCCCCGCAGTAGACGGAGTTAAGCTCCCTTCACCTCCCCTGCTTCACCCCCTCATTTACCAAAACAGTCGCTTAGGACAGCGCCTTAAATCAGCGTACTATCTGTTCAATAATACAAGAAAGTATGTTTGTTTAGTTCCCGCGTATTAAATTTCTATAAATAATACTCTACCACATACACACAATACCATCTAGTCCCAAACTAAGCAGAGCTTGCACTATGTGTACTAGACAATATATGGTTACATAATATCATACTTTTTTGGAAATATATATTTGTAATTATATTATACGTAGAACCCAGACAAACACCCAGACCAAGTCAAATATGCACACAAATGTTTGACTTGAACTGGAATCAAACCCGCGACCTTCGGCATGGCAGTCGCTTACAATCCCGCTACAGCACCGGGTCGTCAGTATTCGTGTGTACTTGCAATAAGCGTGACACCTCAGCGATGTCTGCAGTTAATAGTTCTCTTAAGAGTGACCTAGGAGACTGTGGCCGAATGTTGAGTGTTTGTTATGTCCGATGTGACGTAATTACTGCACTATAACCCGTGATAGGTTGTCGGACGAGGACAGCTATTCTAAGCAACGCTTAGTGATATACACAAGTGTAGTACAACATTGAAAGATACGTTTCCAGAGTGCTTCTTGTGGTGTGAGTCTCCTCTATAGTTTATAGCTGGCCTACAGACTTTGGTCAATAGAAAGATTTGGCCTACTATACCACGCTGGCTAGGAGAATGGGTACAGGGGTTAATGTCAAGTTTTGAACAGTTACCGATCAATCAATTTTCTAAAGATTCGTACTAAACACCTATAATGTTTCTACATTAAAAAAATAGTCAGACGAAGCTTTTAAGTAGATGCTACACATAATACAGGCCCGATCGATGTCGATGACAATACTTAGGTTCAATTATTTTGTTTTGGATTGACTTTATGTCTGAACGCAAATGGGAGTGGTTATACCCTCGGATGGGCAGGAGTCCTAATTTTTAATTATTTTATATAGACAAACCTAAAAAGAAAGAGAAGTAGCATACACCTACTGTTCATTTAATGAATGAATGAATGGAATGGAATAAATATGGAAAATTGACGGCTTCACCACCCAGTTGAGATGGATTGCATTCGTCATTTTCTTGTGAGTGTGTGGCGGATACCGGTGACGGAATTTTAAGAACACGCAAAGGCCTCCGATGGATTGCATCATTAACCTGGTATTGAGAAGGCAGCGAAGGCAGAGCTAATATCCTCGCGAATCTGATTTGATTAGAAAGCGTTCGAGAGCTCCAAGACGATCGTCTTAGATGCTACTGAGATGCTACTGGGGTTATGCTAGGAAGAGGATAGTAGGTACTTTTTCGCTTCGCATTCTTTGACTAATGATACTAAACCGAACCTTCATTTTTTAGTTAATTGAAACTAATAGCGGTGTGGAGAGGGAGTTGATGTGCGCTTTACTTTGGCTGCTATACTTATTAACCGTTCACTGTTAGCTTATTTATTCTAAGGACAAACTTGAAAGTGGAGTAAAACCAATGTGTGGCCGTAGTCTAATATTTCATCTTACCTTATCAGCCTATTGCGGTCAACTGCTAGACGTAGGCCGCTATCAGGGTACGTAACATGAGCCGATATTTAGTTTTTATCATGCAATCTCTCACGCTACGCAGAGGGTCTGCTACGCAGAGGGTCTCGGGTTCGAATCCTTCGACTTTTTGAAGTTAAGTGCGTATTAAATTGTTAATTATCGCTTGCTTATCAGTGAAGGAAAACATCGTAAAGAAACCTGCATGTCTGAGAGTTCTCCATAATGTTCTCGAAGGACTCCCAGCTGTGTGAGCTTGTTATAAGCATTTGGTTATTCATATACATTATGTAACTATTACTGATATATGTCTGTAAGCTCTCCTAAGATTAAATAAATAAATAAAGGCATGTGAAATCTGCCAACCCGTACTTGGCCAACGCGGTAATAGTGATTGGATTCTATCCGCCGTTTATACTGTCCCACTGCTGGGCACAGATCTCTTCTTATTATGAGAAGGGTAAGGCCATAGTTTTGAAGAATTGTCGTACACAAAGAACCGGCCAAGTGCATATCGGGCCACGCACAATGTAAAGTTCCTTATCCAGTGACCTAAGTAGGACTCGAGCACAATAGTAATTTTAGTAAAAATAATATCGCTCTCTCATTTAGGTGTAAGGGAGCAACCAGTACACGTAACTTTTTTCAAAGAAAAATTTTTGCCGAAAATAATTTCCGAGTGGTTACAATGTACAACTATCCTAAATTTCGGCTCTATAGTACTTACAGTTTTTGCGTAAAGCCGCGGAGGGACAGACGGATGGACGGACATGGCGAAACTAAAAGGGTTCCTTGTGGTTTACTACAGAACCTTAAAAAGGCATATAATTCCGATTAGTTAATATTCTCATTTAAAAATCGAAGTGTCAAAATCAGCCCTATTAAGAAATAGTCAAAATATTTGTCCCGCCATATCCCACCTCTTATAATTAGTGACATGACCTATTCTGATTGCTATCTCTGTGTAGTACTGAGGCAACACAGTCTAATCTAGGTGACGGGTGGCCTGTTTGACGGGACGTCACCGCATATATATAATATGTGTGTCTGTCAGTACGTGTTTGTCGTTGTCTAATTACGCCAATTTTATTAGTCTGATTAATGTGATTAATGCTTTGCAATCCTGGTATTAAATAAGGCTGTCAATTTTCTTTTTTGGCGAGTATAGTCAAGATGGGATTAAACGTAAGGCAATACTTAGACCCGTTGATCTACGAAGGGTAAGTATGTATTATGAAATATCAGGTAGAAAACGCTCTCTGCTGTGGTTAACCACTAATAACATCATAAAGCCTTTCGCAGTCCACTGCTCCTATGTTACAATAAGCATAGTGAGTCATCTCATCAGTCATCATCATCATCGTCCTAACGTTATCCCAATTGCATCCAAGACTTACGCGACTTGGAATCCGAGGTCCGCTTACTAGTCCAACCAGATAAGACAATATCAGCATTTCCAAAGAGCGACTGCTGTCTAACCTCCGTAACCCAAAGGGATAGCGATATTCCATGGCTTAGACCAGTATCAGTTTATTTGAGGGTACTGACTTCCCGTAACGACTTTCAAATATCTTCATGAAAGCCGGGACCGACCATTTAACATGCTCTCCGGGGCTCGGAGCAAGCGATAATTAACTATGTTATACGCACATAACTTAGAAAAGTCATTGTTGCGCGCCGTGGATTCGAACCCGAAGAATAGATTATTTTGCTACTTTCGAAACCCTGTTGGTTAATCTTGTGCCCTCTTACAGTCACACAGTCATAATGGGCGATTTTAATACCTGTCTCCTCAAAAATTATTCCCGCTCTTCTTCTCTTCTTTCTACCTCTATAGCTTGTAATCAGGGGCGGCTGTACCTTAAGTGCGCTCGTGCTCTTAACTACCAGATTTTAAATCGTCTATGAATAAACAAAGTACATAGGTATTAATCTATAAGTACTAATATCTGATTAGAGATCTATTATACAATCTTTGCTAATGTATTTAAGACATGTTTTACAGCGTCACAAATAGTCCCCGTGCGATCGACGCAGCGCACGCCGCACGTTCATACAACTTCTACGAGATACGGGCGAAACGCCTGGCGCGTGAGACAGAGATAGTTCAATACAAAATGTACCGTGAAATAACACCTTCCCGTGCGGCGCACGGGCGACCCGAAATCTCTCGAAAGAGGGCGAGCTTTGACGAAGTTCGTTTTGTTTCGTTTACATTTTGGAATTCTGAAAGGATTTCTGATATATACACCTATGTGTGTTTAGTGTTAACAAAGTTGTGATTTAGTAAGTTTGAGTAAATAACTTTGAAAATTTGTAATAAATTATAACGTTGACTCGATTCGATCAATTAGATAGGTATTAAATAGGCAGTGTTAAGCACGCCATTTATAATTTGAAACTAGAGTGTAAATAGGTACAAAACTGTTATGACTGAAATTAAAGAAATGTTTGTGATTGTTTACCAACATTAAATTATTATTTTCTTTGCGTATTAATTGAATGTATTTAAATAGATTCAAAAGGTAAGTAAGTACTTAAGTAGGTTCCTAGTTTGTAGCTAGTGATAAAATGTTGTTTTACTTTATCTTAGACATCGAATAGGTATTTATAACTTAGGCCTAGTTTCACCGCTGTCGTACATTTAGTATGCCTATAAATTAGTTACAACAAACTTCCAACGTTAATTTATCTGGAAAGTAGTCCGATCCATGGCGGCTAAACGGGGCTTCAGGGTGCTGGTAAAGTGCACCACCACTTCTCTGATCCACGAGCCGCCACTGCTTGTAATATGTCAATACTTCCTACTAGCGCTACACATCATTTCCCAAACTCTACGCCTTCTCTCCTCGATTTAATCATGGTTTCTTGAAGAGACCATGTCGCCACGCACGGGCAATAGGTACCTTGCAGACATGTCCTCTTACCATGAGTTGCTTTTCATCTCGTACAAAATCCGTCCTCCTAAGATTAAGCCTAAAGTTCTATTGCAGCGCAATTTTGGTGGCATTAACACCGCTGATCTTTGTAAAGATACCAGAGATATCAACTGGTCTCATCTGATCAACTCCGAATCTGTAGACGAAAAGGTTGACATCTTCACAAACCAAATCACACTGCTTTACGACAAGCATGCCCCAATGCGACCTGTAAAACTAAAACACCGTCTCTCACCTTGGCTCACTGAAAACATTAGACAGCTGATACACAAGAAAGCGGCGGCTAAGCTTAGATATAAAATGAAACCCGATGCTTCTAACCTACAAAAATATGTCACGATTACAAATCACTGCAATAGGGTGTGTAGGGATGCACAACGCCAACATATTCATAGTTCTGTGAAAAATGGAGATCCAGCAAAGGTCTGGAAATTTCTTAAAACCCTGGGGGTTGGCAAGGCTCGCCAAAACGCTACTCCTAATGACTTCAACATTGACTTGCTCAATCAACATTTCTCTGCTTCGTCCAATATTGAAAGGACTACTAAAGCAAGCACTATAAATTATCTTTCATCTCTGCCAACTCCTACTTATTCACCTTTTGTCTTTAATCACTTCACCGATAGTGATGTTAAGAAGTGCATAATGGCAATCACGTCCAACGCTGTAGGTAGTGACTGTGTCAGCCGTAATATGATCCTTCCTATCCTCGACATAATCCTACCCATAATTGGCCATATCTTCAATATGTATCCCCATCCATGTGGAAGGACGCCCTTATAACACCAATTCCAAAAACCTCTCACCCTTCATCCTTCTCTGACTATCGGCCTATTTCTATCCAGCCATTCCTCTCAAAAGTCTTTGAACACCTCGTTTATAACCAAATAAACTCTTTCCTTTGCAAAAATTGTCTTCTTAATCCATTTCAGTCCGGTTTCCGTTCGGGCCACAGTACCGTCACTTCCCTGGTCAATATTACGGATGACATCAGGGTTGGCATGGAAGGCGGAAAGCTCACAATTCTCGCACTACTAGATTTTAGCAACGCCTTCAATACAGCCGATTTTGATATTCTACTCAGTCGACCTTGCTCTCTTAACATTTCTCCCACGGTGATTGATTGGTTTCGTACTTACCTGTGTGACCGCCGACAGCGTATACGCATTGAGAACTCACTTTCTTCTTGGTGTAACGCAACTGTTGGTGTGCCCCAGGGTGGCGTGCTATCTCCTTTACTCTTCGCAATTTTCATAAATTCTATATCAAATAATCTTCGCTGTTCCTATCACCTTTATGCAGATGATCTTCAAATTTATACGCAGTCGTCACTAGCAGATATGTCACTTTCTTTAAGTACCATTAATAGTGATCTGGAACTGATTAGCAGCTGGAGCAAATCATTTGGACTAAAAGTTAGGTACTTCAAAAATAACATCAAAAATTTACTGGTCTCAGCTCCCTCGCGTCATTTTTGACGGCACCGTAATACCCATACAAGACAAAGTTAAGAACTTGGGTTTCATTATGGACTTTAATCTCAATTGGCGATCGCAGATCCAAGAAGTGAGTCGAAAGTTATTTGCTTCAGCAGGTTCACTGAGAAGGCTTAGGAATTTTCTTCCTACTACCACCAAAATTGCGCTAGTAAACTCTCTCCTTTTGCCCATTATCGATTATGCAGATGTCAGCTATTCAGACCTCGCCGAAAACAAACTAGATAAACTTGAGCGCCTTCAAAATCTCTGTATACGATTCATATTTGGATTACGCAAATATGGTCATGTTTCACAATTTCGAGCACAGCTCAAGTGGTTACCTATACGACATCGCCGGAATGCTCATATTCTTTCTTTGCTGTACAACATATTGTTTAACCCTTCAACACCCTCCTATCATAACGGACGTTTCGAGTTCCTTCATGATACGCATAACCGTTATTTAAGGTCACCAGAAAATTTGAAACTGAAAATGCATTCCACAGCATTGTATGACAAATCCTTTTGTGTAACCGCTGTTCGCCTATGGAATGCGCTACCATTACATATAAGACAAGCTCAGACGATAGCTAAATTCAAAGCTTTAGTAAAGGTTCACTACCTATCACTATAACATTTTCTCGTTCTATAAAATACATGTATGTATTAAATATTATGTAACTCCTTATAGATATGTATGTATGTATCTATGTATGTATGTATATATGTACGTATGAGTATATATGTATCTATGTATTAAGTATGTTTATATATTATTTAGTTTGTTTAATGGTACACATGTAACTACCATTTTTCTCCTACCAATAATATCTCCATCCAAAGGTTGCCTAGTAGAAATCGCTTTCAGCGATAAGGCCGCCCTTTGTACTTTACCTAGATATAATGTCTATAATAATATTTTTCATTGTGTACAAAAAAGAGTAAATAAATAAATATATAAAAATAAATAAATAAATAATTAATTGTACCTACTAAATAATTTTATTGATATTTACACGTAATTTGTGTCTGTTTTAATAAGTTATTTAACAAATTATAAATCAATACGACATATTTTTCGTTAAATATAAAAATAAACTTTCTCTTAACTAAGTCTTTCCTCAATACTCATAGTATTATAATGTAGGAACGGGTACCTAATATTATTATGTAAGGCTCTCTCCATAGAGATAGATGTACAAATTATAATAATAATTATTATTTAGAACATGTCGATTAACAATACAGGGTGTTGATTTGCAATTGCTAAATATTTCATGAAAAATAAGTCACTTAAACTTCAAATAAATTTGTCGTCACCGTACACTTTGAAAATTAACTCGGTGTATTGACCGCCGCCGCCGCGCAGCTGATCGCCATTGCAGGTGCCTAACACACACAAGCATACGTACATACAGTGGCTGCGCGATTCAGTCTTATTTTGCACGATTTAACAGTTTAATCTGATTTAGTATCTAAGTAACTTTTAATGAAAATAGGGTCTTATATCATCGCTCACTGTTTAAAATAATTTTAGATTAATAAGTATACTGTCTTTGTTGTATTATTAAAATATTTTGCAAATGCAGATCATCATTATTGTATATTAGGTAGTTTCTACCAGAATTTGTAGCTAGAGATTTCAGGACCTACTGGCCTACTGATGGGAGCGAGAATTATGACACACACCCTGAACGTTTTACAACAAACTAAAAAAACCCATGGCTAAGTTTTATATTAAACCATTCAAATGTTCTACACAAAGAAGGTCGTAAATATTTCAATTTGAAATTCATTTTAATAAAAGATTGAAGGAATTGAAAACACAGATACTTCATAAAGCTTTTGTATTACGCTCCATATGATAACATCGTTGGCGTGTATAGGGGTCGGGTAGGTCACGCGTTCATCCCAGTATGGTCTCTAGACCAACATTCTGGGATGTGCTCTAGACCATCCCAGAATATTGGTTCGAAATGCTAAAATACCCAAGGAACTTTACGCCAAAATAATAAAAACCAATTAATTATTTACTACTAAGAAACCTATACTTAAATAAAAAATAAGAAATTGTCAAATATACTTACAATACATTTCGTTTTGTTACACAATATAGTTTTGAATGCAAAATGTCCTAAGCTTTTCTTTTTAGTAAAGAGCCAGGCCTTCCCTAAAATAAACTTAGATACATGGATAACATTTAAACAAATAAAGTCAAGAACTAAACTATGAAGAACTGAACTAAATATAGCCTAGTTTCGAACTATATTTAGTTTATACATTACCGGACTGCTGAAGAAAGGTAACGTTGTTTAATAAATCTTATTATTATTATAATTTGAATTTCACCCATACTGCGCTTACCACAAGTATAATACCTAAGTAATGTCTCCAGGCTTATGAGAAAATACAAGAAAATACGTATGAATTGATAACAGGCTACGTGACATATAACTAGGCACATCATGACAATAAACTAGGATCCAAATTGTGCTCTTGCAACTCCGCCTCCGCAAATATGGTAGCCATTTTAACTTTAAGTTTACTCTGTGTTACTAAGGAGAACTTCTTAAAGGAGTCAGCATAACTCATGAATAAAAGGTCCACCGCATCGACGCATTTCGAACGTTTGTTCTGAATAAAAGTCAAGAGTTTCGTGTTATCTGTCTCTGCTTGTTGCGAAGTAATTGGGTCTCTAACGGTCGCACGAGATTGTGTTCTAGATGACAAAGGAGATGATATCTCTGTTGGGACTTCTTCCAATTTGATAAGACACTCGTTTTCTATCAAGTCTTCTTCCAGAATATTCTGCGAGTCTCGGAGCTCCGAGAGGTCTTTCGAACCGCTGTGTGACACTTCCAAGTGTAGAAAGCTTGTGTCCTGGTTGTCTCGGTCGCTTCTCTTCCTTGAGTGTATAAAAGGCTCTAGGAATTCCAAATAAGGTCCCCAGCACCAATTGCTGTGGGACTTTGCACTCGCTTTTCGATAGAGCACCCATTTCTTGTATTTTGTGTACCCATCTTTTAAGCCCTTCCATTTGGTTCGCAAGGTTTCACCTGAAATGTGAAAATGAAGCAAGTAAGATTTATGTGTAGGTACTGATTTCGCGTTCGGCTCCGCCCGCGTGAATTATGTACCTGTACCTTCCCCAGAGATGAGACTATCTATTGATGAAAACTGTACAAAAATCCGTGAGGTAGTGTTTGGGTTTATTGCGTTCATACATACATATAAGACGCGGCGAGGAATTCATTTTAAAATATGTATACTATGTATAGGCATATTTCTGCAGAGTAGTAGTAGGTACAGTACTGTAGGCAAAATGAGTTGCAAGTAGGCGTAGTCATTTGTAAATTCTAATCATGGATTAAAATGTTTGCTCAATTCCGGGTTTTTGTGAAATATCAATTGCTATTCCGAGATTGGATGTGCTTATGCGGTATTTGCCTTATTGAGAAAAAGGTACATATCTATGTATACTAATATAATAAAGCTAAAGAGGATTTTTTTTAACCACTGGTCCGATTTGAATAATTATTCTGAAGGCTATAGCTTAAATTACATATAATGTAACGTTAATTATTAGCAACGGGTGCGAAATTGATAAAACCGTGTATAACTCTCTGTAAACGCAGGATCAGCTAGTCCTTAATATTTACGTACTTAGATAATATTTTATAGGAAACTAATGAAAACTGCCATAGATAATACAATTAATGCAGTTTATCTTGAGAAACAGTATTTAAGATAATGTGAACACATTGCAATTAAACTACAGTTCGAAACGTCGGCGTTCGGCTAGTAATAAATAAAAAATATAGTTTCTAGATCATGCAGTTTAAATGTAATAACTTAGTAAAGCCAATATATCGCAATAAAATCGGTAAACTGTAGTTTAAGTTCAAAGTATTTAATATCTATTGATTGATTCTCAAAAATTCAAATATCAATTAGGTTGAAAAAGTCGCACAAAAGACGATTATTACATATCAAATTATAAAGATAATAATTACTTAAAATCAAAACATTAACTATACCTATTATCAGTTTAACCACAAATAGATCATATTAATTGACAGCTGGGTATGTGCATAGGTGCGATGTAATAATCAAAACATTAATTATATTATCACTTTTACTAAAATGTAACACGTACACAAAAAAACAGCGATAGCTAAGTGGAGACACCAACAGACTGCTACGCAGAGGGTCTCGGGTTCGAATCCACGGCACGCGCCAATGACTTTTCGGAGTTAAGTGCGTATTAAATTGTTAATTATCGCTTGCAAATCGGTGAAGGAAAATATCGTGAGTAAACCTGTATGTCTGAGAGTTTTCCATAATGTTCTCGAATGACATGAGAAGTCTGCCAGCCCGCACTTGGCCAGCGT
This sequence comes from Euclidia mi, assembly GCA_944739405.2. NCBI lineage: Eukaryota > Metazoa > Arthropoda > Insecta > Lepidoptera > Erebidae > Euclidia > Euclidia mi. The sequence goes on along the minus strand of OX123200.2, from coordinate 59,705,126 downwards.
GGTGGACTATGGCCTTACCCTTCTCATAGTGAGAAGAGGCCCGTGCCCAGCAGTGGGACAGTAGGCTGATGATGATGATAACACGTTAATTGTTAGCTATGTGAATATGTTCGATCCCCACACGAGATAAAACTGTGTAATCAAGTATTTGTTGTTTCGAGCGTTGAAATACTTTATACCTCAAATAGAAAACACCTAGAAACAATACATTTTGAGTCATAAAAAGTGTTCTGTGCGTGGATAGAACCAAAAACGCACGGCGCGGTGCAATCATTAAACCACCACACTTTCCGTGCAATCGTTGGCAACGTTGTTGATAACACTGCTGCCAGCCCAATAAGCATTTCTTAATTTATTAAGTATTATTTATATCAACATGGTTTTATAAATTGACACAACAAAAATATTAAAAAAATACAAAGGAGCAGCATATAATATAATAAAATAACGTAAACAAAGCAAAACAAAAGAACGAAAAGAAAGCGATAATTTCTCAACTACTTATTTTACTTCCACAAAAATTTTACATACTTACTCTCTTAACGATATTAATGACATGATTTACGTAAAAAATATCGATAGGTATATCTAACTCAAGAACCGAATACCGTATACATATATAGAATACCGTAGTCGTATCATAAACATAAGAATATCTGAGCTCTTTGACATAAGCGAAACAAACTAATTTAATCTGTGGCGAATCAGAACAGACGTGTAGTGAAAAAATAATACTCACTAGGTTCTTGCATTTCTTTGGCGATCTCCTCCCAAATGTCGTTTTTAGCAAGAAAGTTCTTGTACTGTCTATGAGTTGTATCATATAACACAGGATGACTTTTAATACACTCAATAAACTTCTCAGTATCCATTATTTCCTTAAAATTACGTAATAGGTTATGTTTAAATAACACGACAGACAACGCTTCGCTATCGCTTCGCGTCTCGCGTTGCCGCGCCGCATTCGCCCTCCCGTTGACCGCGCTACGTTGCCGCTCTGTGCCGACAGGCGATGGGTAGTGTCACGCTCTAACCCGTTTAGCCGTCTCGCTCTGTAATCGCAGCGTGTCACATACTGCGGTTCGCTACATGAATTCAATGTTTACCGCATTTTTAGACTAGTTGCGTTTACTTTTACGTAGTTAAAATTACCTACTGACTGCCTCGTTGGTCTCGCGGCATAAATGTGCGCGTGGGATTGGGAGGTCTCGGGTTCGATTCCCGGGTCGGGCAAAGTGTTATTGGGTTTTTCCGTTAGGAAATTCTCAGTAGCAGCACGGAGTCTGGTAATGTGCCCTGTATGGCAATAGGCTTGCCCCCTATTACGTGGGACCTTATAATTCTTTTCTGTGGCGAAATGTGGGTGTAATATTACACCGCTGCCTACCCCTTCGGGATACAGACGTGAGTCAATACATAAAAAATAAAAAAAATACCTAATATGTTTTATTTGTTTATAACAAATAATTGTATTTTATTTCTCTTGCACAAATTTACAAACAAGAACTATGTAATAAGTACGTTATAGTACATTGTTCACCGAGGGAGGAAAGGAACCGATTACTAGCGAGGGAGCAGTTTGTGGCCCGAAGGCGCAGCCTAGGGCCACAATACTCCCGAGGTAGGAATGGGACTTTCACCCGAGTGCTGCACAGTGCTTTATACTACACCTGTGAGGAACATTTAAAGACTTGTATTGTAGAAAGTATTTAATAATATTAAATAATTGGTCATAAGTTTGGTTGTATTTTTTCTTCGATTTATCCGGTAGTAGGTTTAAAACAGCTGTTTCCGAAGATGCTTTTAAGTAAGGCGGCGTCATTACAGCATCACTTTCACTGCTAAAAGTCGACATTTTACTTTATTTTTAAAATAAAATCAAAACGTAAGACACCACGACACAATTTAGCTTAGAATTTGACACCAATGTACAGTACTCGCCAAACTTTATGGCCGCTCCGAATCTAGCCGCATTGCGCTGCGCAGAACACAAAATGAGGTACCTATCAGCGGGACGTACGCGGGGCGTGGAGGCAGGGCACGCACGCGCGCGCTGTCTTCCACCTGCTAGCGTCCTCGCCTCCCGCGCGTTAGTGTGAGTGTGCTACGTTCGTACACGACTCACATAATTCGTGAGCTCTGACAGTATCGTCGCGTTTAAAATAGTTTCGTAGTGTTACTTCTTTATTGTTTCTCGTTGCTATCGTTGTTTCTTGTTGTTATTTGTACTGATATAGTTACCATGGTCATTGATCATGCCTTGCGGTCGTTTTAATGTTTTACGTCGCCAAACACGGAAAATAGTGTATGACGTAGTAACGTTTATGAAGAAGGAAAGAAGTCTAGGCTTAAAAGTCCCTTCACCTAACTGAATTTATATTACTCGAATTTGATTGAATATGTAATTAAACAATATAATATAGCTAATCTAACAACGTAACTGAAGATTTTAATTTTCAATAATTACAAATAGGTGTATTTTCTTGGTTATGATTATGACATGTCCACCCGACTGTACCATGCGCAAGTTCGTACCGATGGCTACATTCAGAGCGGCCATAAAGATTGGCGAGTACTGTACTCTATGGAATTTGACCAATATTTCGCGCTTCTTTTGTTTTTTTTTTATTCTTCACAAAAGAATGTCAGTGGCACGGAGATTCCATATTTAAATTATATGAAAACTCCTTGGGCAGGCGCGCGCCATAGATAAGATAACACATGAGAAATGAAAATGCAATACAAAAATACAACTTTCTCTCCCGCTAAAACACGTTAGAAATGGATTTTCATACATTTTTTCCTCCCGCTTATTCAGGTCAAGGAAAAGACTAACGTTCTCTTTTCATTTTCAGGGAATATTGACTACTGTTCCGATCAGGTGTAGTATAAAATTATTTTTGTGACACTTGGATACTACAGATTATTTAATATTTAACTAGTAGTGATACATAAATAAAAGTAAGTAGGTTAGTAGGGTTACCTACCTTCTTGCTGTTATTGTAATAAGTAGCACCATAGATTATACAGATATACTGGAGTAGCACCTAGCTCTCTATAGTAATATAGTATTATTATTTAGACCAGCTGTGCCCCAGTTTTTCACCCAAATATCCTCTTCGCATAACATTCGTTTCCTTTTGGCCCGAACCTTTGAATCGTAACGTGATGATATAAATAACTTAACTGTCAATAAAACAATCTAAGAAGTAGTGACTAAGATAAGTGTATCAAACTGGCTTTAATTTATGAGTAAAGATTAGATTAAGTATAAAAAATATAGTAATTTTCTGTAAATTTCAACTTTTATTTCTACACAATTAAACAAAATAAAACATGACATCAAACTGAGGGTATTGCGCATGGCGAGTAACTTACAATACAATTGATAGATAATCATAATATACTTGTTTAAATAAGCTATTTATATGAGTGTATATTTTTTATTATTATTTAGGTTTAATTGTAATATAAAGCTGCAATTTTGGCAACAAGTGGAAAACATCGATATGAAAACAAGTTTATCTTTAAAATGTACCTATGCTTGATCGCAGTTTCCCAAGACGTAACTTTGTTCTTGTAAATTGTGGTCCCATACATATTAGGTACTAATAATAGTATATTGTTGCACCGAGTGCCAATCTACCTACCGTGACAAAATATTAAAAAATATCAATAACTATTATCTTTTAAAAACAGGTCTCAAATATCTACAATGGTACCACAGACTATATTGTACTAAGGTACAGACGGAGCACTCCCATAGATCAAAACTGGACTGTAATAGGCTCACATATCATAAATGACAGTTGTTTTTTTTTTCATCGGTAACGTTTTTCGGGCAATGATTAAGAATGATTCAGCCTAATTTTTCCTAGTAGGAAATATCCATTTTACTATTTTAAGGTAAGAAAGGGCATTTCTAAAATAAAAGACTGCTTGTTCACTTCGCCTTATTTTTAATTTAGTTTATTTAAAGCTTGACATTGCATCACAGGTAAAGATTTGTTTTGTAGTCGGAAGACATCCGTGCCTTTTAATATTTAAAGACGAACTCTATCGCATGTTGCAGAAAGAAACCTCTTCCCGAAATCCTTTTGGCACACAAATTGTTTACGAAATTCCTGGAAACTCAAGCTTCGCAATCATTCACAATTCATTAATTGTGAATGATTGCGAAGCTTGAGTTTCTTTTTGAAGTGACTTCGACCACTTTTTGAGTCCTGTCTCACTTTTTGGAAACATGGGAATCCGACGTCTTTTCGTCTACTAGCACATGTCGCAACACAGCACTTGTTGTATATGATGATATCACAGCTTCAGAAATTGAGAGGATAAGTTACGGAAATAAATAAACGCAAAACTGTACTCGATTAACTTAGAAACTAATGTTGATGTTTACAAAACTGTCATAATTGTCAAAACTTTGACAAATTGACAGATTAGCAAACACGGTGATAGGTTCCAGGAGTTCGGGGTGGGAGGTAACTGTCAAATAAGATATGTGAGTGCCATAGACTAAGGTTGAAATATTTTGTATGAAGATTAGCTGCCGTGAATGGTACAGACGTTCAAAATGCGCGTGGCTTCTTTTTCGACCGAGTATTTTTTAAGCCGATTTAAATATTCAGCCAGTATCTTTTTTATCTACTTCATACAGTTTATATGGATCTTAATGGGAGACATAAAACCTTTAAGATAAGTTTATATCCAAATAAATATAATAAAAAAACAGTACAGTAAAGAAAAACAATGCAGTAATGTAGAAGCAGTGCAGCAATTACAACTTTCCTGCACTTTTATTACATTACTAAAATACGTCCTTTGTCGGCTTTGTAGTGATTAGTGATAACATTACAATGTAGATAAAAACATCTATTCACAAACTTGCAAAATGGCATTGCAAGATAAATAAGAGCGTGTAACGCTAAATAAACTGTAATCAAAAAGTATACATGTCTTTAATAAGCCGTAATCAGTTCAGATATAGTCCATCAAAAGCAATAAATATCCTTTCCAGTAAAACGTCTATCAAAACAAATCAATATATTTACTAAAAACAAAAGCTTAATAATATAGAACAGAGCAGATGTCAAAAAATCGAAGTAAAAACAAGCGACGTCGAAGCAATATTCATAAATTGGTTTTTAGATGAATTTGCGTAGAATGCAATCACGTTAATACACAGCTTGCTTGTAACATGAACTTGGCCCGACGTCTGATAAACGCTGAAGGGATGAGCACGCGGCCTAGAATAGGAGCGGTGAGCTTTCTTCGATCAAGAGGAAGCTTGCACTTTAATCTCTTCAAAATTCTTTCGTGATAACCTAAGTTTATGTACAATTGACTAGTTTTTGCCCACAGTTTCAACCGCGTTGGTGTCGGTTATCGGGAGAAAAGAAACCCGGTAGGTATGTAATAGGTATGTTATTCTGATATATAAAATACATAACTGTAATTTTTTTTAACCATTCTGGTTTTACTTCACAAAGTTTCGCATTTACAATTCATGCTTTTAAATACCCATGCCTTTTTTTTGGTAGGCAGAGACAACGGAATGCCACTTGCTTCTATCCTTACAGACCTCACGCGCTTCCCCTACACTCATTACTCTTTTCATACATGCTCGCCGATTTCGGGTACTACGGACCTTGCCGTTTTTTAGGACGTCCCCATTTACAATAGAAGTAAGATTTAAACGTTTTTACCCGACTTTAAAGTAAAAACCATTTCATAAATAAATAAACATCTGACGTGTAGTTTTGAGTTATCCTATAAATTGTGTTTTTTAGGTTATGTACTTTGAGATATGTTAGGATCGTTAGAAATGTGTTCCGTAGTCTCTGCCGTCACTACCCCTCCGGGAAACAGGCGTGAGTCTATGTATGTATGTATTTTGAGAAGCTTTTGAAGTTTCAAGTATTTTAAACTTAATAAAGAACATCAAGCGAAAAGAAATCACGTTATCAAAACATATTCATTCAGTTATCAAGACTGCACGGCTGGCGTAGTGGTTTAAGCGGCCGCCTCGCCGCTTGACACTGCGCCTAGTGCTGTGGGTTCGATCCCCACACGAGGCAACACTTTGTGTGATTCATAAATTGTTGTCTCGAGTCTGGGTGTTCATTGTGTCCGTTAGTTGTATGTTTGTAAAGTCCCCCGCGACACATGGATTAAGTCCTAGTGCGGGAGTTGTCTTTTAAAAAAGAAAAGAAAGAAAGAAGAAGAAGATATTCATAAATCGCCAACAGCTCGTTACTTGTAATCGTATCTCTGTGTACGGCAGTGGTGTTTTCTCATCGCTGTTTAATTTATTCCTCTATTGATTGATTAATATCACGATTGTACGAACTTGTGCAAATCCTTTCATAATATTTAGATAAGCATTCGTTTATGAGTAGGTATTCAATAAAGCAAATAAAGTATTAAAAAAAGCAGGCATAGCCTAGTGGAGAGACAGACGGACTGTTACGCAGAGAGTCTCGGGTTCGAATCCACAGCGTGCATCAATGGCTTTTCGAAGTTATGTGCGTATTAAATTGTTCATTATCGCTTGTTAAACGGTGAAGGAAAACATCGTGAGGAAATCTGCATGTCTGAGAGTTCTCCAAAATGTTCTCGAAAGACATGTGAAGTCTGCTAACCCGCATTTGGCTAGCGTGGTGGACTATGGCCTTATCCTTCTTAGAGTGAGAAAAGGCCCGTGCCCAGCAGTGGGACAGTTTATATACAGGGCCGTTGATGATGATGAAGCAAATGCTTTATAAGCTGTATATGTTCTGTGCATATGTTCTACCTTAAAGCTGCGGTTCCACTGAGGCGGAGCGGAGCAGAGCGGAGACGAGCTGTGCCGAGGTTCACCATTCACATGGCTTGAAATAGAAGAGGTGTGGATTTCAAGCCATGTGATTGGTGAATCGCGGCACAGCTCGTTTCCGCTCGGTTCCGCTCCACCTCAGTGGAACCGCAGTCTAAAACGTATACCCGCTACCATTGTGGTGCACTAATAAGAGATTTCCCGAAATACCGGCAATCCTTTCTTAGCGCACACCTACGCTGCCGCTGCCCAAGAAACATACATGACAAATAGCTTCTTGCTCCCAGAAGTTTCGGCTGTGAGTTAAGCTTAATATATAACATAACATAACTTCACGCTATTTTCCTCCGAAAGGGTAGGCAGACGTGTATTACACACCCACACTTAGCCAGTTATGTTTCGGTCTCGATGTATTAGGGGGCGGGCCTATTTTCATCTACCGGGCAAGTTATTAAGCGAGCGATAATTAAATATTTTTAAACACACATATCTTCAAAAAGTTAGAGGTGTGTGCTCGGGGTACCTACCTGGGGATCAAACCCGAGACCATCGTCTCCGCAGTCCGTTACGTACACCCGGTACACCACTAGGCTATATACATAATTATGTATTGATTAATATGGCCAAATATTTTTCGTGGACGTTATTAAACACCGGCAGAATAATCTTCGCGGTATTTTTACCGGCTCCACAGGCCGTCGCAGTGCTTAAAGGAACGAAATTGATTGCGCCAGCTGAATGTGGCGCGACAGTAATTAATGAACAATTGGCGACTCGATAATTAATTATCGCAAGGGTTTGGTGTTACCAGATACCATACCAATTGTAATGTGCTTTTTTAATTACAAAGGATTCGCGTTGCCGAGTACCCAGCTAAAATCGTGTGAAAAGTTGTGCCATTCAAATGAGAAGAAGAATTTACAAAAGACATATTTCACAAACACTGACGCTTTGCAGTTGATATGCGTATTAAATTGTCAATTATCGCATGCCACGTGCTTCGAAGAGCACGTTAAGCCGTTGGTCCCAACTGTCGCGAAAATCCTAGGCGGTCATTACGGGTAGTCAGGAATATCGCTATAACCTCGGGTTGCGCAGATCAAACAGTATTAAGACGGGTTAGGTATACATTTGACTCTTGCTATGACGTACAGAGTACGGAATTATTGACTATTGTAAAGTCTATGCAAGCACTAAGGGTAGATCTACCTAGGTTGTCTAAGTAACAGTACTGAATTCAATTTATAACTCGATATGTCTCGTACGTGCTCCAATACTAAATCTTTTACACTTGGACGGCCGGTTGGCGTAGCGGGAGTGTAAGCGACTGCTACGTCGAAGGTCGCGGGTTCGATGCCCGCTCAAGTCAAACATTTGTGTGCATGAACATGGATGTTTGTCTTGGTCTGGGTGTTTCTATGTATAATATGTATGTATTTACAAAAAAAAAGTATATATGTATGTTTATCCGTTATCTAGTACCCATAGTACAAGCTCTGCTTAGTTTGGGACTAGATAGTGTTGTGTGAATGTGGTAGAATATTATATTATTATTATATTACTTTATATTCAAAGCTTCTAAGGTAACATTGTTTATTATTACAAACGTTTCGAACAACACTGTTCACAGATTGCAAACTTACTAATATTATGAGCGCTTATTCCACGAAGTAAGGGAAGCCTTGAGAAATTAAACCTCTTAAAATCCGAAAAAATATGACGAGGCGATACACGTAGCTACGCACGCATTGTTTTTTAGTTGGTTTTGCCTACTGCAGTGGAAATTTTCGGCAATCCATCCAACAGACCCCAAGGAACACGCATGCCTTTCAGCTACCGACGCCTAATAGTTTTGGCCATAGTTTGTCTGTCAGTCAGTCAGTAACGCAAGGATGTTATATACAGGTGTTGAATACTCTTTTACGGGGTAATTATATACTTTAATATTGCTTATACACCAGAATAAGACATAGGCTAACTTTTGTTGCGATAACTGACAATCACAGTTGAAACCGCGGACGAAGTCTACTCCTTAATCATCATGTCATCGTAGAGACGTCCGCTGCAGGACATAGGCCGCCCCCGAGGTTCTCCACACAGACCGATCTTGACCCGCTCACATCCAAACGCTTCCCGCGATCTTAACCAGATCGTCGATCCACCTCGCGGGAGGCCTACCTCTGCTGCGTTGTCCGGTACTTGGTTGCCACTCTAGAATCCTTCTGCCCCATTAGTTCTTCGAGCTTAGTCCTTAATAGTGCTGGTCAGATGTATAGTGTTTTTATTTTGGGCTGGCACAGTTCCTCAATATTTGTACGACCTTATTGAACCTGTCAGTTTTAAAACTACTATTTGCAGGTCATATCCTGTTTGAACTTCACCAAAATTTAATTTAAAAACGTACCAACTTTTATCTTTTACCTCTCTAAAAATTCACTATTGTATATTTTTAAACAAAAATAAAATTCAGCCCAGAATGTCTTAGTTCTGTAAAATATAGCTGACACTAGTGTAGGAAATGCAAAATTCAAATTCAATAACCACAGCGAACCGCCGATATTGATACGTTTAATATTTATACAAGACTAGAGGACGCCAGCAGCTACGCCTGCATTTTTTTTAATTTACCCGTTTTGGCCGATCCCGTGGGAATTTTGGGAAATCCCTTCTTAGTGCACCCCTACGGTCCCCAAGGAACATACATGCCAAATTTCAGCTTCCTGCGCCCAATAGTTTCGGCTGTAGCGTGTCTGTCAGTCAGTCAGTAACGCAAGGATTTTATATATTAAGATATGTACATCTGCATGTTCTAAACTATTGGCAATGGCCTTATTTTTAAAAAGAAACGAAACTTGTTGATATTACAGTTTCTACCCTTAGGCCGACAGCACATTGGGCGTGAGTATTCCTCGAGCGTACGTTTGGCGTGCGCCCGGTGTGCACAAATCTGAGGGAGGCCTAAGGGGTAACAATGGTAGAAAGAATTGGCTTTTGTCGAGTTTCTCAACCTGTGTACCTGCTACGTTAGAATGGCGGTTGGCAAATGGGCGTACAGAATCACTATATCTGACAGAAAGAATAGGAAACTGGTACCAGTTTCCTATGTAAATCATCAAATTGCCTAATCAGGTTAGATTTGAAGTTTTTTTATTCATTTTTAAATTATACGATTTTTGCTTTTTTGAAAAATTCAATTAAAATTGTATGCTAATTGTGTCATTAAGTTTACCGAGTTACACCAAAACAAGCGAAATGCTCTTACCCGTTGGCACAGTTTTCTTACGTTTTATACGTTTACATCTGACTAGTAGAAAAATATAATCGATATAGAAATTGATCACTTATGTTATAATTCAATTGCGAGAGAAAAATCTGCTTCATCGAGTTTTATACGGCTGTAACGAAGTCACCAATTACCTACGTGTATTATATATAATAGACGATAACAATAAATTGCATTCGGCTATTGAGCATTTAATATAGGGTGAAACTCTTCCTCACGGTCATTAGCTTATTTAATAGCTTGTTGTGATAGAGTTTATGCGCTTCGTTTGCTTTTTCGGGGCAAGTCGCAAAGTGAGCTTGCATTACGCTCTATTGATTTAATAGAGTAAGATCCCAGAGCCACTAGACCTTACTTATTTTCTCAGAAACGAAATCTATAGAATAATGTAGTGTTAGAATGTATATTAGTACCAATTTTACCAAGCTTTAGCTCCTCCTACCTAAAAATTGGTCCACGATCCAAGCTAGCAAGTCTCCTACACTCATAGCACATACTAACACACTGCATTATTCTATACATTTCGTTTCTGAGAAAATAAGTAAGGTTTGGCGGCCCTGGGAACTTGGACTATAATAGGAGATTTAATAGAAATCTGCTTTATATTATTTAGATTGGAATTATTGTGTTTGTATAAAACGCCTTCCACCCAATGAGTGGCGTACAGGTAGGTGAAGGTGCCGCACTCAATTGGCTTATCATACATTAGATATGTCATGGTTATACTAAGGTCGATTTTTGTTTTTTTTTTATAAAATTTGCCTATACTTATTTTAAAGGAATATACCGATTTCAGGCTTACTTACATTACTTTTAGGCGGTCATTCCATATTTTGGCTGCCGAAAATTTAAAACCAGTTTCGAACGAGGCTGATTTGATTTGATTTGTTTTGAAATAACCAACAGATAAGATGCGGCTCTTGTGCTGTATTGATTTACATCCCTGGACCATGTCAACTTCTTATAGAGGTAATACGGCTTTTGATATTTAACTATTCCAAAGAGTAGGTAAGGTTGCCAAAAGTAATTGTCTATGCGCAGCCATCTTCATGAGGTTCCCACTATTTAGAAATGGAGTGACATGTGTACGTGGTGGAATATTATAGCAGAACCGAGCACATGCATTTTGTACACGTTGAATTACCTTCTCTGTTCTTTTCAGTAAACATGCCCCGAATACAATGTCTGCATAATTGAGTTTGGATAGGATTAGAGTTTCGCGAAGCAAAATTCGCATGTCGTTACTCAGATGCTGGCGAATTCGGAATAGCAGTTTGAGACGGTAAAAACAGTTTTTAACAGCTTCAAGTACATGCGTTTCAAAATACAGTTCACCATCTACAACTGAGCCCAGATTGCAAGCCTCACTAAACCGGTCTATGGGACAATTATCAACCATCACTTTGTAGTGAAACTAATAGAAGACCTTAATCCTGTGATTAAGGTCTTCTATTGTTTTGATGCATTCCTTTGAGCCTAATATTTAATACTTGGATTTAGTAGGGTTCGGCACCAAGGAATTTTGTCTTGCCCAATCTGATATGCTGTCTAAATCCTCATTCAATCTCTTTACAGATTCGTGATAATCATTTTGGTGAAATGATATATAAAATTGGAGGTCATCAGCATGCATGTGAAACTGGGCATTTCGGGTGTGGTTGGTAACATCGGCACTGTACAATATGAAGAGGAGAGGGCCGAGAACTGATCACTGTGAGACACCCCGAGTCACATATACAGCCTGGTATATCACTATTCATAATATGTGAGGCAGCGTTCAGCAGTCAGTAATCTTCTCTGAAATTTGGATAGACCAGCAAGTGAACTCCAAGTCGAAAATTATTTGATACCAAGATCTTTTTTTATGCATCTAGGACGATAATGATGTTATTATTAAATATTTAGTAATAATATTAGCACATAGCTAGTAATGGATTGTCGTTTTGTGAACTTCGATTTCTAACTAGTTTATTAATTAATGGAAGGGGATAAGGTCGTCGATCAGCATAAGATTTATTTTTAAAATTTTCTTCAGTATCATCTATGTCTACTGAGTTCTCGACTGAGTTCATACATTTCGGGCAAACACTGACTTACTGTACACGGTGTATTGAAACCATTAAAGTTTACTACGAATATTACTACAAGTTGTTGCGTAGGTAATGAGAAGATAGAACATTAATTATTAAATTTTTACGCTTAAAACTATTTATTATAATCCGAGTGTATTTTATGACAGTAAAGGCGGACACCATCTTGTCCCAAAAAACAAACGGTATTTTACTTTTATAATATACCTAAATTGTGAAAGAGGACAATGCTAAATGATTCGGCACTCAATTAGTGTTTAGACGTTTCTGATAAGCAGACCCAAAACGGTTTTTTTATTGTGATGTTAGAATTTGCGGATTACTCTGGGACTAGTAAAAACGGAAAATGAGGAGTAGAGGCAAAGATTTAATCGAGAAATTCATGATGTAGCGTCAGAGTCGAATATCATAGGTGACATAAAGGAATAAAAGCTGTTCGCCTTCACTGGTATGCTGAACACGTCGCACGAAAGCGAAAGGATCGCGCTGTCAAAAACAGCATACGTCGGGCTATCTTCCGGGCGCTGTCCTCTGAGTCAACTGAGATACCGCTGAAAGATGAAGTTGCCAAAGATTAAAGCTCATAACGTTACGTTAAATAAATCATGTAATATGTAACGGATCTATGTCACGTAATTATTTGAAAATATAGGTAAAATGCCTTATATTTCCACGTTTCGGCATGGGTTACACCAGTCGTGGTCACGAGATATGCTATAGTTTTCGCCAGCTATCCTCATTTGGTCTTTACAATTATTTGTCAACGGAACTGTAGGCACATCTACACACAACACAAACGACGTCTTCACACGAGTGTTAAATAAATCACCGAAAATATATTTTGACTCTTCTTCCTTCTTAAAGAGTAAGTAATTTGTGGCAAGTGATGGTTGATACAGTTGATGCCGACCATAACTAGCTCACGGCAAGGTAAACTAATCGAGACTCAAGTGGCCACGCTATTTCGTCACGTGTACATACCCCTTTGTCTGAAACTAGAGACAGCGGCAAGCTCGTAATTTTTAATTTCCTGTGAAAATATATATCAACCCACAAATGCCTCTTTCTATCACGTATAGCCATTACATATTTCTATCGTACATCTATTTGACCTCGTCCTTATACATGTCCTGTGAACCGGAGCGTGGCCTGTCATTTTCATTATACCGTAGTCAGCCACGTTCCAATCACACACGGCATACAACCATCATTTTGTGCTCATTGTTTTTTTGTTCTGCTGTTGTTAGTGTGTGTGATGACATATGTTGGAGTGTGACGCATGTTTGTGTATGACGGGTGCTTTTATTTGAACGATATATATTATGTACAGTGGTAATTTCATAGAGATAAGTGTATCGGCATATGAGGCTTATATGTGTGTGTGCGTGTCATTTATGCGGCTCTCTATTTGATAACAGCTTTTATGTATAGGTAAATCAAGATATATTTTTTTAATTTTTTTTTTGTGTTTACTTCACCCATCGAAACGAATAGCCTTATATAAAATTAGACATCTCCATAAAAGCACAAACGACCTTGTATGTACCTATGTTCTAAACATACACAACTCTCGTAAGATCTAAGGTCTTGTCTCTTTGTTCTATATTATATGGAGCAGCAATCGCATTACTGTTCTGACTATGAACGGGAGTGATTTGTGTACTGTCGTAAAATACGAAGATTTACGACAAATACTCTATTTTTTATTCTACTTCAAGTTATGGCGAATTAAAGGTTTCCATTTTCATATAAAATATAGCATTACCTAAAAAAGTTACGATTTATGTAGGCCACTTGCTCTGGAGCGGTAGTTGTTCATATTTTATTTACGAGATACAGAAATAGGTTCTCATTTAAGGGAGATAGTGTAAAGTAAAAAACTCGTATGAGTATTGCAATCTACGCTTCTCAATTTGGCTGGGTTTCAGTGAATTACTAATAGAATAGATTAAGTGACGCACGGTTGGCGTAGTGGCTTAAGCGGCCGCCTCGCCGCTTGACGCTGCGCCGAGTGTTGTGGGTTCGATTCCCACACGAGACAACACTTTGTGTGATCCTTAAATTGTTGTTTCGAGTCTGGGTGTTGATTGTATCTGTTGGTTGTATGTTTGTAAAGTCCCCCGCGACACAGGATTTACCAATTCCTAGTGCAGGAGTTGACATTAAAAAAAAACAAAAAAGTCTAACGGCCGATGCCAATATTTGACCTATTCATGGATTAAGGATTAGGTACTTATCTCTAGTAACCAAATCTAAAGATCATAATTATACTGAGACTATACATAATAATCAATCTATATTTTCTTATGGTTCCTGTATATAACAGATGTTTCTCGCACTGGGATGATTGCCTGTGACATAGAATATTTAAATATTCAAGTAATAGTCACAAAGTATATCTCTCGTTCCCACGAGTTATGGACCACACAATGTATCATTATTATCTCATGTATATGCACTGCGCCATGAGTGCCGCACAAGTTGCATGAAAATATTGTAGCTTGTTCATTATTTTATTGTTAAATAGAAAAATACAATTGCTTGTCCCCTAACACACTTTAGAAAACCGCCTAAGCCACTTTGAACATAATTTCCACTTACGTAAACTTAAATGAACTGTCTCGTATATAAAAACGTAATTGAGACGCGACTTAAAAGGCTGACACCTAATAAAAAAATTGGCTTCACTCACCGAGAGGCAACTTCGTTAATTTATCAGACGTACATTGATGGTGACTAATTAAAAACGAACTTATGCAAATAAAATGATATTTATTGGAGTTCTGGAGAGGTACTATGGAAACTCATGGTACACCTTGATACGGTCGAGGTTCATTTGATTGGTTGGCTTCGAGTTTTACACCAGTTACGTGAGATATCCATACTGGTGCTGGTTTCCTCAACATGATAAATAATAATAACCGACTGCACGGCTGGCGTAGGGGTTGAAGCGGCAGTCACGCCGCCTGACACTGTGCTGTGTGTTGTGGGTTCGATTCCAACATGAGCTAACAATGTTGTGATCCATAAATTATTGTTTCGAGTCGGGGTTCATTGTATTGATTTTATGTTTGTAAAGTCCTCCGCGACACAGGATTTATTCCTAGTGTGGGACTTGTCAATAAAAAAAGAGAAAAATATATCAGTCCTGTTTAGAAACTGTTAAACATTTGGACAAAGTCCTCTTCTGAATATGTGAGTGGCA
This sequence comes from Euclidia mi, assembly GCA_944739405.2. Lineage (NCBI taxonomy): Eukaryota > Metazoa > Arthropoda > Insecta > Lepidoptera > Erebidae > Euclidia > Euclidia mi. The sequence goes on along the minus strand of OX123200.2, from coordinate 59,689,731 downwards.
ATATTTCACCACGCTGCTGGCGCTGATTGGCATATCTTCTGAGAAGCAAATCTGAAGTGTCTATAAGTCTCTGCATTATCTTTCAAGAACATTTTGGAGACCTCTCAGACATGAATTATGAAGATTTCATCATGATTTTCTCATTCATCATTTATCCAGCGATCGAATAAACAAGTTAATACGCACATAATTTTGAAAAGTGAGTGGTGAACAGATTTGAATCAGAGCAATCTGTTGATCACTCCTCCACAAAAGTATCATTGCCTCAATCGTTCTTATAAGCTTTTTCGCGTTTTCGGGAAGAGTATTAAGGAAAAGGGCAGGAAGGTTTTGTAGCAATTTTGTGTGAGTAGTTTCAGATTGTGCATTTATCTTAGTTGCCGAATAAATGTGGGCCGTTTTGGTAAATTGCATGTGATTTTGGTTTATTGACTTCTTTATTTTGCTGGTTTTTAGATGTTAATAGTAAGTATAATGTTTTTTTTTAGAGCAGGTGGTTATGTTACGTGGTTTAAAAGGAATGGATGATTCAAAATCAAATTGCATAATGATCTGAGTACTAAAGACCTATGATGTCGAAATCATTGTGTTTATATGAACGCGCTTTCAGCAATAATATGGTGAACAGAGTACATGTTTCGCATTTGATAGCCTGTTTGTTGACGATGCTTATTGGACACTTTTGTGCTTCACGGAATAAAAACTAAGTAAGTGACAAAAGGCCGCCACTCGCAACACGTGTGGGTTGATATCATACGAAACGTACTGAAAGTAATGTAAACATAGCGTCGCCAGCCACCATTGCTTGTACTCGTACACTAGCATTCCCAAACAAGATGACACATAACATACTATCGCATGCACAAACATTAGGTACCTGTCTGCACTCGGCGTGACACAAATGTAGTTACTTGAGACAAACAGATGCGACGTGTCCGGTTCGTCGAAATGCAAGGTAACAAGCTTCTACGTAATACTTTGACACAATACATTCACCCCGTAAAATAACACTGGTACTCATCTGCACCGTATGAAGTTTGTTTATGAAAGTAGAGTCACCAAAATAATCTAAGCAAAATTAATTTTGATGTTAAATGAGTAGAAAATATTAGTACTTTTCAATGGCTGAATGTACTCAACGTGAACGTTATTGAACTTTTAAAATATAAGGGTGCGTCCACATCTGGCGAATGTGCCACGAATGTGCAGCTCGCGAGCCATTTGCGACCTGCCCGCGAGCTGCGCGCGTGCAATTTTGTTCGTGCGCCGCTTCTGCGCCGCCCGCGCGCAGTTCGCGCGCGACCTAAGCGCCGTACGCGACAGCGGTGACGGTATTAAATAATTCAAAACTTACCCGCTCAGTTGTGTCATGAATCCGAAAACCTAATAAAATCGAATCGAATCAGTCCATTTATCTAGTGTCGTCTGACATCTTCGATAGTACTGAGCCAGTAAACGGAACTGTAAGGGCGAGAACTGAGTGCGCGCAGATCGCGCGCCGCTCGCGCGCTCTATACGAGCCTTGCATGAGTTGCGCTAGAGGCGCACCAAACCATTGCAGTGACTGCACGCACGCAGCTCGCGGGCAGCTCGCAATCGGCTCGCGTGCTGCATATTTGCGGCACATTCGCCAGATGTGGACGCACCCTAAAATGTAACATACACTAGCACCACCAAACAAAATAATGCACATAACACACTATCTTATTCAAAAATATAACCTTTCTTCAGCGTCAGATTCAAATGTAGTTACTTAAGGTAAACACGACGTGTCGCCGCACACGGCGACGTAACAAGCTTCTACGTAATACTGAGAAACAAAACCAGATGAAACAGCTACCTTGGAACTTTAAATATGCCTGAAATCTAAGACTACAGAACAAAAGGCAGACAGAGCGCGCGGAACATTTGCGTGAGGCCACTAAAGCAAATACAAAATTGAAAAGCGAATACAAACTCGGCTCAGTGCGCTGCGAAGCATCGCACAATTCACACGCCACGATCGATCCAGCTTTAAAATTCATAAAATGCCGTCTTGCGTTTTTAAACATTGTAAAAGTTGTTTCCAAAAGCAAAAACGGGTAGATGGAATATATTTTTACAGATAACTTTGGATTATTTGACTGTTTTATAATATTATTTCGATAAAATTCGTATTTCTGCAGAAAATATGTAAGTGTTGCCAGTTTACGTCGACACCGTTTTCTCTGAATTAGGGAAAATGCACTTGTCAATTGATTATGTAGGTAATAATTATTGTCATGTTAATGAAAAATACATTAACGTATTGTAAAAGTACATTGTAGATTATCTTTTTTCTTACAAATATAGTAATAGAATTTCCATTAATATATACATTGTTTTGAGTTCGATGCCCATATACTATACACTTTGACCTTTGTCACAGAATAAATATTTGTACCGTTCTTATGGCGTAGGGAATAAGTATCAAAATCGTACTGCAACTGTTAGCTTGACTTGGCGCCGTGTGTACATTACGTACAGAAACAGAAATTATTGATTGCAGCCATTATTTATTTTTAGTTGCATTTTTTTTATTATGATTTATGAATCATAATATTCATAATTTGTTGTGTGCATGACAAAATGTTTTTAGCTAATTAATATTTAGGAAGCAAGCCTATTGCAATTAACCAAACATTTCCAGATACTATACTGAGAATTTCTAAACAAAAAATAAACAACATATTCGCCGAACTAAGATCTGAACCTCATGATTGGTATTCGTAAATATATGTAGTTGGTATTATATAAGTATATCTTCTGGATCGAGGCTATGAATCACAAAACATAATCTATTTATTTCTCAATTTACGAATAAAATTAGTTAAAACTTAACTCGGTACCTTCATTTAAGAAATGTATTTATAAAAGCATACTTTAATGGTATCTTTTATTTGAATAATTTTTACAACAGCATTACATATTAAAAGCATTAATTAAATCCATGGTAAATTCTTCAAAACCGCAAACGAATATAAAATATAACCTATGAAATATTTTTATATTCGTTTGCAAAAACTATATGTAAAATAGTGGAGGATTATTCATAATCTGGCAACTTTACACACACATAGACGCGCGTGTCCGTACAGTGCCAGTCGCCAAATGTCACGCACACATAGCTGTCAACGTGCCTCACTTAGTGGACGAATGCGCTACATCTGGTTCTTGTTTGTTAAATCTGTGCCTGAAATAGAGAACAGAGAAATGTGTTTGAAAATACTGGGAAAGGAAGCTTTCGTTTTGTATTATTAAACCTACATATATTGAATATTTATGGAAAAATAGCGACCGGCTTTGTCGATTTGAGAGGTTAAACGTGTTCATCACTGTCTGGTGTATTGATGGGTTAACATTAGAATATAATAGAATTGAATAAAATATAATAATTTTATTTGTCTTTCACTAAAAGCTACAACCTCAGTTCTTCGGCTCCGAGTCCATACGCCCCTCAAGGTTCGCCACTTACTAGAAATGAGTGCCCATTCGCACCTTCTGATGCGCATGGAATTGTGTGTATTAAGGTAGAGTTAGCATAAAAATCTAAACAAAATAAATTTTGATATAAGAGAAGTTTAAGTCTCAATTATGTAGTTACTTGAGACAAACAGCCGTGACGTATCGCCGCCGCACTTGGAGAGGTAACAAGCTTCTATAGTCCGTGCCACGAGAACATAGAATTTTTGTAAACAAAGAATTTCTACTAAGCGACTTAGCGACAGTTCTCTCAAACACAAATAATGTCAAATCGAATGAGCGCAACGCAACGGTACATAGGTACGTGACATTGGAAACTAATATGTCAATGGATCGTGTTTTAAACGATATTATGCGCTGTCAACAGCATCTTTTAATATTTTGTTGTACTGGAACCTGGAATATCACCATTTGGTTTTACTTCATTGAAATATTACATTCTTGGACTTAGCTAGCATTTCCCTTAGGATGTTTTTAGATGTCAAGAAGGGGTATGTTTGAAGTTAAATGCACGTTTATAGGATCGCAATGCTCATCCCGCGGCCGACATTGCCGAAATGCGGGTGCAAATTGCATAATATGGTAAACTATTATTCGCACAGATGATTCTTTACACCGAATAAAAATAAATTGTATCTTTTACGCAGGTTACCCCGAATGTAAATTTATCGCAACATTTTAATGGATTTTGCTTAAGTTCATTCTAACGTCTTCATTCATACACAAAGTAAAATCTCCATTACTAAAAAATTTAAAACCGAGGTATTTATGCCTTAAATATATTATTTATCGCAAGTAACACACGCTATATAACCTTGTATAATGTATACTAATCGCGAAATTTTAAAATCGTTTAATATTAAAATATATAAAGTAAAAAATACATTTTAAAAAACTACCGTTGAAAAATGTCAAACTTCATTAAAGCATAAAATGTAAAACACAACTGTTTGAAACAAAGGTTGTGAAGCCCTGAATGTGTGTTTACAAAAAGTCTATCTTCTCGTGGCACCAACTATACGTAATACTTTTGACAAGACAGTTTGTGCAACTTTAAGAATACCTGAAATAAAGAACAGGGAAATGTGTTTGAAAATACTTAGTAAGAAAGCGCAGCGTAATATTATGGTGCTACCACAATACTGCTTAAATATTTTCTAACATCATAGCAGCATCAGCTTTGTTTATAATCTATCCCACTGCTGGGCATAGGCCTCTTCTCATTATGTGAAGAGATAGACCACAGTCTACAATGCTAGCCAACAATCAGCCAGTGTGTATGGCAATTTCCTTTCATAAAATAACGGAGAATTCTCGGACATGTAGATTTCCTCACGTTGCATGTCGAGTGTTTGAAGTTTGAACTCAATACCCTCTGCGTAGTAGTTTGTCAGTTTCTCCAATAGCCCATCAGCAGCATACTTAGCAAATATGTATGTCCTGTAATTCTAGGTATCGTATTCGTACTCCGTGTGGTGACGGACTAAGAATACGGCATGTCACCACCCCATATCATCCCATGGGTGTCGTAAGAGCCGACAGAGGGAGCATATTATGCAGAGAACACCACTGTAAGAGAAGGAAAACTTGATACAAACCCTATACCAACCCGTTTGGCCAGCGTGGTATAGTCGGCCAATTCCTCCTTTGAAAGGAGAGGCCTAGTCCAGCAGTGGACTGTTAAAGGCTGATGATGATGATGATGATACGTGTACAAAATCAATGGTTGATCAATAAAAAAGTTAGTTGAAAGTAAACACCGGGTGGAGGTTCAAAGTGACAACTTTTGGGTCCAGACGCGCGACCGCGGATTAAACGCTTCGGCACCCTAACAGCGACATCGCTAACATATGAAAACACACTAGTTGAAGAACTTTGGGTAATCTCACACAAATATATCGAAAAGTAGTTACTGTTTCGTAAATTATCGACTAGACTGAAAGTTTTTACCGTTTTAACCGGAATAAATTTCGGGCTTTGAACGCGATTAACTTTTTTAATAATTTATCATTCTTATTACACATTAGGTACACTATAAAAGTTTATTTTAGTCAAAAGAGCAAAGAAGTCCACCTGAAGGATGGTATTCTTAATTTTTATTTCTAAATACCAAATACCCATTATCTATTGGAAGAACGAAAGAAGATCACTACTTGTAACTTCTTCTATCGTACAATGGCGAAGATTCCAGGGCCATCCTAGTACTATTTAAGATATTAAATCAAGTTTTAAAGAACATCCATAGGTCTTCCAGGCGCTATCGGCCTGGTCAGAAGATCCATCCTTTTATTAGAATCCCACACCAGGTTCTTTCAGAAGGCAACTAGGGCGAGTATATCGTGTAGTATCTTATTTAATATTTAAACAGGCACTAAGGCAGTATTAGCCTACTGGTGAGACTGATATACTACAACGCTGAGCTGCGCCAATGTTTTCCCGAAGTTAAGTAACGGAAAGTAGAACTCTCAGACATGAGGAACCATTGTGAGGAACACAATGGTTCCTCATGTCTGAGAGTTCTACTCGTGAAATGGTCGTGTCAAGTTCGTCAACCCGCACTTTACCGGCGAGGTGGACTATGGACTAACCCTTCACATAGTGAGAAGAGGCATAAGCCCAGCTGTGGGACAGTGTATAGATGAAACAGTTATTCACTCGAAATTTTGCCAGAGAATAATAGGCGTGGTTGAGCTATACAAATGAACTGAAGTCTACTTGATAATGATTGCTTTGAGTACGAAACTAGTACGTAGTATACACGTGGTTAATTATTAAGTCGTTTAATACAACGCCTTAATTGCGCAACAAGAGGAAACTAGTTCAAAACTCAAATATCAATATAGCTTAATAGTTGGTGTATAACTTGCCAATCCGATAACAAACGCCCCGAATTAATCGGGGTGTAAGTATACAAAATCTATCTTAATATATAATATATTTTTTGTGTGCGTGTGTTTAACACTGAACTCCTCCTAAACGACTGGACTGATCTTGATGAATTTTTTTGTGTGTGTTCAAGGGGACTTGAGAATGGTTTAGATTCACAATTTAGTCCACTGGAAAATGATATTTTACTTAATTTTTAATTTGTAAGTAGTTGTGGATTTTGGAATGTTTCACATTGGAACCGACGGACTGCGCTGCTATCGCAGTGTCAAATCTTAAATTAATAATTTCATCAAGGAGTACATCGAAACCTTACTTGAATAATAAAACATAAAAAAAGAAAGATTTCAAACTGACAACATATATCCGCAAAATTCGGATTGTCGAGTATTTTGTTAAATTCTAATGGTTCTGACAGACAAATCAAAGTCGCCATATTGGGCGACGCGTCCAAGGTCGCCTACTCCGCCGTAGTTTATTCACGTACTATTGATGTAGCAGGTAAAGTAAGTAGTAGAATTCATTTAATACCTTATCGGCAACCAATGGATATTTCTCCCCTTCATCATACGCTACTTGGTGTAGAGTTCTAACTGCTTGGTGTGGTGCGGACGCTGTGCCAAAGATCACTGTTACCAACTCATAGTCCTCAAGTCAGCCTGTAAGGTCGGACCAACCATGAGAGTGTCGTTTAATGATATTCCATTCTTATTCTTTTCAGATGCGTTAAATACAACTCGGACTTTAGTTGTGCTTTTATCATCCCGTATGACCGCATGATGAGGTAAGTATACTGCTGTATGTTGCTTACTATCGTTCTCATCTACAGGTTTCATATGACCTAACCGTAAGTACTCGTGTATTACCTCGGTGTATTTTTGTTTCAGATCAGGATTCTTTTGTAATCGCTTTTCTAAAGACCTTAATCTAGCTTCAGCAATAAGCCGTGAACCACCTGCCTTGCAAGGAGGATCATCAACCTTAAAAGGTCACTTTAGAACATACCTTCCATCTTCTCTCCGTTTAGTTGTAGCTGTGTAGAACTCTTCGCAACGTTTTTCTTCTGGGTAAGTATCTTTCCTTTATCTACTTGTTTTTCTTCGATCTCCCAAAATTTCTTCAGAAGATCATCTTCCCTGAATTGGGCATGCATCACCTGAATATTTTTGCATGTGTTATCTTCACTGACCTTGGTTTCCACAGCTCCGGACAGGATCCAACCCAAAGTTGTGTTTTGAGCAATCAGATTGCTGGATGGACTCTTTATCATGTCGCTTTTCATGATGATACTGTGAATCTCAGCTCCTAGTAAAATATCAATCTTGTTAGGTTGATCGAAATGAGGATCAGACCCAATCGAAAGTACTTCTGTCAATAAAGCGATCAGGTAAGCTCGACGTTAATTTGTTTAGCACATAGGAATTGAACTGGGGATCTACCCTTGATTGTACGTTCAGGCGTACCATATACCGTGCAACGACTGAACCACTACCTAACCCTGACACGACTCCGCGAACAGGTATCTTTTGCAGACTTAGATACTGAACTGTTGACTCCGTAATAAAACAGGCTTGAGAGCCTTGGTCAATCAGAGCTCTTACTACGTGGTAGTCGCCCGTCTTGGACTCTGCCTTTACTAACGCCGTAGCTAGTAGGACCTGTCTAGGCATGAGAATATTTTTTGAAAAACAAGAAACCACTGTCGCGTCACTAGTTGAAGAACTAGCGTCGACGTTAGCTTGTTTCAATGAATCGTCTTTGGGTGAGTCCGCATCGAGATGAAACAACGAATGATGTCGTTTGTTACAAAGCTTTCATGCGGTTTGTTTTTTGCAACTTGTAACCATATGGTTACTGCCCATACAATTAAAACATAACTTATGTTCTGCTATGAAATCGCGCCTGTTGTTGACAGGTTGTTTGACGAATTTTTTACAATAACATAATTTGTGTGTATTGGAGCAGTACTCACAACGCATATGGCTTGAACTTACGGCTACTAATGCCTTGGAAGTGTGCGAACTGTTGAACTGTGGAGCCATCCAATTTTTCGGTTCTATACATTCAAGCGCGCGATACCGGGTTTCAATAAAATTAGAAAACTGCTTATACGTGGGCAATTCGTTAGATTCATTACTACTTACATGTAATTCCCATTGCTTTCGTGTCTCTGAATCTAGCTTAAATGTGACGATATGAATAATAATGACGTCCCAAGTGGTCACATTGACGTCTAAGTTTGCGAGAGCACTGAGACAATCATTCGTTGTGTCAAGCATTTCCTTTAAAGAAGTCGCTGCCTCTACGTGCATGCGTTTTTGTGCGAAGAAACGTTTCAAAATACAATTGACTAAATATTTTTTGTTACTGTACCGTTTTTCTAACAGCGACCAGCACTGGACATAGTTCGAATCACTCACTGGTGTGTGCCTTACCAGCTGCTCGGCTTCACCTGTGAGATGACTTTTTAAATAATGCATCTTTTGCACGTTATCTAAAATCGCGAAACGTAGTCCACTCGGCATATTTGCCGCTGAAAGAAGGAATGACGATTTTTGGTAACTTGGCCACTGAACTACCAAACTTGGAACTACCTTTGGAAATAGGTTTTTCAGACTCATCTTCGGCTTTAAATTTCTTTAAATTAGTCTTTAATAAGCACTTATAGGTGATGTAAGTATCCTCATATACATGGTTATCAATTTTTGAACGTCTACATCTACATAGTTCTCTACAAGCTTGGTATGATTATCTTTATACAAACACCAATCGTTTTCCAATAGTTCAAACTTTGTTTCTAAAAACTCTATAGACAACCTATCTTTTAGACTCTTTTTAAAGTTGACCAATCCCTTTTGAATTACACTTTGAAAATTTTTTTAACACATTAAGTAATCCTTCCATTATGAGAAATATTTTCTAAGTTCTAAAAGCCGAAAATTTGATTATTATAATACAGTCGTCGGAAATCGGGCATAGAGTCCCCGTTCCCCCGTTTTTTATATCAATTATTCTAAGTCTACACACAATACTAACTACAAATCTTACAACTAACACAATAAAAGTTCAATCAACAATAAGAATTTTTCTAAGTCTCTTCTTGATGTCAAAATTACTTTGGCACTAGAGAAATTAAACAAAGTAAAAATGCTCTCAGATATAAAGTTCAGATTTGCTTGAATATTGACCACTATAAATGACGTAAATTGTACTCACAGTTAGGGGCGGAACATACCTGACCGAAGATGCGTCGAACGTATCTTCGGTCGCGTCTATTCCGTCAAATGAATCGGTACACATCTGACGGAAAATGCGTCGAGCGTATCTGCACACATTCGCTGAAAGCGTGGCTATTATGCACACATATAAGATTGTTCGTGCAGGGCCGTACTCAGGGCAGCTGAATATTTTACTGTCATATTCTTTTACCTAATCATTTTTCGTGTTCCCTGATGTTATGTAGTCACTGAAGTTCTGTAATTATTTTTTTTGCAATTCGAGTTTGACTATTAAAAATATGTCGGACTTCGAAGATTTTTTATAGTAGCCAACAAGCGTTATTCGAATATATATCCTATTTAGGTATGGAGGTTCAAAAATAAAAGACGATAATACGATTTGGTTACGGTTTTTCACAAAACTTATACAAATGATATAGAAGGGGTTACAGACTACAGTTGCAGAGCAAGACACAAAATGTTTTCTCTATAGGTATGTATGGAAATTGTTCCCGTGGACCTTAAGCACCTCATACCCAAAAATTTGCCCTCGATCCAAGCTAGCAAATATGCGTACACTCATAGCACATAGTACTAACACTACATTACTCTACACATTTTGTTTCTGAAAAAATAAGTAAGGTCTGCCGGCCCTGGAATCTTACGATCTTAAAAACACCGATCTGGGAATGACATGGATATGGTATGTCCAATACCTACGAATTTAGCGTGTACATCTACGAAATTAGCGTGCACACCTACGAAACGTTGGGCAAATAAAATGGCTTTGCATTTGGGTTGTTCTCCAGAATGTAATCGATATCGATATGGAGCCGGTTAGAGGAGAATAATACATTTTTTTTGTGAGTTACCTTTGTTAGTTTAAATCTTTTGCCAGATTAGTTTATTCCATAATGCAAATGTGGGCGAACATGGTAAGGCGAAAGACGACCCTTGTATGAAACATGTAACAAAATATTCTCTGGGAGCCAATATCGGATTTTTAGACATATTTATGCACAAAAACAAAATTATTGTGTTCGATAGACAACGATTTAACAGCAGATGTGCCACAAACCTTGGCGAAAAATATAGCGATAGTGGCACGAATGACATTTCTAATAAAATATCGTCATGATCAATTTATTCAGTAAACAATGGCTATCTCTTTTTTTTGACAGATATCCCTAAGACAAAACGAAACAACACTATGTTTGGTGGCTTTATGTCGGTTTCGTATATATGTGTATAAAAACATCATGGCGAAATGTGGGTGTAATATTACACCTCTGCCTACCCCTCCGGGGATACAGCCGTGAGTCTATACAAATATAAAATATAATAATATATTATGTGAATAATGTAATTTTTCTATATGTACCTACTATTTGCCCTCTCCATTTATATTCCTTACTCAAAGGTCAAAATTCACGTGGTGCGTGGTGCGCGCGACGTCGACGGATAATCCGTCAGTACGCTCGACGTACTAACGGATTATCGGTCAGGTGTGAATGGTTGAACGTTTTTCTATACATTTGTATGTATTGGCGTTACGCGACCGATAAAACGCGACGGATCTTCCGTCAGATATGTTCCGGCCCTTACACTTCATAGATACTTCACTTGAGTGTAACGCTGCTGGTGGCGCCCTCTATAGGCCTTTGAGATGTCTTTATGACGTCCGCGTCCAACCTCTGCGTATTGCCAGCCGCTCGCCTGCGCCGCTAACTCGCACCTCAGTATGAACAGCTCGGCAGCGCCCCCTATGGAGAACGTCTTGCAACTCGACGCAGATGTACTGCGGAGATCTCGGTACTCGGTTTGAGCTGCGATTCACAGCGAGTACCAAGGGGATATGCAAAAAAGGCCTTAGGAGCACTCCGGCTCTGTAGGACCAATGAATCAGTTCGCACTCACTCGGAACTAATTCTCTGGTGTGAGGCCAAGTATGAAGGTGGAGCTACTAGCATGGTTTTATAGCTTAGAACAAAGTTGAATAGAACCTCATTTATTTACATAAAATGAGCGCTAGATGACAGTAGAACTCACTTTTTTACACTTATTCTCACGTTTTATTATTCTTATTATATTTATTTCTAATTCCAAAAATAATCATAAATTTTCCCCATAAAATATCTTTAAACAACAATTTTTATTTTGAAAACAACATTTAAATGTTAATATTTCTTAATTTCCTGATTTTCAAACGGTGAGGAGCTGTCAAACCATAGAGTAAAGTAATACTACATTGTCCAAAGAGATTGGATAATTGTCCATTGTCAAACATGTATGTCAAGTTTGACATAAAAGCTTTTTGAAAACTTAAAAATCTCCGTTGTTTTCTTTTGTGTGAATGGATATGTTTCTTATTTCTTGTGCATTTTTTACGACGACCCAGCTTGTGATTCTGACGATCCTTCTTTCATCAACTACTGTGGCAACATATTGGACTCTGATTCCCGCACTCTTCGCCTAGGTACCCATCTTACTCGAGAAATTTTGCATTCCGCTGGAATTCAGCAACATTCACAGCAACAAGAAAATGTTATGATTGAAACTGTAATAAAATTTGTAAGTAACTAAAGCCACTTTTATAAGTCATCTAACTGATCTTAAGGATATCGATTTGTATGTAAAGTTTCCTCAAAGTAATGGGCAGTCATTGGCATCAGTACCTTCAAAATAAACTGACTCTAGTCTAAACCCTGGAATAGTGCTATCCCTTTGGGTTGCGGAGGTCAGACAGACAGTCGCTCTGTGAAAAAACTCATATTAAGCCAAATCCGGTTAGAGTAGTAAGCGGACCCCAGGCTGAAAACTGGGAGGATGATGATGATGGTTAAAGCTATGAGAAAACACATTTCTTTTAAAGACACTGAATGTATACATGCAATGATTTTCACCATGCTACAGTATCAGGAAGATTGGTAAATGAAAAATGGGCAGACAGTTTAAAAAAGGCGAGAAAATTGTGACCTATTAGAAATAGGGTCCAAGAGAGTATTGATGGCTCAGAAAGGTTTTTGTATTACCATCACTAAAAACACTTAGCCGAATTATTCGAACAGCCTCCCTTAAGCCCGGGTTGAATGACAACATATTTGATCAAATAATTTTTGATGGGTAAGAAAATTTTGCAAAAGGAAACATATTATGCTTCTGTAAAGTGAAAATCCTGCATATCAAGGACTTGGCTTAAGCAATGAAAGGAGTTAATCTTCTTAATATATAAAATCCTTGCGTTACTGACTGACTGACAGACACGCTACAGCCGAAACTATTGGGCGCAGGAAACTGAAATTTAGCATGTATGTTCCTTGGGGACCGTAGGGGTGCACTAAGAAGGGATTTCCCGAAATTCCCACGGGATCGGCCAAAACGGGTAAATTTAAAAAAAATGCAGGCGGAGCTGCGGGCGTCCTCTAGAATATCATGTGAATCCAAAGAAAATATCAAACATGAAAAAAAAATGTGCAACACAGGTTTTTAGCCGAACTATAGCTGCTAGCGATTGTATCGCACAGCCTGCGTGTCAATGAGATGAATATGCTGCGCTGGATGAGTGGAGTCACGCGTAAGGACTGCATTAGGAACTCACGCATCTTGAATCAAAAAATCTCAAAAATTTTGAGGAAATATGCACCAACTTATTTATTTTTACTTGGTGTAAAGTCATCAATAAAGTTTTGACTGGGTCCAGAATTGACTATGATCAAAAATCTCAGATACAACAAAAATGTTATGAATATTGTAAAAAACGTTTGAAAAATAAAGGGTGCTATTAAATCAATGTTATATTTTATTTAATTGTACAGTAGGTACGCAGTTACATATCTGGTGAGAATTAAATGGTTCAGTAGCATGTACATCCATAAGCGAAAACAATGGTTTTCACTTAGGGATGTATATGTTATTGAACCATAATAAAATAAATTTATCTAATAATATCCATAAGTACGATGGTTAAAAATACTTGAAACGACCGCCAGGTAGCGCTAATAGCTTGAGTGACGTCTCTATCCTCATATATACAAAGGTAGCGGTGGGCGATTATGAGAAATACTAATGAAATCATTCGATTATGAACATGTCTCGAGATATCTCGATTATAACAGATTAGTAGTTACTAATTTAGTTAGTAGTCGGGAGTCGACACTCGATGTTTGTTGCAGAGCGAGACACGACACGACGGCATTAAAAAAAAAGTCACTTTCGCCGTTATTTCACCAAGTTATCCAGTCTGAAATATAACGAACAAAATATAGCATATTTTTGGTCCGGGAATGAAATGATAAGAGATTTTTTTACTTAACAAAAGCTATCACAACATAAGAAAGACAGGAAATAGACAATAACTTCACTTTCATACGATTAAAATGCACTAGATACAGATTATTAGATTTACTAATAGCAATCTAAAAGTAAACATAAATATGTAATATCTATAAAAGAAATAAGTTAGTGAACTTACTCTTAAAAGATTCTACACCAAACAACAAACGTCACACCACTGCACCGGATCACAACAACGTCTGTTCTATGCAACAATCAACAGCCAGCAAGCGATTATACTCTTTACAAGATTAGTAGTTCAAATAAGTAACGTCATTCGATTATGAAAATAAATTAGTACCTAATTTCATAATCGATTATTATTGTTGGTACTACTAAGGAAATCGATTATAGTAATCATTCATAATCGCCCACCTCTATACAAAGGTACTCTTTATTAAAACCAAACTGTCACTTGAACTAAATGCTTTAATTCAATAATTGAATTAAAGCATTTAGTTCAAGTGACAGTTTTTTGTGTGTGCTTGAGGTCAATTATTGACCTCAAGCACACACAAAAAATATATGTTTGGCTATTTATACCTAGCGCGGTAACGAAACCATAGCGCGATTCAGCCGAATGGAACGTCGCCATCTATCGAGCACTAGGGTAATTTTTGTTGACAATAAATTAATTATTACAATAAAATGTTCCTGAATCGCACTATGGTTCTGAGCTTATAAATCGTGAACACGCATGTTCACTCGTGCGTGAAAGATCGATTGATGTGAGAGGAAAAAAAGCTTTAAGTTCACGGGAAAACTACGAGGTACGAACAGCGTTAAGAAAATGAGTTAGTATAATATAAGAAAATGAGTTGATAACATATCAACTGAACTTGAAGATGTAATTTATTGAAATTGCCTGTTCTGTTGTAAAATTTTTACAAAACAATTGGACAAGAGAAAATTGTCACTGACTTCGTGGTGTACAAATTGTAGTTGCATGTGTCCTACATGCAACTACAATTTGTACACCACGAAGTCCTTTTAGTGATAATGCCTCCATTTATTTTTCTGTGTTACATGTATGTCTTATTTATTTATTTATTTGCACAAACAAGATATACATGGTTGGACATAATGCCATAAGGCATTCTCTACCTGTCAACCTGAAGGAGGAGCAGAGATATTGTGGTAGGTGCATTTTAATAGTAAGTAAGTTTTATTAAACGATTAAATTATTTGGCGTTCACTAAAGACGATTTTATTTATTTATTATTTAATAGATCATCATCATCCTTTTCCTGTCCGGATGCTATCCAAGATCCACGCCTTGGAGCCTCCGGTCCGCTTATTGCGGTTTTCATGAACCACAAGGATAATTGCACGCCAGAGACCACCTGATCTCATGACCTTATATCGCCGGATGCTAAGCGATGATATATGATCGAAGATACGCGCACGCTCGTCTAGATAGTACCTACCTATTTACCCGTAACTTCAGGTAACACTGTACTAGAAAGTGAATCACGGGCTCCAATTCATTTCAAAATATGTGCATGATGCTAATGACAAAGTTAAATCTTAAATCCGAAATTTATGCGAATAATTAATCATCATCAGGCCGATATTTGTTCCGTTCAAAACGCACGTAACTTCAAAAAGTTATTGGTGCGCGTCGTAGATTCAAATCCCAGACCCTCTGTGCATAGCAGTTTATCAGCCTGTCCACTAGGCTATCACTGCTGCTTGCGAATAAACATCATTATAAATAACTGAAAGCACAGAATGATATGTTCAAAACTGCAGCATTCATATGGCAGGGAGATAAACAACCAGTTATAAACGAATGTGTTTTATGCAAACCCATTCCTCTTCTTATGTAAATATGTTTTGTATGGACATTTTGTACGCGAAATATGAGCGGTGTTTAAATTTTGTATGAGAATGTAACATATATTTTTGTAAATCAGATTTTGTATGAGAATTTGTAGTTGACTGAATTATGCTGTTATTTTCTACGGCGTATACATTCGTGTTTGTGTCACTCATGACCAGTGTAACCGCTGTCTGTTAATTGTTTTAATTATAATTTTGATGGCATGACTATCTTATTGATATAATCATCGATTGATATATCAAAAATAATAGTACATAGTCATCGATATCTATATGTACCTATAAAATGTTTGCGTTGCTGACTGAGTAACAGAATACGCACAGCCGAAACCACTGGACGAAGCTGTTTGGCATGTATCTTCCTTGGAAAGAGTAGAGGCGCATTAAGAAAGGATTTTCAAAATGTTCACCCTAAGAGGGAAAATCTCCCAAACGGGCCAAGCCGTAGGCAAAGCTATAGCAGTGGAATAATTCTTTTCCAGCTACATTTTCACATAAAAAGCTGTATATGCTTCTCTGTGAAACGTATGTAACATTTTATATCAGCAATTAAAGCGAGCGAATCCAGAAGCACAGCTAGTATTATTTGAGATTTAAAGAAATAAGTAATGCAAAGAAAGACAATATAATAAAAATATACAAAGGGTTATATCTTATCCAAGTACATTCAATTTCTATTGTAGCTACATTCTTACGGATATTTCTGTTCAAGAAATATGAATTGTGGTGCTTAGAATTTGCATGGTTATATTGTACTGAACTTACGAGTTTATATGCTTTGTCCTATGCGAATTATCGTATTTTATTCGTGACTGTCTGACTATTCTTTAGTTATGATGTTGTGTTTGTCGTAAATATGCATCAATTTTAAACTATAAAAGTAAGACGAACGTATTAAATTGTCATGGATATTGTATCCTGGTTTTTGTATTATCATAATATTTTAGTTGTAAATGATATGTACTAGCTTTCCTCCGTGGCTCCGCCTGTGTGATACATACAAGTAAATCTTTCACAGGAGTTTATTTATTGGTAGTAACTGTACAAAAATCCGTCCAGTAGTTCTTGGGTTTATTGCGTTCATACAGACAGACAGGAAAGAACTTTATTAAACGGACGGTAGGTTATGTTATTTAACGGGAGGAATATTGGATGGCTCCTGTACCCTGTGTTCTTTCCATGTCGGCAGTCGGCGTGGTATTTAGTGCATTCATGTACTCCGAATCATATGCTCTAATTAAGAAAGGAAGAAAGAAGATATTTTATTCGCCATACAAGACTGGTAGGTACTTATCGTTTTACCCTTAACCTAGAGATCTAAAGGCTTTTCCACTTCGTAACAAAAAAGAAATGTTATGTATTACATGAATGTAACTCAAAGTACGAGGCGTCGTGTAACACGGAAATAAGAAGAGTTTTGTATGTAGCTTGCCGCGCTACGCCGTAACTATACGGAACTGCTACGCTTGTCACAGCTACGCTTCACGTAGAACTAACTACAATGTACGAGGTACTTTATCTAAAGTTATTTTTTTAATGAAGGTACAAACAATTCCATAAATTTAAGAACTCTATGAACATTATATTTAAGAAATATTTTCATATATTTAGTATGTAATAAGAAATGTAAAGTAAAATAAATCATTCATAAATAATAATATTCAGTAATGATTTCTTCGTACGTGATTTATTGAGTACGTGTTCTCGTAGCAACATAACACTGAAATCTACAGACAAAACAGTTATTGGCAGAATCTCCATGTTCCAACAATAAATAAACCAGGAAATCAAACCCGACGCTTTTGCTTGCCTAAATCCTTCGCCTAAAACACACAATGCCGATTTACAAACACAGATTTCAAAAGCCAGCTTTAGCAAACCCTAGAAACAACTACTATACTTGATATTGCTGTGAATTTCCAAACGTAAACCGTAAATTCCCGACAGTTTTCGGTAACGCATTCTGGTACGTCACTAGCAAAGCAAAAATGTAATATGAACGTTGGGGAGCTGGCCAAGCTCCAGGGTATTGTAAAATTGTGGACTTGAAGCACATGAGTAGATAAACGTATTAGAGACAAAAATTCATACAACAGCGCGAATCGGTTGCACTACTACAAGCACGCGGCGCATGTGTGCGTTACCACTGGCCGCTTGTCGTGTACGCGGCGAAACTGGAAAAAACCGGTTTACGTAGGCACAGTCAGTTGACAATCTCAGGGTTATTACGACGCACGTCGTTTGTTTTGTAAGTTGCAAGTTTTAATATTTTAATGTAAAAACGTGGTATTTTAATATTAATGATGGTGGTTTATTGTACTGTGTGTATGAATAATACTAGAAGAAATAAAAATATATCATACTTTAATTATCCCAAGGAGTAGTGTAGTAAGTGGGTTTTTTAATTATACCTCCTGATAATTTTATCGCATTTGTTTAACTGCTCGAGCAAAACTTTCGCCAATATGTCGATCTTGAGATAAATACTGTCAATGTTGGCAACGAAATACTAAAACGCATTGAAGGTTGTAAATTTGATATGCCTTGTGAGTGTTTCCCGTTGGATTACTTAAAAAAACTATATGTTAGATTCAGAATTTACCATACAATTAAAAAAAACAATCAATTATTAAAAAACAAAAATTATAAAAATAAAATTATTAGAGTAAGTAATTTGTAAAGGTTTCTAACATAATAATAAAATTATTTGACAAAACTTTTGTTTAATTTGTCTAAACCTTTTGTGACAACCCTATCAAAATAGGTAACAAATTTACAAGCTCTTAAGAAGCTTTGTCTCTGTTCCGTTTATCTACTCATGTGCTTGAAGCGTGCTCCGCGCTATAACACTGACGTAAGTGAAATATCTGCTTGTAAGATTTAGGGACGATAAAGGGTTTACGGTTTTTGAATTTTGATTTTTTATGACAGATGCGGTTTATGTGGCCAGTGTGAGTATGGTTTGGAATTAAGAACTTTGTTTGTTTTACGTTTTTTTAAATAATACACGCAAGCATGTTGACTCTGCGAGCCTCTCATTTTGCCTTGTCTATTAATATACGTCTAACCTTTTTGTATGTCAGTAGTATCGCAAACAAAGTGTTGCCATAAATAAAACCTGCTAAAATCTTGCGTTAGAAATAAGATCACGTCGGTATTAAAAG
The DNA here is from genome assembly GCA_944739405.2 of Euclidia mi. Classification (NCBI taxonomy): domain Eukaryota; kingdom Metazoa; phylum Arthropoda; class Insecta; order Lepidoptera; family Erebidae; genus Euclidia; species Euclidia mi. Next base: position 59,670,788 of record OX123200.2, on the reverse strand, counting down.
TCTAACATTTTACCTGATTCATTTGGTAGCTAGCGTACTAAGGTAGCCTGGAAGAAATTACATACATCGATAAGACTGCATTATATTATTTTTATAAATGTTACTTTTCTTTTATTTTGTAATTTGACCATATATCTTGTATACGAGGGTCAAACTGAAAGTTCTTAGAAAATCAAAAACTGATTACATTAGCCAGTTATTAGTTTTATTATATCTTTTCAAAATATTGTCCATTGACGTCAATACACCGCTGCATGCGATGGAACCACTGGGAAAAGCACTTTGCCCACTCGTCCTTAGGGGTCTCTTCAATGGCATCGCGATACGCAGCCACCGCTTCTTCAGCATTCATAAACCGCTTTTCGCTTTTCCTTTAAGTTTTTCTTTAATTTTTGGAAATAAATAAAAATCACAAGGCGCGAGGTCGGGGCTATACGGCGGGTGACCCAGTAATTCAACGTTTGATGTCGCCAAATAGTCGATCGTTCGCTTGGCGGTGTGCGACGAGGCGTTGTCGTGGTGAAGGAGGATCCTACTGCGAGGTCGTTTCTCTCGAACTTTTTCCAAGACAAGTGGCAAACAATTGGTAGTGTACCATTCTGCAGAAACTGTTTTTTGATCCTCTAACACAATTGTTGCGAAATGACCTATCCTTCCAAAGAACGAGGCCACCATTTTTTTTCCCGCACTTCGATCTCTCTTCACTTTAGCTGGCAACTCCTCGAAAGGAAACACCCACTGAGCAGATTGTCTTTTGGTTTCAGGATCATAACAGTAAATCCAGCTTTCGTCACCTGTTAGTATGTCGAACACAGCATTTGAGTCACCTCCGTTAAATCTTTCAATCATTTTACGGCACCAATCCACACGATGGAGTTTTTGAGCCTTAGTCAAATTATGAGGTATCCACCGGGCGCAAAGCTTCCTGACCGCTAAATGTTCGTGGAGGATTTTGTGCACTTGACTCATACCGATGCCTAAGCTTGTCCGAATCTGCTGATAGGTCACTCTTTTGTCAGTCTCTATCATACGCCGCACAACACAGATGTTATTTTCAGTCGTCGCCGTAGAAGGCCGTCCCTCACGTACATCATCAGTGAGATTAGTGCGACCACGTTTAAACTCATTAAACCAGTTGTAAACAGTCGCACGAGATGGGGCTTCATCGTGAAAGGCCAATCGTAGTCTATCATAACTTTCTTGTTGACTTAAATCACATCGAAAGTCATAAAAAATCATTGCACGAAAATTTTCTCGTGTTAAATTCATGTTGACGTGACACAGACAATTTTCAATTTGCCGCCAAATCGTAAAACAAATGACAAATGAATGAAATATATACTCAGTAATATTGGCAAAGAGTTCTATTTTCAAATTTTAGAATATTTTTTTTATTATATTGTTTATAAGTGGCCAGTTCTAAGAACTTTCAGTTTGACCCTCGTACAATGAAGAATTATCTATGCATATAACATTGCAACCGGCAAGGCGTTCACTTTAACTCAACAATTATCCGCGTGCTACATTGGTATCGGTGCTCTACATAACATAATATATCAATAAAATAAAATCGGTTCCGTTAGTGGACCAATCAATCACAGTTGATGACAATGAGAGTAACAGGTGCTGTCGGCGTGTAGTCGTGATTGATGCCGATACAGCGTGGCGCCACTGTGCCGCCCGTTTGTGGCGGTCTGATACTGGCCAGGTGGAATTTAGTGATTCAAATGTGAAACAATTTCAGTTTGACAAGTTAAAGAAATATTATTTTGTATAAACTTTCTTTTAGGGACATTTGTCTGTCAATAGATAGTCATCATGATTGAAGATTGTCTATAGACAGATAAATTTGAAAAAGGAATAAAGACATCAGTATTGTAAAAGCTTTTGCGCATCTGTTTTTGAAATGGTTTCATAATATTTCGGATTGAAAGCGAGCACACTATCAATCTTTAAATCAATTAAATATCTAAAATAATATTGCGTGCACGTAAAACGCTTTTGTAGTGCTACTAAATTCTATGGCCATCCAAACGAAATAAGTACAGTTCTCTCCAGTACAATAACATAACCGTTCCAGCCGCGTAAATGATGGATATCTTTAAAGTAGAATTTCTACTCTCTCTCATATTAAGATTGAATTTCCAGTAATCATGCAACGGAATTTAATCAAATTCTAGATTGTAATAATTGTCATGGACTATGACATTAGTTTTATAAACTGTTTTAACAACATGACAATACACTTCTGGGAGTGCGATTCCTACACCGGACATCACTTTGTGAGATCCATCAAAGAAAGGAAGAAAGAAAAGAAAAATAAGTATGTATATATTTTACGTCTAAACCATGTTTACATTATATTTTGCCAATAAACATGACTCTTATCTCGAAAATGTATGCTGTTTTTATATGGGTTTTGAACAATTTTGTACCGACCCTTTTCCTAATAGAATTTCGTAAGTAATAAGGTTTAATATGTATTTATTGCGCTATAATATTTTCCGACCCTTAGAATGGTTAGTTTTGGTCGCGATCTAATAAATAAATGCTATAATATTCAGTCAAATCCGGTTAGACTAGTAAGCGGATCCCGGGTTGCAAATGGGATAACGATAAGTGGAACACTTAAGTCAGAGTTTCAACCAAAATTGTTAGGTTAAGATTTTGATTTATAGGTGTTTTTTTGTATAAAAATGAATATTTTCATTATGGGAATGGGACAATTTTTTTCGTCCATATTATTGAGTCAATTGTATATTTACTTAAACAGATAATATAACATTCATTATTTAAGCAATTTATCTGTTTTTGTATCTAGGATTTAGCCTCGTCGTCCAATCGAAATCGGTGATTCCACAATGACTGACAGGAAATGATAGAAATTAAAAAAAAACTAGGGTTGACTCGTTAAGATTATTAAGCGTTTTTTCTTCATTAAAGATGTAAGTAATCTGTATACGCAGCATTATTTAGAGATCAATTTTTTATTGAAATCGAGATTTGTTTCCTTAAAAGTCTACGCAGACTTCGGTTTTATTACAATGATTGAGGTGCCATGATTATTTTTTGCTTTATTTATTTGTCTATATTTTTTTTATTTATAGACTCACGCCTGCATCCTCGAAGAGGTAGGCAGAGGTGTAATGTTACACCCACATTTAGTCATGAATTTTTAGGTCCCACGTAATAGGGGGCGAGCCTATTGCCGTTACCGGGAACATCACCAGACTGCGCGTTGCTACTGAAAATTTATTTATACTAGAATAATAAAGCTGAAGAATTTGTTTGTTTGGTTGGGCTTATCTAAGTAACTACTGGTTCGATACGAATAATTACTTTGTGCTGGATAGCCCATTTATGGAGGAAGGCTATAGGCTATATAGCTCCCCACGCTGTGAGCAACGGGAGCGGGACACTGCTCCTAAATAACGCGGGTGTAACTGTGGGCTCAGCTAATGTAATATATAATGTTTTATACCAAGACTACCAGAACAGGATTATTAGCCTTTATTTTCACATAATAACGTGATTGAGCCACGTTACTTGTGAATAAGTGTGACTGCTAAGTTTGAGTTACCTATTGCTCAAATATAGTGTGCATATCGTGACAACAAATCCTGTAAAATAAAATACATTTGTAACTGACATAAACGAACTCCCGGTTTAAGTTGTTAGCAACAAATCGAAATGCGGTAAAACACGAAGGTTTTACCGCATTTCCATTACAGTTAACAAAAATTTAAAAAAATGATATTTGTTTTAGAGAGGTTTGGAAAGTAAGGCATACCGAAAGTTCGACAGTTATAGCACTGATTTGTACTTATTGGAATTTAAAGGATATTGCGAGCTTAAGAGTTAAATACACTGCGATTGTGTTATCACTAACATCTAAAAATAATGAGACAAAAAAATCCTAACGTAAAGAATTAAATAAAATTCATAATTTACAAGATGTTTCTGAACTTAGCATTTTTAAACGAATTTTATTATACCTTTAAAAAAAGTGACAAGCAACGTCCCAAGCGAAAATGCCAGATGACATTTGTAAAAAAGTTTTAATTAAGTTAAGTTCTTTCATCGTGTTAATGGCTACAATGAATTATTTTTTGAACATTCAGCCAGTACTTCCCAATTAATGAATGTCAACTTAGAATAGAGTTTTACTGATTTTGTTGGAACCTTTGTCAAGTTTAGTTTTACATAATTAAGCTAACCTTGATAAAAATATATTCGTGATTTTATTTCGGAGGTTACTTTAATACAAATAACATAAGATGCGAAGATAATAGTCTAGACACAGGTTTTACGAATTCGTTGTACTATTTTGAAAAAAGAAACTCGTGAGAATCCTATGTGTATAAAAATCCTTTCAGAATTTCAGGTCATCTACGGAATGACTGCCGCACAGGACTGCCGTTTGACCTCCGGTTTGCCGAGGTACTTAACCACTGCCACAAATCTTTATTACAACCGAAGAATACGGCATTGCGACTGGTCACCAGTATATGTTCCTACTAAAGGGTGAGAAAGTCGCGAATCGAAAAGGTTCGTACAATCGCCAATTTGCTACGAGCCACTGACCTAATTATTATCGAATTTATTTCTGAATTTAAAATATCAAAGATAATATAATAGAATACAAAAATAAACCGGTTATAGTATGAATAAGGTATTAGTCCGCTACTCTTGTCTATGATTGGCCATCAATGAGCTCGTCTATGCCTCTCACGTTTCCAGTATTCTGAATAATAACGGCTTAATTTAATATATTTATGGAATATTATTATTTGGAATTCCTATTATTAGTCTAACATTAGTAGGTATAAGATTATTTTTGTAAATAGACTTTTCTCATATATATTTACGACCTAACCCTAGCATGATATTACGTGGATATGGATTGCTTTTTAGGGTTCCGTACCTAAAAGGTGAAAAACGGGACCCTATTACTAAGGCTCCACTGTCTGTCTATCTGTCTGTCTTTCACCAGGCTGTATCTCATAAACCGTGATAGCTAGAAAGCTGAAACTTTCACAAATTATGTATTTCGGTTGCCGCTATAACAACAAATACTAAAAATAAAAAATATATATATTAAGGTGGGTCCCATACAATAAACGTGTATTTTTTCGTATTTTTGCTTAAAATGACTAACGCTAATAGGGAGACGCTTTTAATTTTAACAGAATATGTAGTTGTATATTACCTTTGAAAATAGATAATTAAATAAAAAAGGAAGTAATAAAGGGGGGCTCCAATACAACAAACGTAATTTTTAAGCAATTTGTTACTCGATCTTAATAAACAGGTAGAAACTTAAAAAATATTTAGATAAACATACAACAAACGTGATTTTCTATTATAGATGATGGTACGGAACCCTTCGTGCGCGAGTCCGACTCGCACTTGCCCAATTTTTTTGCATCTTTGTACGTACCTAACTTTAAGTGAATAGTGGATGTAAGGAACGGCGTACCGAAAACTCATACCAGTGATTCAGTACAGGATACGGAGGTCCTTGGCGGTCGAATCTTCCGGAAAAATTCTAAGAATTAATCTATTTTTAACACGCAAACTTGCACTATCCGCTGTTACAGCCCTACAGCGGCGGGCGGCAACGGCAGCGATTACGAGGTCGCGTGCCGCGGCCGATGTTGCGTCAGGGTAAACGCGCCATGTACATGTTTAGTTCTTAGAATTTTATAAAATATTAAGTGCGGATTGACAATAGTTATTATTTCATTACATAATATGGAAGAAATCAAAATGAAAATCGGAAAATTCATGTTTTTTTTTCCGGAACATTCGACCACCAAGGACCTCAGTATCATGTACTGAATCACTGGTATCAGTTTTCGGTACGCCGTCCTTTACACCCTGTATAATCAAAATATTTTTAATTTAATTTCAAATAATACCTATTTCTCTTCTATCGTGTATTCTGTTTGTCATCGGGAGACCAATTTTCAATCAACGCCGTTCCCGGCATTGATTTGCCCTCAGGGATAATTTCTATCTGCAGCCATTTTTTGCTGTGTATCAAATATTCGCGACCACTCTCGCGTATGCAGATAAAAAAAAAGAAAGAGGTGGTATAAAACTGTGGTGTCTAGACTAGCAAAAATACGCGCACGTGACAGGATATAGACTGGTGCGCACGTGACAGTATAATTGCATTACCTGTCTATAACAGTACACAAACATACCGCACGTTTCAGCCACTTTTGTATCAGCTATGTATCATTAAAAGACTAAATTAATAAATGCTGGGATCTGCCCTAGCTCAGTACGCGTGGATGTCTGTCTGTTATGGTGGATTAGCAGATTAAAGGTAACTTCAATGTGTTATTTTACTTACTACTACGTGTATTGTAAATACGATAATTTGTGAAGCCGAATGAATGTTACGATGTCACGCAAAATCTACTGATCATATTTAGATTAAACTTTGTCGTAATACAGGATAGGCACACATCGCAGTGCACTCGTTATAGATTTTTCCCGATATCTCAGGGAGAACCTCTGCCATGTGGGCAATATGCGGACAAAATCTAGTTAGGAACGTTTCATCAAAATACGTTCAGTAGATTTTTCGTGACAGAGTAAGAAACATCATAACATCCATCAATCTTCACAAACTTTGGCGTCTATAAATAACAGTAGTGGGGTTAACCGCTGATAGTAGTAAACGCTTGACACAAGCAACCCTTATTTGTGACTTATTCACGCGAGACGCGGACGCGAGCCGTTCTATTGAGACCTCAATTCGGTCTCATGTGTCATAACAAGAGGCTTTGATGAAAAACTGATCGTGATTTTTCGTGTGTTGCTAGTGTTTGCGATAGAGCGATTTATTTTCAATGTAGTGAAAAGTGAAACAAAAGTTTCTTGCTGCATAAAGCAGCATAAGTATGACGTTTTCAATTCGAAATATTTTATTCCAGCTCTCTGGTTTATGGGCTTCAATCCCAATAAGAGGCGTCTTGTATCTAAGTTTTTACTTATTTTCAATTTCTTCAAGTTTATTTCATACATCTAAATGTAAAAACAAACAATATCATTATCTCCAAAAGAAAACAATGCCACACAAGATTTCCTGAACACATATTAAGCTCACGTCCATACGAGTTATATTCGCTCACCTATCAAGGTACGACAACGAAAAAAAACAATCCAATCTCGCAAATCTAATTGTTTCTCTCTCGCTCATAAGATTTATTGTAGTAGACTATCTCACTCGCACAATCACCGTGATCTCGTACAGTTAAATAATATATTAGCTACGGTGATATATTTCATATTTAAGGGCGAAGTTGCGATATCATACCAATCTTTAAGATACTGAGGTACCAATTAGTATAGATAAAGAAGTTGTATCATCATCATCATATCAGCCAAACGACGTCCACTTCTGGACATAGGCCTCCCCCAAGGTTCTCCGTACAGACCGGTCTTGAGCCGCCCGCATCCAACCGCCTCCCGCGATCTTGACGAGATCGTCGGTCCACCTTGCGGGGGGCCTACCTCTGCTGCGTCGTCCACTACGTGGCCGCCACTCCAGAACCTTTCTGCTCCAACGGCCATCGGTTCTTCGAGCTATGTGCCCTGCCCAATGCCACTTCAAGAAGTTGTATAGATTATAAAAAATAAAATTATTTTTATTCTAAATATTCAATACAATCAGATGCAGCGATAGCCTAGTGGAGATGCCAACAGACTGTAATGCAGAAAGTAACGGGTTCAAATTCACAGTGTCACTACTGACTTTTTAAAGTTAAGTGCGTATAAAAGTTTTAATTATAGCTTGCCTCTTATCTAGGCTAACATGTTAAGCCGTTGGCTGCCATAAACATCTGTGACAGCAGTCTCAGTTCATTTGAATATGTCTACTCTTCTTCTTAATCTTAATCTTAACCCTTTGAACATCACCATCTCTTTGGGTTGCGGCGGACAGATGGCAGTAGCCCTCTGGAAAAGCTGACATTCTAACACATCTCGTGAGGCTAAAAAGCGGATACTGGGCTCCAAGACGACAGTCTTGGGTGTAATCGTGATAACGCTAGTTCGAAGGTTATGACATAAATGGGATTTTCAACGTTTCTTTCTATGGGCATTTCTCGTTTCTATGCGTTCAGGATGAAAATCTTGGCGACCTTAGCTGATTTGCAATGTAGAATGTTATTATTGATATTCTGTACCCGATGTGTACATTCTTCATTAATTAGCTCTCAACTTATATACTGTGATAAAGTAGGTAGCATTATACAAGTTGTTACAAATATAGACCTTCGATTGAGACTAAGTAAGTAATCTGCTAAGTTTTAATAGGGTACATACATGACTAGTGAGATATTTTAATTCTAATGTTGATATAAGTCTAGAAATAGTTGTAATTGCAGTAACATGAGTGTGTGTGTAGTGTAGTATGTTTTCCTTAGGAACCTTTTACTTAATATATAATCGTATCGTAGTAATTCCAAATACCAATAACAAACACCATCTGAAGAAAAGATGACAACTTTTTTTTACATTACTAGCAAAACTGTAACATTATTTAAGCTTAATCTTTGTGTGATGTTATGACATCAATTTTTTTTTTTTATTTATTTATAGTATATAGTTTTATTTATTTATATTATATATTTATTTATAGTATATAAGTTTTTTTGTTTTTTCGGCATCATTTTTTATTTCCATTTCTATGATGTGGCATTAATAATACAACATACATACATACATAGACTCACGCCTGTTTCCCCGAAGGGGTAGGCAGAGGCATATTAAACGCCCACTTTTCGCCAGTGTTTTGATCCCACGTAATAGGTGGCGAGCCTATTGCCGCTTATTGGGACATTTTGTTTGCCAGAGCCTCGTCCGTTGATCGGCAGGTGCACTTGCAGGTGAGGTTGGCTTGTGACCCTAAGTTCTTGGTGGGAACCCTACGCATACAAACGACCCTTAATTTTCCCCGTTTTAATACTAATCCCTATTTTAATAGACGTACCTATTAGTAGTTGAATCATATTACTAGATCAGTTGTCCACGACAAACAAACTGCAAACTGGATAAAAAAACTCTTTCACAGTGTTAGTCACAATACTCCTTTGAAACGGCTGGACCGATTTGCATGAAATTTTATATGTATATTCTTTAAGTCTGAGTATTGATCGTAATCTATTTTTCAAATCCCGAAGTCATAAGTGGTCCAACCTAAATATATACTTACTTTTTTTTTTTTTGTCAATTTCTTAAGCCCAATGGATGGATGGAAAAAACGGAATGAGAAAAAAGAACTTAAAAAGGTGATACGGAGTTCGCCGGGTCAGCTAGTTATTAATAAAAAGCTAAGTCACTTGCAAGCACGAGGGTGGAGACGGAAGTCGTTTAAAAATAAAATTAATTCAATAAATCATCATTCTCTTTGCATCAAAACTGAAAAGAAAACACGAGCCCAGTAATCGTAGATAGATAGATAGATAATTCTTTATTGTGCAAATGTTGGTACAAATTCGGTGTAAATGACTTAAGTGTACTACATACATATCAAATGCACAAGGGCGGCCTTATCGCAAAGTGCGATCTCTTCCAGGCAACCTTAGGATGGACAGACTGAAAAGACAAAAAGCTTTGATGTGTAGTGACTAAAAGTATCTGATTACTATAAATTGTTTTTTTTGTTATACATATATACGCAGGCATATATACAATAGATATGATAGGTGCTAAACATATTATAAATAAATAAAAACATAATATGATACATACATATATAAACATATATATAATATTATACATAAAATAAATGTAATATCGTATCGTAATCTTATCAACTTTAAAAGTCGAGCTCTATTAAAATCAGGAATGGTTCATATAATAAAATTCTTGCTGAATATATTAAACTAGCTGTTGCTCGCGGCTTTGTCCGCTGACCGTGATTAAAAAAAATGTAAAACCATGAAAACATGAGAATATAAGTATTATATAGTAAAATTAATTAAAAATAAATATTCTACCATACATACCCACACATGTTGTGTAGGTCTAGTCCATCTAGACCCAAACTAAGTATTTGCTTGTATTTGAGTAAGCTGCGTTTCGTTCGGTGAGTGAGAGTGCCGGAGGCCCTAACCCCTAGTCCTTCTGCCTCAACCCACTCCTTACCCTATCCCTTTCCGCAACCCCAAGGGGCGGCAACACACCTGTGAATCCTGTGGTGTTGCTGTGTCCATGGGCGGCGCGGTAATAGCTTACCATCAGGCGATCCGTCTGCTCGTTTGGCGTCTATTACTATAAAAAAATTAAACAAATTGATTGATGAATAATTAAAATAATAAATCATACGTATGGTCGTATACCGATTCTATAAAGCACCTATATGATTTACATCAATATTTGAATGCATTATCTATTCGGATTGGATTTTATCAATACTCTCCTTTACGTCGATCAGTCGGGTAAAAACTGTACCTACAAAATTTAGATACCAAAAGTAGGTGATATTGAAATATTGCATAAACTATGTATTAACCTAATTATTATTATAACTAAATTAAAACATAGTAATCGTCCTTTCAGACTATAAAGGTGTCAGTCCATAACAAAATACCGCTAAGTTTCCAAAAAGTGTAACCGTGTTTACAGTGTTTTAAATTTCGAATATTATGAATACTTATACAAATTTTTTTTTTAAATGTTGAAATACGTCATTAAAATAGAATTTGAACTGAAAGATATTATATTTTGTCCTTTTTCAATGATATAATAAATACTATGATAGAAACGAGATGCAGTACCTGCAGATTCTAGAGTAATATCAATTAAGCGCGGTTTTCCCTGCAGGTGCGGCTTGTGGAATATGTGAGTGGAGCGTGAATCAGGTAAGTGAGATCAATGGATCAGTGCTCAATGAAATCTATAGCTATAGAGGATATTCAGAGGGCTTAATTTTATTCACATATGAGATTTGGTTCAGATTGTTGGTACTGAATGCTTAATTTTGTGTGGCCTGGAATTGAGGGTAAAATGAAGTGTCACACTTAAAGTTTGAAATATTAACACGGGATTAACGAGCAGGCATTTTGATGACAGAATATAACTGTCGCCTGTGTTTAATATTAAAGACTTAACTTGGTCTTTGGGTTGGAGTGGGGAGGATATTATACTCCTGGTCAGATGTACACAGCCTTTATAAGATGCCGTTCTTTTTTTTCCTTTTTGTATACAAAGTGCAGCTCTAGTACTCATTATTCGGTGCCACCTTGTGAACTATATCGAACCTGAAGCTTAACTCTTCCTGTATCTTGATGGTTCAATAGTCTCCTACACTATTCTATCGTCATTGAGGCATGAATATTTATCCTCCCACAAATAAATGAACGGGTCAGCAATACCGAGTTATATTTTCTCATATTAGCACGACCTTGTTACGTCAGCTGCGTGTGTGACAGTAGCAAGGCCGTTACATATTAGAGATAATGAAATGAACAGATTACCGGCGATTTGGCCTACTTACGACCAATTAATGTCCAGAAAACTCTCATATAATAGGTGACCTGTTCAGATTGGTTAGAAATTTATTCTTTGTTACTATAGTCTGTTCAAGATACTAAAAAATAAAATGTAAACAAACCATAAAAATGGTTCTTTTAATGTTGCCCTCGCAAAAACAAGTAGATTTTAGTTAAATATTCTCTTTTCAGTGAAAAAGTTTCGTCTTATTGAGACTAAAGTTCTGCTCTGTACAAATCTACGCGTCAGAAATAACAGAACACATCTATAACTAGAGGATGTCTGCAGCTAAGACCGCAAAGGAGCATGCGTCAAATTGGACTCAGTGTCCAACAGAGTTACGGCATATGCCATTGTAAAGGATTTTGTTCATACTAAAATTATTACTACCGGCACCACCTTCAATTCCATTGCAGAAAAAAGATATGCACTTAAATAGATTTTGTAGAAAAATACAATTGTTACTCATAAAACTGTTATAGTAACAATGTATTCATACTTTAACAAAGGTAAACAATAGATGCGCTTGCGCCCGTGTGATTTACAACACTCTTCATCCCTCTCACACCTCTCGGACGCCTGCCCGGGTGCCCGTCTGCTCTCACTGCTCTCAGTCAGTCGACTCGTGATTCTCACGGTGTTAGCTTTGTGTTTTCGTTAGTGATGTTCTGGAAATCCGAATCCGCGGATATCCGAGGAAGAATAAAGATCCGTATCCGTATCCATTACTTTTCTCGCAGATCCTTTACGGATCTTTTGCCTTATTAATTTTCAATTGATAGGATGGAATGCTATAGGTGGTTAGGTAAAAATAAAAAAAACTATTTAAATTCCATTCAGAGTATTTTTAATATAATTTCAATAAAAGTTGAAACATGATCTGTCTATTGTTCCGGTGGGCGTGCGTGACGTCAATTATCGTTTTAAAGTCGCGCGCACCGACATCGTTTAAGTAAAAAAATAAAGATCCGTATCCGTATCCACGGATCTTGACACTAAATATCCGTATTCCGATCCGTATCCGCGGATATACATTTTTAACGATCCGGCACATCACTAGTTTTCGTGTATCCTCTCGGCACATACTATTTAATCCACCGACAGGTCATCTAAACGATATTATTATTGATATTGATTGAAATGTTAATAAAATATTTTTAACTGTTAGGAAGGGTTTTATTTTTTATGTATTCTTTGCACCTGGAATTAAAACTAGTTAAAGATGTCAAACAACAAACACTACAATGTCATAACAGCATTACTTTGCAGGATTATAGTTTATTTATGGTAGGAGGAAAATATTTATAGCAGAATAGCCCCATTGATTCTTCGCAAAAATGAGTTTATATCTTTATTTTTAGTGCTTTTCAAGTAAATTCAAAGTGATCTTATCCCTGTTGGTGGGTGAGCCCAGGCTTCATACATTTTTGCCCATAGTCCTTTTACTTTATATTTATAATTCAACCATTTCTTCCCGATCGCGTGGGAATTTCGGGCATTCCGTAATTATAGTGGTATTTCGGCTAAGTGAAGAGAATATTTAGTGAATACCGCCACTCCAGAACCCTTCATGGGAGGGTCCGACTAGCATTAGATTTTTTTTTATTTGCCATCTATGTAACTACGGTAATACACGTGATAATACTCTAAAACTTGAAAGTATTACCTGTCAGGTTTTAGAGTATTATCATACCTTTAAAGGTGTTTGTCAGTCAGTACAGTACATAAGTACAAATGTATAGCTGTTTTAACCATTTTCACTGGGCGACATTCATCCGGCTAATTTAGATAATCCGTCAACATTACTCCATGAAACAGACAAATTTAAATATATGCAGCCTAAGTTAAAAACCTGAATAATGTGCTGTTCGTGACAAACTGCGCGTGAACGGCTCTAAAAGTGCCAATTTCTTTTTGTCATCATAAATTAAATTCATTTTTTTATTTTGTAGTGTTATTTTCACAAATGTTCTGTCCTAATCGTTTGTTTTTTACATGCATTTTTATCTATGACCAGTTTTATGAGCGATATGTACTTGAATTTATGTCTTAATTAACATTAAATATATATATATATATATATATATATATCTTTTGAATGTGGAAAAGGAGTTCGATGTCTTAAAATTTGAACACAATTTTTGGAGAAAAGTGGTCCTTCATTACTGCTTATCTACACGGCGGACTTATTTTAATTGAATAAAATAATCTAAATTGTAGGCAACATATTTTTCGGTGAAGCATATTTTCATCAACTGTAATTGGTCATGGTAATTAAATGTGGATGCATGTTTATTAGTGCTCATAGTGGCTCGTAGTGCTGATATAATACACAACAGTATATCGCAATAAAAAAAACAATGTAGCCTCCTCAGGCTAACTGTTGACGAGCAAACTCGAGTTTAATTTGTACCCGCAAGTTTCAATAGGTAGTAAAATATTTTCTTATCTAAAGCTTAGAGTTTAACGTAATAAATTTTGTTTTGTATCTAATTCCAAACTAAATAGTTTGGCAGTATTCTGTTTTTGTCTACACCAGTTTTCTCTATTTCTCTGAAGAGACGGTATAGGTACCAATTCGATTTTCGTGTGTCGTCAAACAAATAATGTTTCACTGCGACTGTAGTTGAACTAAATTGGATAGTTTGTTCAATCGAAAAAGTTCAAATAAAAGGTAACGCCTAGATCAAATTTATTTCCCGCCTTTTTATGGCGATGCGATAGTTCATTCGTGAAAAACCAATAGTGTTGGCTCACAATGTTGATTCAGTTAATTTATTCGAAAAAAGAACATTTTGTGTTGTTATTTTTTATCGCTGAATATTGCCTGTTTTTTGTAATTGAATTAGCAGTGATTTGTTGACTAGTTTTATTTTATTTATTTTTATTTTTATTTTTATTAAATAGGTATAGTAACAGACTACAGATCAATACATACACCACAATATTCAGCTGGACACAATATTCAAATCTGAAGTCCACTTATAACTATACACATCATTTTTTAACATGATAGAGCTTATGCTATAAATAGAAATATAAAAAATACATATGCAATACTATGAACAAAACTTATAATAAAAACTAATAATAAAAAGAAATTGTAACATATGACAGTAGTCTAGTGATATGTATATCATTGTTTACACTCCTTAATTAAAAGACGTTTGAAGGTACACATTTTGTTATCAAAAATATCAAATCTAGAACATACGGCATTATATTGGTTACACATTCGCGATATTGGGTTGTTCTGTGACACATTAATAGTTTTATTATTTTTATTTTAATAGTTTTATTTTTAATACATCGGCAAAGTAAAGCAAAACTCTTTACTCGTTGGTCACCCAGCTGAGTTCTAATGGCATTTACTGACGCTCTAATGAGCGCTACCGTGTTTTGGAGAACAGTCAAAGCCATCTTAGGTTCAAGTTCTCAGAACAAGAATCCTTAGTTCAAGTTTTAGGCCATTGGATGGTCTATGAACTCAAACACCAGATATGGTGACGCGCTCAATTGAAAAATAAAAAAAGAAAATACCTCATATTAGAATTTACCTACCTACATTATTTGGCACGAATAAGTTTACATGTACAATGAACGAAACTGTAGAACAGTGAAGCAATATGATTGTTTGTATTACCTCTGTTGTTTTATATAATAGAATACATCATGCGACAGCGGAATAACGCGTTAGTACGAAACTTAATGGCCTCTAGTTGGTGACGTGTTGCTACATATTAGCACTTGTAGTGCAATTTCGTAGTGCAATGTTATTCTGAATCACAAAATGAAATTCCCTACAGTCTTGTCTTGGACCAAGTGACCATGAGAAATTTGTTAGCAGCAGTATTATTTCATTTATATCAATACATGATATAAATGAAATAATACTGCTGCTAACAAAAGTCTGCGCGGCGTCCTGTCTGTCTGAACGAACGCGGTAAACTCCACAACTATTGTACGGTTTTCACCATTAGATACCTTTTTTTTAGGGACAATTCCCGCACTAGGAATAAATCCTGTGTCGCGGGTGACTTTACAAACATATAACTAACGGACACAATGAACACCCAGACTCGAAATAACACTTTTTGAATTACACAAAGTGTTGCCTCGTGTGGGGATCGAACCCACAACACTCGGCGCAGTGTCAAGCGGCGAGGCGGCCGCTTAAACCACTACGCCAACCGTGCAGTCATTAGTTTTACATTAGTTAGTTTTACCATTAGATAGTGTGATTCCTAAGGCAATTTTGGGTAAATAATTCATGCGGGTGTCCAGTATCTATTAAATTAATGTTGGGCGACATGTAATCATGATAATGATTAATGATAACGATTATTTAAAGGTCGCACAATATCCAATTAAAGGATCAAATTTTGTCCATCTCTGAGTCTCCCAACCAGCATTTGGCTACCGCGATGGTCTGGCGCCTAAAGTTTGTCATAGTGTTGAGGCCCGGCGTGTTTAGCAGTGTAAACATTCACAAACAATATTGTCAATAATAATAATGTTCGTTTGTAAATATTTACCTTTCCTTTTATACAGCCACTACACATCATCAACCTTAAACAGTCCACTGTTAGACTAGGCCTCTCCTTTGAAAGGAGGAATTGGCCTACTATACCACGCTGGCCAAACGGGATGGTATAAGGTTTGTATCAAGTTTTCCCTCTCTTACAGTGTTGTTCTCTGTATAATATGCTCCCTCTGTCGGCTCTTATGACACCCATGGGATGATATGGGGTGGTGACATTCCGTATTCTTAATCCGTCACCAAACGGAACACCATATATACTGGTAGACAAACTTTCCACAGTACCCTTTAAGAGTAAATATTACAAAGTTAAATATTGTATTTTCCGCTTAACTCAAATACACACGTCCTATGGAATAACAAAATAGTTGGCGAAACGTTTGTTAAACAAAGTTGCTGTATGTTAACTTATGGCCGCGCTGATAAGTTTACTACACGGATTATCCGTGTCAGTGTTTTCACTTTGATATTCCCGGGTAAAACTATATCAGATGAATATGCTGGTGGAAAATGCGATATATTCTTTTTGTCTTGTATTTAATGTGTCTACAATCGCATCTTCATTATTGGCTTAGCGTTATTCCTGCTGCATCTAAGACTTACGCTTTGGAGCGTCACAATAGCATTGTTACAATAGGAAGATTTGGCCTACTATACCGTTATATATAACCGTATACATATAACCGTTTGGCCACGCTGGCCAAACGGTTTGCCATACGGTTTGACGTTAAGTTTTCCGTCTCTTCCGCAAAGTAAGTAGGTACTATTTGATTCGTTCTCGTCGCCTTGAAAGAAAGACACTTTGTATTCTTAATACGCCATCACACAGTCAACCTAATAGGTTTACAAATATTACTAAAACTAAACAAAATCCATATAAATGTACCTACCATTAGAAAGAATCTCAACATAAACATAACTACGTTAAAAAAAACCGACTTCAAAATCTAAAAAGAAAAAAATAATAAAGATTAAATATTAATTAAATACCTATTATTTATACTTATGTGCTATTTACTAATAGGCTTGAATTCGGTGCCAAGCCTTAAAACTCCGTCAAGTCTTTTCGTCCTCCCTACCGCAAACCCTTAAGACAAAGGTCTTCAACGAGTGCGTCCTACCCGTAATGACTTACGGTGCCGAGATGTGGACACTGGCGGTGCGACCAGTCCACCAATTTAAGGTTGCTCAGCGAGCTATGGAGAGGGCTATGCTCGGAGATTCTGTAGCATCGAATTCGTAAGGAAGTGATCCGACAGAGAATCAAGGTAATGGACATAGCTCAAAGAATTAGCTACCTGAAGTGGCAGTGGGCTGGTCACATTTGTCGCAGAACCGATAACCGTTGGAGTAGTCGTGTTCAAGAGTGGAGACCGCGCCTTGGCAAACGTAGTGTAGGACGCCCTCCGGCGAGGTGGAATGACGATATACGCAAAGTGGCTGGCAGCGGCTGGACACAAAGAGCCAAAAATCGGGCTCAGTGGCGTGCCATTGAAGAGGCCTATATCCAGCAGTTGACTACGGCAGACTGATGATGATGATCATGAATTTGCTCGTATTCATTTAAGTGATTAAAATATCATTATTTGTTTAAGGCTTGGCACGGACTTTAAGCCTATTATTTAATAGCACATAAGTATAAATAATAGGTATTTAATTAATATTAAATCTTTATTATTATTGCCTTTTTAGATTTTGAAGTCGGTTTTTTAACGTAGTTATGTTTATTTAATACCTTTTAGTGTAAACTCAAACTCAAGTATAATTATTTCCATAAAAATGCAAACAACAAATTTTGGACACGTCAGAAAGTCATAGATAAATATTAACCCTTAGCGACACATGCGATTTCAAGCAACACATATATACACGTGGGGAAGCTAGGTCCCCAATAAATTCGGTATTTATTTATTAGAGAATCGATTATTTTCATGCAGATTTATTTTTATAAAATTATTGAGTAGCATATATACTATGCGAGTATTTTTTTTTAATTTAATCAAAAAATTACAATTTGCTTACGTTTTAAGTTAAGAAGTACATAACTTTCTTGGTCAACTTTTTAAAAGTTAGGTTTACGGGTTAAAATGAAAGTTAGAAAATAAATATAATAATCAAACAAGTATGGCGGATTGTAACACAGCATCAAAATAGGCGTAGGCTCTAGGGTGATGTTAAGAAGAAATATGGCGGTCTCAGACGGACTAGTCAACGGAGCAATGGGAATTATTAAAAAAATAAAGTGGCCGGCCCTTCGCCGTGATCAACTAGAAGCAGGAGAACTGCCCGAAGTAGTGTTTATTAAATTTGATGATCAAACTGTGGGCACTAGGGTAAAAGATGCGGAGGGTCTAGTATCAATCACACCACCATCTGCAACTTTTCAAGCGAATAAAGGTTACGGTGATGTTGAGAGGTTAATGCTCTCGCTAATTTTAAGTTGGGCTGTCACTGTTCACTCTCCAAGGTACAACATTGGAGAGGGCAGTGATATATCTTGGGAAAAAAAATCGCGAAAGGTCAGGTATATGTGCCTTTAAGTCGAGTGAAGAATTTAGATGGTATCGCATTAAGTGATTTAGAGCCATCTTAGTTATTAATCAGACCACATGACAGCAAATCACTACAGGAACTGCAACGTCTGAGACAGTTTAATCAAATTTAATTTTTATAATTAACTAATAAATAGGCGATAGCCGAGTGGATATACCAACAGACTGCCATGGAGAGGGTATCAGGTTCGAATCCACGGCGCGCACCAATGACTTTTCGGAGTTATGTGCGTATTGAATTGTTAATTATCGCTTGTCCCGTGCCTCGGAGAGCACGTTAAGCCGTCGGTCCCGGTTGTCATGAAGATCTTTGACAGTCGTTACAGGGCGTCAGTACCTTCAAAATAAACTGACACTAGTCTAAACCATGGAATATCGCTATCCCTTCGGGTTGCGGAGGTCAGACAGGCAGTCGCTCCGTGGAAAAGCTAATATTCAGCCAAATCCGGTTAGACTAGAAAGCGGACCCCAGACTGAAACTGGGATAACGCTAAGAGAAAGAAGAACTAATAAAATTAAAAAAGACATGATGGAATCATGTTTTTTTATACGTGATTTTTTTTCATGAAAGCAGAATTAACGCAGTTGAGATCCGATCACTGCGTAGTATGTGTGGGGTGAGACTGATTGATAGGATTCCGATTTATGAACCGGCGAGCATGTATGAGAAGAGTAATGAATGTAGAGGAAGCGCGTGAGGTTTGTAAGGATAGAAGTAAGTGGCGTTCCGTTGTCTCTGCCAACCCCGACGTGAAAAAGGCGTGAGTATATGTATGTATGTTTTTTTTCGTTCCCTCTTCAATCTTTCTCCTGTAATTTTCCTATAATTCATCTTGTAAATTGGTTATGGGTAGTTCTTCAGAGACAACACTTTCGATGTCTATGGGAATATTTCTGTAACCAACTAACAAAACGATCTGTAATTTATTGTACAGTTTAGCTTAATCCGTATATTGGCCAAATTATATATTTGAAATAATTGCAGTCTAACTAAGTACAAAAAAAAGTATTTGGACTTCGTTTTTCTGATTTATACGTCGTGTCCGTCTGCCATTGTCCGAAATGAAAAAGTCGATATCGCATTTTCCTTTTCATAAATCAATATAAATGTAATTATTATATTAACGAGAGGAAATGAATAGCCCTCTCAATTCAAATTCAAATCGTTTATTTGCAAATATGTGTATTATACAGAGATGTTAATTAAAATTAAGGATTTCACCATATTTCACCATTGGGCATGCAATATTTTTATACATAAAACTATAAAATCAATTACATTAGGCAATGTCCAAATTTACTAACTACAAATAATTACAAAATATTAGTAAAATGTCAAAATAATAAAATAACAATTGGTAGGTAGGTAATACAAAAGTCAGAATTAAACAGTAAAAGAAATAAGGAATAATTATTTTATCATAACAACATGTTATTTAAATATTCAGTTACGCTGTAATAGGCATTCTCTAATAGTATTTTTTTCAATTGGTAATTAAATTTATTATTACAATTTATTTCCAACAAACTTTTTAGCATATGATTATTATATCCGTGGGCCCATGCAGAAGATACTGTTATTGTACATTGCAGTTTTATGTAGCGGGCAACTGTTTTATGATTGTGACGCTCACTTTTATATCTGTCAATCATATCCAAGTTATTGTGGATGAAATTTATAACTTCATAAATATAGAGGCATGGCATTGTCAATAATCCAAGATTTATGAAATATGGCCTACAACTGTCAGTTCGTTGCAGCTGACATATCGCCCGTACGCATTTTTTCTGAGCCTTAAATACATTTGTGCTATCTGTAGAAAAATAATATGTATTAGTTATAAATACCTTAATGTGTTTATAAATAAGTAAATATGAAGTGATTAATATAGAGTAAAAGACGCTTGACCGTACTTAGTTGGGTAATGATTATGAGAGTCTGGTTTCCCGTTGTTGGCGGGGAGCTAGTCGTTCTACGGACGAGCTAGGTGTACCTGGGGATGGATGGCTAAGATACTGGTGTTACGAAGGTAAATATTTCATTCGTCTTCGACATTCTGATTACAATGCCTATTTTATAAAATTTATTTTATTATTTTGCAACTTCAGTCTGCGTTTCGAGAGACGCTTTTAAGTTACAGATTGGTGTAGAAAAGAGTCAATAGTAAAGTCTGTATGTATGATGATTATAGGCAAAATCTTGATTCATCTGTGCCTAATTCGCATAGTCATAACACCATATGTATGTATCATAAATGTAGCAATTAAATATTATATTTCTTGTACCTATAAGAATTGATTGTATTACAAATTTAAGCAAAAGGTTTATTTTTTGTTATCTTACAATATTCTCGCTTGGCCATACAATAAAATAATGAATATATACTGTTTTAGAGTTTCAGAAGTGTTTCTTCCGTGTTAGATCACTAATAATTGTTTTTTTTTTAAAGATTATTGTAGTTGTTAAAATATAATGGTTATCTTAATAAAGTTTTTCATTTCTGTTTCTGATTCATCCGTAACAAATTCTGATCCATCTGGGCACAAAATATTTGTTTATGTCGTAGTGATGACAAGTTGACATAACACCGGCCGTCACAATTATTATTCATAGGAATTTCAGCCTTAAGGAGAGGTGAAAGTAAATAAAAAAATGCTCATAAAATAAAAACTACTGGGCCTACATGAATCATATTTTTATGGGACCAATTCGACACTATTCCGCATCAAACAAAAAAATAATTACGCAAATCAGTTCAGAAACCTCGGTGAAATCGGTGTACATACATCGCAAAAATAATTTACCGGCCGGATTGAGAACCTCCTCCTTTTTTTTTTGTTTGAAGTCGGTTAAAAATTCAAACTAATTTTATGAACATGTAAATATATAGAACAACAAATGTATTTCTAGACTTTATCGTTTATTCTTTTCGTTTATAAATCGCTTTTTTCCTATTTTTCCGGCGCCGGCGTGACGTCATTATTAAAGTTCTCTATTGAACTGTTTACTTACCTACGTGCTAGAAATAAAGCGAAGCTCCCAATGCGTTTTAGTCGATAAATGGCTGAGCACTACGTTTTCTGCTGATAACTGATTTAGGAACGTATATTTCTTACTAAATACGTGGATTTTGCATTGGAAAGGGAGCTAGGAGTAAATTTTTTACGGGAATAAAGAGCCAAGCGGTCATCAGTGGTAACAAGGTAACCCGGTCTCATAGACTGCGTTTACTTAACATAATGGCATTAATGATAAAAACATCTACACCAGAATCTTCAGTCAGGAAAAATGTGGAATAAAATAAGGAAAATGTCTCGGTTTTCACCATATAGGAGAGAAGAGTTAATATAAATATTTATGAAATCTATGAGAACTCATTAATCTCATATGTTTTGGCACTGGTAAAAAAATAACAATTATCAAAGTTATTTGCATACCTAGCGGTACCTACTTCTGCTTGTTGGCGTGTTGAGTAAAAAACACGAATTATAACTTGTAAACAAAATTGACATCAATATTTTCTAGAGAAATAATAACTACATTGACCAGTGACCGACAGTTGGATTAGTTGATTTCTCTTTGCATTTACTTAATAGGGACGTAGTTAAGCAGAAAGGACTCAATCCACACTTTGGCCAAAATTGAGTTAAGTATGCCATCGTACCCCCGAGGGTCAAATCTATCATGTAGTAAAACCCTTTTTGGAAAATGTACACTGCAACTAGTTTTTTTTCGCTACCCCGACTCAACCCACAGTATGAACAGCACACAAAAATATTTGCAGAATGAACTCAGTCCACTTGAATTGTTTCTGAGTAATGTATTTCTATGAGTATGTTCTGTCGATAAACCAGAATAAACTCAAACAGCTTGGATTTTTTCTAAGAATAAGTTTTATTATACAAATATCATTATATCAAATAACTAAAACGACTTAAACAGGTTGAGTCGTTTCTGTGTTATAGGTTTACTGAAACAAAATATTTCTTTTTATTTATCAGAAACGACTCAAAGCACTTAGGATATTTCAGGAAAACTGCTTTAAATGAACAGCGCATTTAATATCAAATTAACTAAATCGACTCAAATAGGCTGAGTCGTTTCTAAGGAATAAATGTAATGACTGATAGAAATACTTTCAAATGAACTGAAACGACTTACAACATTTGATTTATTTAATAATATTAATAATAAAATTAAGTAGATTTTATTAATATAAAATAATAAAATCTATGCGTAGGCGAATCGCATCAGGCGGTACAAAAAAAGGATTGACCGATATTCCCAAAATCGCGCGAGAGATGAGAAGCTGGTTTATAGGAATTGGGAGCGACCTGAAACAGGTGTGGCTGATAGGCGTCGAACAGATGATGCGAACACGATTGCGTTCTGGCGCAGTTTATGGTCGACCATACAAAGGGTGACTGGATTAGGTTGGGGGTGCAGTCCATCCGTCAGCCAATTGGAAATCTGCGGGACCGGACGGGTTGCACAATTTCTGGTTAAAATGGCTACGCAGTGCACATGTTCGCTTGGCATCCCAGTTCCAGTCATCTCTGGACTCAGGATCGCTGCCAAGTTTTATGACAACTGGCGTAACTCACCTGTTTTTCAAGTCTGGTAGTACCACGGAGCCTACGAACTATAGGCCTATAACTTGCCTGCCTACAGTTTATAAAGTTTTTACATCCATTTTGAGACCAAAATTGGCATTACATATATTCAATAAATCTTATCTAAGTCTCAAAATGGATGTAGAAGCCGGGCACGTGGTACTAAGGCCATTAGCCAACAGGTGCGCCGTAGTAGAAAGAATCTGGCGACATGCCTGATAGACTATAACATGGCCTATGACTCTGTGTCACATACGTGGCTTTTGAGAGAGCTGGAGTTATACAAAGTAGATGCAACACTATGCGCCCTCTTGAAGGCATGTATGGGGCAGTGGAGTACGGTGCTTCGCTATCTAGGGTGTCGACAGCCTTGCGGGTATGGCGTACCTATAAAGATCAAACGGGGTATTTTCCAAGGCGACAGTTTGAGTCCACTATGGTTTTGCCTAGCACTGAACCCGCTGGGCACTTTGCTCGAAAGTTCAGGGCTAGGCTATCGGTTGCAGACTAGAGGTCAGGTTATTTCTCACCACCTTTTCATGGATGACCTCAAACTATTTGCCCCCACTGACCTCCAATTAATTGAGTTACTAAAGATAACTTAAAGCTTTAGTAATTCAATTAAGATGGAGTTCGGTGTGGATAAATGTGCGGTCATGCATGTAAAGAGAGACAGGAGTGTGGAATCTAATGGTATAGAGCTCTCAGATTTCACACAACTTAGATCTCTCTCTGCAACGGCAACCTACAAATATCTGGGTATGTCGCAGGCATTAGGCATTGATGACGCTGGCATGAAACAGGCGTTGCAGGCAAGTTTCTTTGGAAGCCTGAAGAAAGTTTTAAAAAGCTTTTTATCGGGCGGAAATGAGGTGCGTGCCTGTAACGGTTGGGCTATGCCCGTCTTAATGTATGTCTTTCGGCATACTCAGATAGACTCAAACAGAATTGGACGCCTTGGATAGGAAAGTTCGCTACCTACTTACGACATAACGGATGCATCACCAGCGTTCGTCGGTGATGAGATTGTACATCCCGCACAAGTGTGGGGGTCGTGGCTTCTTGAGTGCCATGACCCTCCACAATCGCGAGGTGTGCAATGTCAGAGATAACTTTCTCCACACCGACGCGGGTGTGCACCGAGATATGGTCGCTGTGGACAGAGGGCTTACCCCGCTGGACCTGGCCAAAGAGAACTGGCGCAAACCTGCCGTACTTGGTGTAGAGGAGCGCAGGGAAGTATGGAAAGGTAAAAAGCTGCATGGACGTTTTTACCGGGCCTTGCAGCTAGGACCCCGACGTAGATTTTCCAGCGTCGGTGTCCTAGCTGCGTTTTGACGATCTTTTCGCCGAAACAGACAGTTTTGTCTTTGCGATTATGGACGAAGTTGTCATGACGAACAACTACCGGAAGTATATTCAGAGGGATGGGACGGTCGACATCTGTCGGGCATGTCATCAGCCTGGTGAATCGCTTAGACATATAGTATCCGGTTGTTCTCGTCTTGCCAACGGTGAATATTTGCATAGACAGAACCAAGTAGCCAGGATTGTCCACCAGCAACTTGCCTTAAAGTACCAACTTGTCGACTCTGAAATACCGTACTACAGGTATGTGCCCGACCCAGTTCTTGAAAATGCTCGTGCTACTCTATATTGGGATCGGTCTATCATTACTGACAGAACTATTGTGGCTAACAAGCCGGACATAGGGGTGACAGATCGATTAGAGCGCCTTGCAATGATCATCGACGTCATCATACCCCATGACGAGAATCTCGTGAAAGCCGAAAAAGATAAACAAATTAAGTATTTGGACCTGGCTCACGAGATTGTCGACATGTGGGATGTTGACTCGGCGATCATTGTACCGATAGTCGTGACCGTAAATGGTCTTATTGCCAAGAGCCTCGACCACCACCTCAAGAGGACTCTCTCTTAGACGACTGGATCTTGAAACCATTGCCCTTATGTTCTGGCTACAGATACTGCCTCACAATAGTCGAGCTTCACTTGTTGGCCTGAAGTGTATCCACTCCATGATATGACTGCTGAAACCTGCTCTGCCGCCCTTGTCAATGGTTGGATTACGCGGTTTGGCTGTCCAGAACACATTACCACCGACCGCGGCAGCGACAGTTCCTATTGCACACATTCAAGGAACTCACCGCACTGATTGGCGCAAACCATCACACTACCACCTCGTACCACCCAGCAGTTAATGGCCTTGTGGAGAGATTGCACCGACAACTAAAGTCAGCCATCACCTGCCATGCATCATCCAACTGGGTTGAAGTCCTACCTTGGGTTCACTTGGCATACGAAGCGCATGGAAGGAAGACCTACAATCGTCTACAGCAGAAATTGTGTACGGTCAACCACTCCGTTTACCTGGACAATTCCTCTCGCCTGCCTCCGAAGCTGAGACAGATATTATAACTCTGGCTGCTAGACTACGTGCTCACGTCAGCAAACTCACGCCGCTACCTACGTCATGGCACAATAGTTCCAGTAGAACGTTTTACGTACCCAAGGACCTGCCAACAGCAACCCACGTCATCGTTCGTCAGGCTCCGGCAAGAAGACCACTTGAAGGACCGTACTCAGGTCCCTACAAGGCTTTACACTGAGACCAGAAGACCTTTGACGTGGACATCCGGTGCCACAGAAAGGACTTGGAGGATGAAAGAACATGCGACCTCATTTTTGGCCTGTGTTGTCTATTTTTTTTAATTTTAATGGTTGTGTTTTATGTGATTTTACTAGCTTTGTGTTTAAGGTCAATTAATGTAAAACTTTTTAGAACTTTTACCTATTTCGTTTTTTTTTATAAATAATTTTCTAGTACAAGGGTAGTTTTGAGTCCATTTTGAGAAGTAAAAAATTAAAATCTGTCTTTACAATCTTAAGTTTAATGGTAAGGACTCAACCCACATTTAACTTAATATCTCAAAATGTATTGCAAAATATATCACAAACTTGAGGGACAAATAGAATATAAACTATTCTTTTGATGATAAGAGCCATTTAAAAAAAATAATAACCTTTTGTCAGAGAAATTACAGCTCAAACTTTAAACGCCCATAACTCAAAAGCGACTTAGTGTGGATTGAGTCCTTTCTGCTTAACTACGTCCTATAATGAACAGATGTTTAGTCGAAAAACACACACTGTATTTATCTGACTATAAAACTGTACCAATAATCCACACTCGCCTCTAGAGTATTGCCGTGCACTGGACTGTTTTGCTAACAGCATATAGTTTTATTTGCAAAACAAAATCTTTTTGGAATTTAAACTTTCGTGGTAATCACTAGTTTTAAATTCTTTCGGGATATATACCACGTACCTTGGTGTCGAGTTACCGATATTTCGGCACTGTTGAAGTACATCCAAAGTATAACGAAGGACAATAAAAAAAATGTTTTGTTTTTATTCAATGTATTAAACTCTTGTCTTATTTATTAGAGAATAAAATGTATCACGGCAAGTAGGTAGGTAGTAGTACGTTTTTTTTTGTTGTTTTGTGTTTTGTTGTTTATTTATTTAGGACCATCAATGATTATAACGACAATACAAATTCAAATATACAATGTAAGGTGCTGATTGTCGGTTGCATAACCTTTTAAGGTAGCCACTGCATGCACAAATAAGTGAGCTTAAAAAGACTACTTATATAATTACTTGGTAACAATTCGAAGATAGGTATTTCTTTAAAAGATACATATAAAACACATAAAAACTAAGTAAATACAATCAACAATCAATATCTAAATTATAATCAATGCGAATGTCAATATGTAAAACCGCTAGGTCATAAAACTAAAAGCCAATTAATTAATATGATATCAAAATAATCCAAAATTTTATATATAGTAAAACATTAAATAAAATCAAAATCGAAATAAAATTAATATAAAATCAAAAATCAAAATTAAAAAAACAACAATTACGTAATGTCAAATCAATAGAAACAAAATAGGAAGTAAAACAGTCAATCAAATATTCGAAATTTCAATAATTCGAAATTAATGTTAAGGCAGTTCAAATTAAATCTGTTGTTAATAATAATCATTAATAAACCTTACACTAGCCGAGGCCTTTTCGGAAAGTAGCCCGCTGGCTACTTTCCGAAAAGGCCTCGGCTTGACTCGCTAGTCACAGTAGATATCCACTGACGAGCCACATGCGTTCATAAGTCGACACATACGTGGGATTAGCGAACACTTACCAAACTCTGTTCTCCTGAAGGGGGGGCTAAACGGAGCAATGGGCTATCGGCGATTTCTAGAAGGGACCCTAAAATTAATTCTACTTAATAGCTTTGGGCAGTCTATGTATCCTCTGACTATTGTGAACAGAAAAGTAAGGTCCAGAATGTCTCTACGTATTTTAAAGTAACGAAGCCGCTCGTCATAGGTCTTCAAAACATGAGACAACCCGCCGCCCTGACACAAATGCCATAAAAATCTCTTTTGTAATCTTTCCAATCTAAGGGAGTGTATGGAATAATGCGGTCTCCACATCTGACTACAGTATTCTAAGATACTTCTCACTATGGTATTATATAACATTCCTTATCACAAAACCCAGCATTCTAGAAGCCTTCTTTACAGTTAGTTCTATGTGAGGAACAAATGTAAGCTTGTTGTCCAGAATAACTCCTAGGTCTTTCACTGTTTGTACCTAACACAGACTGTTCCCTTGTTTGTGGTATGATGAAGCGATAGGTTTTAATTTTCTGGTAAATCTTATGAAATGGCATTTTGAGTGATTTACCTGCATGCCATTCACTACATACCATTTGTCTAATTGGTCCAAGTCCCTCTGCAATTCTATCACGTCATTTGGAGTTAATATTACTTTCGAAATCTTCAAGTCATCCGCGTACATGTACGGTATAGAGTAGGTGATACATGAAGGTAAGTCGTTAACAAAAATATTAAATAGAATAGGTTCTAGATGCGATCCCTGAGGTACACCAGACGTAATCTCACATAATTTGGATCTATATCCATTGACAACTACAAAAAATTTTCGCTGGTTCAAATACGACTTTAGCCACGAGTAACCGTACCGTACCAATTTTTGCAACAGAATATGATGGGATACTTTGTCATACGCTTTACTAAAATCTGTGTAGATAACGTCTACTTG
The DNA here is from genome assembly GCA_944739405.2 of Euclidia mi. NCBI lineage: Eukaryota > Metazoa > Arthropoda > Insecta > Lepidoptera > Erebidae > Euclidia > Euclidia mi. Next base: position 59,642,414 of record OX123200.2, on the reverse strand, counting down.
TTTTTGGCGATCTAGAGCACATGTCACATCATCGATAGACGTAGCTAGATTGGTACAATGTGGATCGAGAGTTGACAAACCCGTGTTGGCAATCAGTAAGCAAGCCTTTTAAGTAACTCTTAACTACCGGACACACTAGTGATTCAAAGACCTTGGTCATTGTTGATAGCAGAGAAATTGGTCGGTAACTTTGGACTGCTTTATTTTACTCTTTATTTATTCTCCTTTGTGAATGGGAACTACTTTAGCAAGCTTCCATGCAGAGGGGAATATGCTTGTTTGTAAAGACCTATTATATACAATGTGCAACGGTACAATCAGTGCCTTTGCACACTTTTTTAGCAATATGGCAGGTATATCATCAGGCCCTGCTCCCTTATTTGGGTCAAGTTTTGATAGTTTTCTTAGCATGGTCTGAGAATTTAGCACCAAGGTTGATATCATTTGACCTGAGTGCGGAACAGTCCAGGTACTCTGTGGAATGCTGAGTATTTATACATGTATCAAAAACTGAAGCAAAGAAGTCTGCGAACATGTTGCAGATTTCAGAGCCGTCACTGGAAGTATAAAAGAAATTTGTTATTGTCGCTGGATAGTTTCCCATATTATGGCCTCGCTTTTTTTTAATGTAGGACCAGAAAAATTTAGAGTTTTGCTTTATTTTGTCCTCCGCTGAAGCAATGAAGGTATTGTAGCAGTCTACTCTCAATTTTTTACATTGCTTACTAAGATCACGTAGGGCTATACCGTCAAGAGGGTTATTATATTTTTTAAATCTGCGAAGCAACTTGTTTTTTTTCGCGGAGAACTTTACTGAGCTGTCTGTTAAACCAGGGTGGATAAGTTTCCTTTTTAGTTTTTGATTTGGGGACAAACAAATCAATGGCTTCTTTCAAGATAGAGTAGAATGTCGCTCCCATGTGTTTTTTTGAGTTTGAGTTTAGGTGTACGCTGATCAGCTCGTAATTGCCCTTTATAAAATTGTATTGAATTTTTTTATTACATTGTTCAAGTTTTTTTGGGGATGCCATAGAAATACCAAATTCTGTAGGGGGATGCAGTTGTTCAACATCACTCAGCTCGTCTGCAGCCACCGGAAGCGAGAACGGCAGCGAGCCGTCCAGGAGTACTAGGTCTAAAATTCTATTTCTGTTGTTTACTACACCATTACACTGTTGCAAATTATTAACATTAATGAAAGCGATTAGTAATTGTGCCAGTTAAGACTGTGAATGATTTAGAGTTATTATTATACAATGTCCAATCAATATTAGGAACATTGAAGTCTCCTACGATGCAGGGTAATAGGTTGGGTTGTTCAATTACACGATTGCAATTAGAAATAAAATCTTCCAACAGTACCTTGTTAACGGATAGAGGCAAATATACCGCGCCAAACGCCAAGGTTACAGCATTCGTATTATGGAGTTTCTCGACTGTAACCCACAAATCCTCCCAGTCGGTTTCCCAGACTTTCTGGGCGATTAGGATTGTGTTATTTTAATACAGCTAATAATACCCTACTACCATCCTTCTTGTTGCAATACTTTGTAACAAATCTATCTCTCCTAAAGACAATGTATCTCGAGTCAAAAAGCTCAGTGCCCAATACGGTATCGTTTAACCAAGTCTCCGTAAATATAATTACATCGTATGTGCAACAACAAAGATTAAGGTAAAGGTTATGAGTCTTAGTTCTGAGACCTCGTACATTTTGGTAATAAATCTTTAACGTTGTGAATTTTATAAACAATTTATAACAATAACATCCGCCTAAATGTTATAAGTGGGGTAAAAAGGTAAAGTTCTAAAGAGAACATATTTTTTATTTTTTTATTTATAATTATACATTAAATTTATAATTATACATTAAATAAACATCATTTTGTAATCTATATGTAGCTTAATCTAAGTTTAATATCTAAGTAGTATATGTACAAAAAACCGGAAAAAGATATTAAAAATTGAAAATATTTACAAGGTTTAGGCGTCGTAAAATGCCTCCACATCAATGTCATCGGGTAACGTACCCAGAAGATTGGCAGCATTGCCACGCTGGTGAAGTGTGTAATAATTATAATGTTAGAAAGTATGTATGCGACTGTACCCGCACTTAGCTATGTAAGCATTATTTTATTAGTATTATATTTTAATTCATTATGAGTTAGTCTAATAAACGACACGATACCGTAAACAGTTGTTTCTCTTATTAGAGCCTAAGGTTCCAACATCACATGGCGACCCTGCCAGGGCTCTGCCAAGGAACCTCTTCTTTCTGTTTCAGCTTTTAGGTACAGATTATTGAAACAAATTAAAGATGTGCCAGTCGAAAGTAGAAAAGGAAGAGGTGTTCCTGAACCAAAATGCCGCTGGCGACAATTCGGCTCAATTGGAAAATTTTGGCAACCACTTAAGAAGCATGAGCATTGTAACGTATATTGTTTTGGCCCTGGTTTTGGTTGTTATTATATTTTTCGGATGTAAGCTGTACAAGGAGTGCCATCGACGCCTTATTCAAGAAGAATTGGGTATGCAAACTGTAGCCCGCATCAGGTCATCATTACGGGCCAGGGGCCGCAGCGTCGAGGAGACCACCACGTAAGCAATACGGCGTACCTAAATAAGTGAGTCTTTTAGAATATTACGTGCATTTAGTATGATAAAGTGCTGTCATTTTATGACAATATTTGAAAGTGTGAGTGGTATTTAAACAAATTAGAATATATTTGGTTTTCTAATGACAATTTTAAGTAAAATGTGTAAAGACAGTGATCAAATTTCATTACGCTAATAATTATAATTGACTAAACGGCGCACGGATACGCCGCGAACATGATACCGTGCGGCAAAAACTGCTTACGCGTTACATTTCATGTCTGTATGTTACGAAATAGAATTAAGTTTTACGTAGTTATGAATTATTGTAGGTACAATATTTTAAAATTATAGATACATAATGATAGAAAGTTTAAAAGAATGTTACGATTTGTTATGTGAAATACGAAAATATTTAGTAAAAAGAGGTCAAAGTAGGTATAAAGGTCGTACTATTGAAACTAAATTGAACGAAACAAATGTTATTTTTGAGAAATGCCAATCATTATTATTAGTTTTAGAGAGTAGTAGCGATACAGAAGTAGCTCAATTAAGCAAAGACATTTTTAAGAGGTGTCAACTATTGTATGACGAGATAAAAAATTTATGTGTTTTTCCAATCTCAATTAAGACTAACAAAATGGAGTTTGATTTAAAAGTGGCATGTAATTTAATTCCAGTAATGGATGATAGTGAGAACACCACTAAGAGAATGATTGACTCTATAGAAATGTACGCGGATATGCTCGACGACGAAGGTAAGTCCTTACTGATAGTTTTCGTCTTAAAGAATAGACTTTCAGAAAACGCGAAATTACGTATTTCTAACAAATGTGAGAAGGTTGACGACTTGATTAGAGATATACGTAATAATTTAATAACAAAAAAGTCGTATACGGCTATTCAGTCCCGGTTACAGTCTATGAGACAAGGTCAAAAGAGCATTGAAGAATATGGTAAGGAAATAGAGCAGTTGTTTACTGACATGACGATTTCGCAAGCTGATGGGAACTCGAGTGCTTATTCGGCACTTAAGCCCATAAATGAAAAATCTGCTATAAAAACATTTTCAGACGGACTGCGCAGCTCGCGAGTATCTACAATCATCACGTCGCGAAATTATAGCAGTTTGAAAGAAGCAATACAGGCTGCCAAAGACGAGGACAGGCCAGCTCCACCACAAGGTAACCTCATGCATGTATCAAAGCAAGGACGTACTTTCTTTAACAATAGGCACTTTAGTGCTAATCGCGGTCACCGTGGTAGTCACAATTATGGCCAAAACTCAAACTTGTTTCGTGGTCAGCGTAATATTAATTACGTATATCAGCGTGGAATGGGGCGCGGTAGTTATAATAACTATAGAGGAAATAATTTTAATAATAACTTGAGAGTAAATCATGCCAATCGTAGACCTTTTTACAGTAGCAGAGGTAGGATTTTTACACCAAGTTAAAATAACTCTCAAAATCGAAATTTATATGCAGTTGAGTACAATGTAGAGGAGCCTCAAAGTAGTGAACAATCAAATACTAATCCGATTCAGCTTTTTCGATCTTAAGAACACCATCTTATCATGCAATGAAAACACAAAGTACGTGGCATTGTACATTAATAACATAAAATATTATTGGCTTATTGATACTGGTGCCTCACTGTCTGTTATAAAAAGTGAAGCAATTCCTTTTAACACGCCCGTACACAGAGATAATACGTTAATAAATGGCATAGGTGGACAGACCAGAGCTAAAGGATTGGTAAATTTAACTTTAAAAACCAGTAACAATGTACAGTTTAACCATAAATTTTCAGTTTTTGAGTCGTTACCGCTAAAGGCTGATGGTATTTTAGGGTTAGATTTTCTGTTAAAATATGAAGCCAACATTAATTTGCACACAAATTTGGTTACTTTATATATAGAAAACTTTACTTATTCCTTGAAATTGATTAACGATGTCGATAAAAATAAAGAAGTCTTACTTATTCCTGCTCGATCAGAATCAATACACTTTATTTATGTGAATGAATGTATGCGTGGTGATGTTGTTGTTTGTGGAAAAGAATTAAGCAAAGATGTATTTTTAGCTAATGAAATCACTAGAGTAAAAAATAATAGGATTCCTATTAAGATATTAAATGTTACTGAACAAGACCTAGAGTTAGCTTCTTTTACACCAGAATTGCAATCTTTAGATAACTATAATATATGTACATTTGATAAAATCAATATTAATGTTGATAGAGTTCAAAAGTTACTACACGAACTAAATTTATCTCATTTGCACAATGAAGAACAGAAAAGCATTGAGGCCATTTGTGCAAAGTATGCAGATGTGTTTCATATAGAAGGTGATAAGTTAACGACCACAAATATTTATCAACAATCCATTACTGTTAAACCAAATATTTCTCCAGTATATGTAAAACCGTACCGTTTACCACAAGCCTTAAAGCCTGAAATCGAAAACCAAATAAAAAATTTGAAAGCAAATGACATCATAGAGGAATGTAATAGTGAATGGTCCAGTCCAATACTGTTAGTTCCAAAGAAAAGTGTTGAAGGTCAAAATAATAAATGGAGGCTAGTAGTTGATTATAGGAAATTAAACGATCTTGTAGTAGATGATAAATTCCCCTTACCGAACATAAATGAGATCTTAGACTCGCTTTCTGGAGCAATTTATTTTAGTCACCTTGACCTTCACCAAGGTTACTTCCAAGTGACCTTGACTCCTGAGAGTCGTAAGTATACGGCATTTACAACTAGCTCAGGACAGTACCAAATGAAAAGATTACCTATGGGTCTTAAGGTTAGTCCCAGTTCGTTCAGTCGAATGATGTCTGTTGCTATGTCAGGCCTTGCATTTGAGAAATGTTTGATTTATTTAGATGATCTTATAATATTTGGACGTAATTTAAGCTCGCATAATCAAAATTTAATAAGCGTGATGGAAAGACTTACAAAAGTAAATTTAAAATTAAATCCCCATAAATGTGAATTTTTGAAAAAGGAACTTTTGTATTTAGGGCACGTTGTTTCTGACAAAGGTGTTTCTCCTGACCCAAATAAGATCAAAATTCTTCAAAATTATCCTATACCTAAAAATTCAGACGATGCCAAGCGATTTGTAGCGTTCTGCAATTATTATCGTAAATTTATAAAATCTTTTGCTGATATTACTATGCCTTTAATTAAATTATCCAGGAAAAACGAACCATTTATATGGACTAATGAATGTCAAAAAGCGTTCGATATTTTAAAAAAGTCTTTGATATCACCGCCAATATTGCAATATCCTGATTTTTCAACAAACAATGAATTCGTAGTACAAACAGATGCATCAGGTGTCGCTATCGGTGCAGTCTTATGTAACAGAGATTTGAGACCCATAGCCTATGCTAGTAGGCCATTAAATAAAGCCGAAAGAAACTACCCAACAATCCAAAAGGAACTTTTGGCTATTGTTTGGGCTGTGAAGTACTTTAGGCCTTATATTTACGGCAGAAATTTTACATTAATGACAGACCACAAGCCTTTAGTGTATCTTTTTGGTATTAAAGATCCTTCTAATAGACTACTTAAATTTAGACTTGCTTTAGAGGAATATAAATACAAAATTGTTTACATTAAGGGCAAAGAGAATGCAGTAGCAGATGCTTTATCGAGAGTTAGTATGACCTCAGATGAGTTAAAGCAGATGCATGAACAAGTAATGAATGTGATGACTAGAGCACAGAAGAAGAGGATGGATGAAATGAATGAAAGAGAAGTTTTAAAAGGGAACGTGGATCTTAATAAATCTAAAGACAATTGGCCTGATCAACCAAGAGTCGTGGATATATTAAGAAAACCGCGTTATACAGTTGAGATAATGTTTATGGATGGGAAAATATTAGATAAACTGAGAGCGAAAAATATGATTACTACCGAAATGGAGTGTTTTGCTTTTAGATCAAGTATGAGACATTTATACATTAATCTTAATTTCAAGGCGCACTTCTCGCGAGTCGAATTTGTGCAGAAATTAAGTTTATTTTGTAGAAAGATAGGCGTTGAAGAAGTTTGTATCGTTAAAGATGAACAAAATATAGAATTTATTAAAAATATTTGCAATGAAATTAAGTCATTGAATAATTGGACCGGTCCCCGTTTATGTATATTGCGAGGTGTTAAAAGAATAATGGATGATAAAGAGAAAACTCTTATTATGAATGATTTTCATTTGCTGCCTTCTAGCGGACATGCTGGTATGCGCAGGATGATAAACACCATTAAGAAACGATATTTTTGGCCTAGTATTGAAAAAGATGTACAAGAATTTGTACGTAAATGCCCGATGTGTCAGAAAATGAAACATAGTCGTTATATTAAAGAGCCGATGGAGATTACCACTACGGCATCTTCGGCCTTTGAAAAAGTATACCTAGATGTAGTTGGACCCTTAGATAAAGACATAGATGATAATTCTTATATTTTAACTATACAATGCGAATTATCAAAATTCGTACAAGCAATTCCTTTAGCAAATAAAGAAACTACGTCCATTGCTGATGCATTCGTACGTCATTTTATTCTAATATTTGGTATTCCTAAGGTAATAGCCACAGATCGAGGGACGGAGTTTATTTCGTCGACAATGGAACAGGTTTGTAAGATCTTGAATATAGAAAAACTATCATCGACTGCTTACCACCACGAGTCAATAGGCGCGTTAGAAAACACCCATAAAGTGTTAGGTTCCTTCCTAAGAATTCAATGTAGCAATCACCCGGAAACTTGGAGTCATTGGTTATCTTTCTGGTGTTTCGGTTTTAATAATACTGTTCATTCGGAAACTAATTACACGCCACACGAATTAGTATTTGGTAAAGTATGTAATATACCTTCTAATTTAACTGATCAAGTAGAACCATTATATAATGTCGATAGTTATCCATTGCAATTAAAATATAGACTACAGTTAGCTCAAACTGAAGCTAAACATAACTTAATAACTAATAAACATAAGCGAAAATCTAAGTATGACATTTCGATGAATCCTGTTAAATATAATGTAGGGGATTTAATACTAATTAAGATAGAAACAGGTCGAAAACTAGATCCCCTTTATAAAGGACCGTATATAGTTGTAAAAGACTTAGAATGTAATGTTAGAATTAAGAATAATTCGAATAAGGAAGAAATAGTTCATAAAAATAGGACCAAGCCTTTTTATGAATAATATTTGACACATATTATTTGTTTTGTATTGTATAAATATCGTTTTGTTTTATATTTTAAATTGACGTTTAAAATTGTTTATTAGTCATATACGAGTTTAGGTTAGTTTTTTTTATTATTATATCAGCTGATAGTCTAATGTTATATTAAAAAAAAAATATTCCAATGTTACATTTTTTTTTTCTTCGCCCCCGGGAGGTGAAGTGTGTAATAATTATAATGTTAGAAAGTATGTATGCGACTGTACCCGCACTTAGCTATGTAAGCATTATTTTATTAGTATTATATTTTAATTCATTATGAGTTAGTCTAATAAACGACACGATACCGTAAACAGTTGTTTCTCTTATTAGAGCCTAAGGTTCCAACATCACACTGGATGGCAATGCTGATTCTCTGAGCAAAGAATAAACCAGCCTTCTGGTCACGTGAGACGTTGATTAAACGTTTAGAAATTTCTTTAAATGTGGAATCTTTGGAAAATCTAAATTAGCTTTTCCAAAGATTCCACATTCTTAATATATACCTGCTTCTCGCCCACATCTTTACGTACGTACACTCGTCCGTTGCGGACCCAGACGAATTTGTACCCGAGTTCCTTCGACTTCTGTCTTGCTGCGTGTAGAGCTTTGTTAGTAGGTGAGAGGTCCATTACAAATACTGGATCCTTGACTCCTGATATACCGATGTGACTGTTGTTCAGGTTCTCGTTCGCATGTTTGCGGTTGAAAAGCATGACCGATGCCAAAAATGTATCCCTAAATATCTGGGAACTTAACTGGGCGACAATGCTTCTCGGTTTTGTTGATAAACGATTCATTTTTGCGATCCTGGTGCAGTTTCTTATAGAGTCGTCTCCAACAGGACAATTTATGATGTCTCCAAGCTTCCTTACTAAACTGATAATATTTTCAGATTAAGATTCTTTTACGCCCTGGATCTCAATGTTACAAGCTCGTGAGTGCTGTTCGAGTGAATTTATTTGGTTCTTGAGATTGTTTACTGATGATTGCAGTGTTTTATTTTCTTCTTCTAGAAGAGTGATACGCTTCAAGGTCGCAGGATGGTTACTAATAATCTCCTCATACTTGTTATTCATAAATACCATTGAGTCCTTCACATCTTGTAGGTCGTTTTGGATTAATTTCAGTTTTTCATCAAGGACTACATTCTTAGACAAACGTATTTGTTTCATATGGTCCGACAATTCTTCGCACAGAATTTCTCTTACCGCGTCACGGATTTCTTCTTACGATAAAGGCAGACTCCAGAGATGAGCCAAGGCTCATCTCTGGAGTCGTTTCGCTTATTCCTTTAGGCAAATAACATAGTTGGCACTTCCATTCTGAACATTTTACACTTTCAGGTCTAATACCCAGGCATTTGTAATGGAATTTTGTTGTGCACTTAGAACATAGGAGGTAACTTTCTGTGTTCAATTCCTTATTGCAACATTCGGGTAACATTTTGGTTGCTAGTACTATGCAATTAAGTTAATTTTCGTGTGTATTGCTAGTAATCTGCAGGCAGGCGCGTAGTTACCACGTAGAAAATATAATAAATAAATATCTCGACAAATAAATAAACAGGTTTTTGGTGGTAATATGGTTATTGATTTATTGTATTTATGATAATTTCCAATATCACACCAATTCAAATTGTATTGAATGGTCAGCTATCTATTTTATATTTATTCAGTAAGCAACACAATGTCGTTGTCTCTGCCTTATAATATATCATTCACTCCGAATAGGTCTAGGGTATCTGTGTATAATATACAACGTGTAACGGCAATAACGCACATCCTCAGACACCCCAATAAGAAAACCTTGTTATTATCATAATGCATGCATTGAAATATTTTTTTTATTAGCCTAAACATTGTTTTTGATCGAAAGTATTAACTTCATTATAAGTAAAATGCGTGGTCACTACAAACCTGCGCACGCACATAATCACACGAAACGTTTGCTGTGGTAAACAAACGACAGCGAAATACGATACGGTCTATCATTTTTTAACATCGTTATTGGCTATTGTGACTATCTTAATTTAATCATAATAATCATACCTAGTTAACATTATTGATACATTAGAAATTAAAGTAAAAGGGTATCAATGAGAGAATTAAAGAAGAACGGCGTGTTTAAAGTTGTGAATCATATTTTTTTTACAATAAAAGAATAACCAAATGACTCACAGGCTTATTGTCACTTGTTTGGCGTCCTCTTTTTAAAATGCTGACATCAGGTGTCCACCAACCGACTTAAATATTCCTTTAGTTCACACACAAAATGTTTTTTTTCACTGTTTCAAAAGCAGCTGATATCTTATTTAAACTCCCCGGCACTTGTTGTCTCGACACAATCAACTAGTGGTTTAATAGGTATGTCCCCATAAAGCAAAAGTCCAGGGGCGTCAAGTCAGGCGACCTAGGAGGCTACTGGACAGGACTGCCACGATCGATCCAGCGCTCCTTGTATTCGACTTCACGATGATCTCAAACGTTCTACGTAAAACGCGCGGGGGCACCATCATGTTGATAATACACATTTTGTAAATAAACAAGTAAACTTGTTAAACATTTTTTTTCACTACACTCACAGAGAATCCAGGTAGATGACTAATTTTGCTAAGCGCAACAATGGCCGCCCGGCCGGCGCTGTACCTACCAGCGCGGGCGACCGACGCGACGGTGACAAGTGAGACACATTACGTCTCGCTCTTTCCCGCTGTTAATACGTAAGCGAAAGAAAGATGATAGATATTTTGGTGGTCAATTGTGTGTTATTGTCTTGTACCGGCTGTTATGTTGTATTAATGTGTGCGTTCCTGTACGTGGAACCACTATACAAATGCATTTAAAAAGAAGCCGTTCTACGTTGACTTAAGGTTTATTTTCGTATATTTCGCCTTTTCAAAGCAATGAGTGACTATAATTTACGTAATTTTAATTTTTTAAGATTAAAAAAAAATGATATTAAAAATGTCAGAAATGGATTCAGTAGCTGATTCTGAACAAAGTACTTTCAAGATGTGCATTAAACTTGTTACATGTTGTATAGTGCAACACCAGCAATATTCATACAAATGTCAGTTGGATGTCAGACTGGTCATGTTATTTTGAAAAACGAAAAAAAAAATTCATAACGGTTTTATGATGAAGTTTTGTATCCGAAATGTGTGAAATGCGCTGTTTAGCGTTAATATTATCCAGGATGTATGTGAATGTTCAGGACATAGTAAGTACTCACGTTTCGAGTCCAGATCAGGTCTCTGTCACTCGATGTACTTGCGCGCGCTAACTACCTTCCGCTAGCCGGGCCGCGCCGGCGGCCCTTACCGCAGTGGGTTGTCGACCGTCTCTCGCGTCGCGCGCGTACATACCTATTTTTGACTTGGTCTGAGTTTAAATCAGAGATGAATTAACATGTCGTCCTCTGGCAATCTATGTGCTGTTAATGGATGCAGATCCAATAAAAGAAAAATAAACAAAATCTTTATTTTTTCAATTTACCTAGCGATGATCCTTCGGCTGTGGTTTTAAAGGGCGAAACAGATTACCGATTTGACTTACCTACTCAAAATGCCTTGGTATATGTAGCGGGATATTTACTTTACAAATGCAACAAGCAACATTCCTGTCCAAAATTCGTTTCCGCAGTAAATAATGTTCCAGATGTAAATGAACAAAAAATGTATTGTCATTTTAAAGCTTTCAATAAAGCTTCTTCTTTTTATGGAATATTGAAAGTTCTTCTGACAGCTTTTGCAGCTAAGTTATAAAAATAGAGACAACTTTTGCTAGTAATTTTGAACAAAACATGCTTGGAGAGAAGAGAATCCTGGAACCACAATTTACGAAATTTAAAAAAATATACCATTTGATCCTAGTTGCCCGTTTGCCCCATGATTATTTGATAAAACTTTTTGTGCGATTCAGAATATTTTCTACTATAAAATTAAACAACAGAGATTTTAGGAAAAAGTTTATTAATCATTACATTAAAATAAAACATATATGAACACATTTTATAGATTGTATATAAAAACAATTAAAATTGTACCTAATAAAACATTTCAAACTTAAAACAAGCGTAACTTTATTTACCTACTTAAATATTTACCTAATTGTAAGAAGCAACCCTACGCTCAGTCACGGTCGCGGCAGAGTGCGCTATCGCATTGGAATAACAGTCGTGCATCCGAGCTTTTAAGGTTCATTTTCACACGCAGCTGTCACCTTCCAGAAACTGTAGATCTTTAAAACAGTAGGTATGGAAAATTTTGTAAGGAGTGATTTATCTGTTACGTAGTAACTATTTAGTAATCTGTGGTCCAGATTAACAGTTTTACAGTCACTTTATAGTTGTCACTCACTTTTAAAGTTTATTCAATATTGTTAATTTTTAGAAAGTATACTGCTACAAACGTTAATTTGCCAATAAATAATACTTTTGCACTGTTTTTAAACAAATTCAAACGGATTAATTAGCAAATGGTGTTTTTTATCAATTTGGAATACGCGGCTATCGTTGACGACGAGTAGCGCCCTCTGACGAGTGGATATATTGTAACATTTTAACGAATAAATACTATTAAAAACTCGCGACATTGCAACTTTTTCGAAATAGCTTTGCTAGCGGCCATTGGGATACGTGACGGTGGCGCACTTTCCGACAATAGCCGAGACGGTTTATATGTTTTTCATTGACAGGCGTAATTTTCGTAACGGTCAGTCAGTACCTTCTAAATCAATGACACTAGTGTAAACCATAGAATATCGCTATTCCTTCGACTTGCCGAGGTCAGACAGGCAGTCGCTGTGTGGAAAAGCTAATATTCAGCCAAATCGGGTTATACTAGGAAGCGATCCCCAGATTGAAAGTGAGAAAACGCTAAGAGGATGATGATATGGAACCCTTACCCTAAACCACATCGGTTTCAGCAAAAGGTGGACCTCTGATCAATACGCCACTCACAGCAATTACAAAAAAAACAATAAAAATATTTCCCAAGAAACGACCAGCAAATCTATAAGAATTTAATGTATATTTTAATGAATATATATTTAATTCTTAGTAAATGTGACTCCAGAACGGACCAGCAAACGCTGTCCAGTGTAACAGTTCTGTGTAACAGCAAAACCTGTACGAGCTAGTAAATCAAATGCGCATACTTAAAGCTTATTTAAAGCGTCACGGAGAAAAATAAAAAATAAGTTTTTATGATATTTTAGAGACATCAGTGAGATCTACAAGTTGAGTCAGTTTAAAACTAATAATTCAAACTCCGTGTTTACTATTCAGAGGTTATCTGTGATCCAAAAACCCTCGCGTTTAAGTCCGGGGACCACCTACCTACAACAATGCTTCCGGTTTGTAGCATCTCTAGGTGAGATCTCTATATTCTAACAGACAAATAAGACAGCAACACCTTGGTGGAGATAAAAGACGTTGCCTTGCAGATGATATCGGGTTCAAGACCACAAAGCGCACCACTAACTGTTTCAAGTTACATACGTTAATTTTATCGCTTGCTGCATGCCTTTTGGAGTATTTACGTTGCAAATAATTCAAGTCATCAGTATCATTATGGAGAGTCAGTACCCTTGAATATACTGTCACTCCAACATTAGAGTTAGACACAAACTCTCAAGAAAACGAAAGAAAATTAGATGGCGGTCGCTCTGTGGAAAAGCTAATATTCTGTAATATATTTTTAGACCGGAAAACGGACCCGGCTCTACAAGCCAAAGGTCTTGGATGCAACTGCTAGGTTTATTTAAATGAAACTATTTAAACAATGAAAAACAGAACAAAAATATACAACTTAGGTTAGCAAAATATTGTCCCTTCCACTCGCAAATAAGTCACAGTTTGTGTTTGACTTCGAGAGAGCGAGCCATAGATATAGAAATTAATAGGAGATATGCCCTGTAGACGAAAATGTATCGGAAACCTGTATCGCCAGTTTGCCCCTATCACGCGGCTACTACTACACATGCAGATCAGTAAAAGCAATATGAAAACGCTTTTGCGCACACACTCGCATTTTTTAATCAAAACTAACAAAAACATCAACTATGTACCTTATCCTATCGAACATAGCGTGTATTTACCAAGCAACGTTCAGCTTACTCACACAAAAACATCATCCACTATCGTTGTGCTATGCAAAAGAACTGTACACTAATTCGTTGCTAGATGCAGCGGCCGTACTACGCGATGCATTCCCTTAATAAAGTATCGTTCGGTCATGATTACATTACTTGTCAAGTCACGTCGCGACAAATTTAGGTAGTAGTTAAAAAGCAATGTATTTATTGAAAAATAATATAGTCGTTGTGAGATTTGCAAACAATAATAACATAATAACAGCAAGGAATATTTTACGATTTGTTGTTTTTCATGTTTTAAAGACAAATATAGTAAAATACTTGTAGTTTCATATGGTAAGTGATTCCATTCTTCACAAAATTTTGGTTTGATCTTCGGTTTTTACAGAAAACCACTGAACAAGACTTTCTTATAAATTGTCGCGATCACTTCTATCTCGCGATTCTACTCTTATTTATTTTTCTATGGAGCGAGCGCTAAGTGCAATTAGTTTTCAAGAAATAGCTGAATGAAGACGTGCCACACTACAGTGTTAAGCTTGCCTAAATGATGAAGTTTTATTTACATTGGTTCATTGGTCTAAACATAATTGACTTTGTTTGTATGGTAAGTCGTGTTGAATAAATGCTCTTAAGCAACGAGGTGGCCATTTAAACTTTTATGACATCCAGGCAGTCAAAAGTTACAATGAGTTTACAACTTTCTTTTGCATGCATAACCAAGATCTATAGATAGAGAGAAATCTAATCAATGTTGACAAAGTAGTATGTAATATGTGCCGATAACAGATACATAATGCATCTGACGTCCGCGCGAGATTGGATGCAAACTTACATGCCGATGGAAAACAAGATTGAAGAAGTCATATCACACAAGAGCATGCCCGCAGCTACGCCCACACTCTTTTTTAATTTAACCTTTTCTGCCCGATCCTCTGAGATTATCGGGTAATCCTAAGTGCACCCCTACGGTGCCCAAGGAACATACATGCCAAATTTCAGCTTCCTGCACCTAATAGTTTTGGCTGTAGTTTGTCTGTCAGGCAGCCAGTACCGCAAGGATTTTATATATACAGATTACAAATAGAACAAGGTAGTCTACTGAATATTGTGGTTTATATTTGTAAACACCATGCCACGTGAAATGTTGTATTTCTACTAGGCATAAGATATAAAAGTCTTGAGATATTCTTGATTTCTTGATTGAAGTTGGTTTTGCAACTCGCCTGAGATAATAGTTAGTCCACGGAAATGTTTTGTTGGCTTAGCGTGCATACCTAATTATGTCGGAGGCCGTAAGTAGGTAGTAGTGCTGTCAAGGGGTGGCAGAAAACTACTTTGTCCCATTACCTACTTTAACTTTTCCAGCTACCAAAAAAATTATGCCAATACACTCAAGCCTGTTGAGCTGTCTCCTCGCCCGCGCATCTCGACACTACGTCGAGTGTTGTGGATTCAATTCCCACACGACTCAACACTTTGTATGATCCATAATTGGATGCCTCGATTCTGGGTGTTCATTGTTCTGCAAGTTTGTAAAATCCCCCGAGACAAAGGAGTTATTCCTTGAGTCGTCTTTTTAAAGAAAAAAGAAAGTCTGCACATAACAGAACATACTATTATTCTTCAATAATTTCCCGTAACTTGGATTGAGGAGTCTCTTCAGCGGCTATTAATCAAGCCGCAGACCGAAAGCCATTGGGTATTATGTTGTCGAACCACCGTGGGTGAGGTCTGAAGTCATTAGTGCGGACACTACGACGCAGGAATGCGCAGAATTGTTAATTATCGCTTGCCCCGTTCCTCGGAGCTGTCATAAAGATCTTTGACAGTTGTTAGAGAGTCAATGCCTCTGAATAAACAGACACTAGGTTCAACCATGGACTTTTGCTTTGTCTTTGGGTTGCGGAGGTCAGTCAGTCTGTTGCCCCACGCGTAGGCTATCGCTGCCTACATAAAGAAACATATGCCTTTTTGAAATTAATTACTGATAGCTACAGCTATTTGACTCGTGTAGTTTACATATGCTACGGAAAGTTACCAACAACAACTTTAAGTTACCAACTGACGCCAAAGTTACGAAGGGAGGTGTCATTATGTGACATCGGTCGCGTATCTTGATAATTACAACCCTTAATAGGTATCCAATCTTTGTCACATTTTCGTAATCGATAATACGCGTGTAAAGTAAGGCGATAAATGAGAAGCGATTTAGGTAGTTAATGAGAGATACATTACGGTTAAATACGAGTATATGTTTCATAACTACACTTACATAACTATACTTCTTTCCTTTTGGCATAACTACTCGGGTGACACAACGTGATAAAGTATTTTTAATTTGTTATTGAAAAAGACAGCTGCCGCTCTAGGAATAGATTCCGTATCGTAGGGGACTTTTCTCCCTATAAAAAATATACAATTCACACCAGGATCTATTTACCCGTCTCAGAATCGAACCCACAACAGTCAGCGCAGCTCTAAACGGCAAGGTGACAGCTTAAACCACCATGATCTATGTATAGCATGGTAGTTTAAGCGGTCACCTTGCCTATATAATTATTTTTTATTCACCGGTAGGTAATCTGAATCAAGGGCGTATAGGGCGGAAGAATCTATTCACAATCTGCTTGAAGATTTTTAAGCTTTTTAAATTGGACGGCACCAGCAAATTCAATGTCTAAAACATCCCTTGAGAGGACTTTCCACTTAATATTTAGAACTTCTCCTTGTGTGATACGTCCGATATATTTGACCACGATTTCATGATTCACTCTCATATAATGGAGCCAATCTGTGCTCCTTATAACCCTGCACATCCATCCGAGATGTACGAGGTAGCCGTTCGCGCTGAGTATTGGATGATGAAGTGATACTATTTGGTGTTCCTCAAAATAGAAGAGGGATTTTCTGACTAGACAATCTGTGGCCTGACAGAAGTTGCCAAGAACTTGTATTACAGCACTGGTCATCGCGTGAAACTTTAATAGTGTGATTCAGGAAATTCGCTGTGGTTCGTTGGTGTGGTCACAAATTGGTATTAATGTTCTGTGTGGTTGTCATGAATACTACTGTAGCGTTTAGCTTATTCGCACACCGCTGGCAGGAACACAACGTAAGCGGATCTATTGCCTTGTAATATACACCAATCAAGTCACTTGCGTTGATCGAGGTTATAGAAATGAATTAGTACTATTGGTGACTGCACCCCGTTCAGCTTACCCGCACCCATCTTTGGAAACACAATATGAACGTACTGTCTTGCAGGCCCTTTGTCTGAGTTTGAAACTTCGTGTCGACTCAAAGACACTTTATTATTTTTCTCGAAATAGGCTGGTCACGATTGCATCGAGCATCGTTTAGTGTTGCACAGATTATTGAATACGATATATTTCTTTGTAGATGCTTAATCTTTAATGGAGAACTCGTTACTCTTCTGCAAAATTTCTAGGAAGGTATCTATTTTAGATTTTGTTTCTCAGAAATCTCTTTCGCTCTGTGAAATAAGTTTTACTCCATTTAATTATTACTGCATATAACATGCACCTTTATGAATCAACTAGGTCAAAACTATACGTTTAAGATTTAAAATTCATTTAAATTATTTAAAATTTGAAAATATTAAACACATTGTTAAGCTTTCAATATTTTAATATTTTAGAAAAAATCTGGACTATGCAAATCTAAAGTATGGAAACCACTTAACGGATGCACATAATAATTTATGGCTACTAATGGCATTAAATCAAGAAACCAAACATTGAATTCACAAAAAAATTCCCATTGCAATCTCATTTACTTTCTGCACCGAAAGCTTGTCTTTACCGATATAAGGTAAATCATGGCCAGAGCTTTCGATGTAATAGTGGAGGTATTAGCGAACGTATGATTTATGTTTGCAATAAACGTGGATTTATCTGCTCGCTCGTAATAAAGCTAGATTGGACCACGATATGTTGGTTAATCAATTAATGCATTAGCCAATAAACGGTAGCTGGATGTGCCTAGGTAGAGCCTTTGATATTTTGCTTCAAGAGCTTTTGCGGACGGCGTTTGATATTTTACAGGTTCATTTTGTAAGTGGACTGGTCTTCATTGAGCAACGATGTTGTGTAAATTGCATGATATTGCTAGCGCTTATAGACTGTGATATCTTAACCTTAGTTGCAGACTGAGTAAAATACTGGTGTTGTGTGTTTTGGCATAAAATATTATTTGTTTCTCTATCACGGCTATTCTTTTAGCCTTTGATGTTAGAAGAATAACCGGTCCTTTAGCAGAAATAGAATGGAACGTAATTAATCTGGGCTATTGGAATGGGTTTTTAATGGATTCGTCTAGGCGAACACGATGGATGAAACACGGCACCTGCCCTAAATACTCTTATAGTATGTCGAAAAGGGGCAGGTGGTGACTCGCCAACTTACTGGACGGGCCCTCTCTAGATAGCCGCCAAGGCAAACAAACTCTACCATAAAGGCAACAAGAGGGCAACAGCGAGCGGTGCGGCACCGGTTTCGCAATCGCGGGCCTCGTGACAACGGAGGCCCGGAGCGGGTTTACCCCTAATTACGCTTTGACAATGACACTTCCACCCCCGAGCAAATAGCTCTTGCGGCTTCCCTCTGGCCGGTGGTCGGCCGGCAAGCCAGAGTCGAGGGTCCTGCAGGCGCTCTTGGTAATCCACTCCAACCTGCCAATAAAGGCAAGCCGGAGTCGAGGCCCTGACCGACCCTCTGAAGCATTCGGGACCGCAGTGTCGCCACACACATTCAGCTCGCCACAAAGCTGCCCTGCGGTTTGTAAGCTTTCTTTCTATCCTGTAATATACATATATATCACAAGATAAAGGTGATGTTTGAAAGCTGTTACTCTGCCTTCTGAGATTGCGTTAGTCTCCTGATGAGGTTAACGACTGCCCCAGAAGGGTATATTATTATTATTATTTATAAAATAAATAAATAAGAACACAGTAATTTAGATCTTGCCAAGTCGTGTGAGTATTTAATTCTTTATTTTATTAACGATTACCTCGTGCCTAGTGTTGAAAATGCCGAAAATAACAATTTGTTTTTTTCACGAAAAAAACAAATTGTGGTTTTTTCCGTTTTTTCCGCATGTTACATAGAAAAATTTACAGAAGGAATCCTTTGGAAAGAAACAGGATTCTTTCGAATGTTTCACTTGATGTTTTGAAAAGTTGAAAAAAACAAGTTTTATTGAAATTGAAATATAAAAAAAAAAGAAAACATACGGGAGGTGAATACAAATAGGTAGGTAGGTAATCTAGCACTCCTCGGCCACAATCCCAATTTCACTGTCCGAAGAATCGTCAGCTTCACCAGAGTCGAGCTCTAATTTGAAAGTTTCTTGTTTAGCTTGCATTAAATGTAAATTTAATCGGACGTAAACCAGTTTAAAGTAGCTCTAGAAGAAGGCGATTCCTATCTTTTGTATGCATCATCATCATCAGCCTTTAACAGTCCACTGCTGGACTAGCCCTCTCTCTTGAAAATGTATGAAAGGAGGAATTGGCCTACAATACCACGCTGGCCAAACGGGTTGGTATAGGGTTTGTATCAAGTTTTCCTTCTCTTACAGTGCTGTTCTCTGCATAATATGCTCCCTCTGTCGGCTCTTACGACACCCATGGGATGATACGGGGTGGTGACATTTCGTATTCTTAATCCGTCACCACATGGACATTGTATGCGTTTGACCAAAAATTATGTTTTTTTTACATTCAACCTCTCCTATTTTATCGGTACGTAGGTATTGTTATGGAAAGAGTTAACACTTTCACGGACAGTAAACGAGACACAATTGAAGTTTTATTGTTATCACGTATGTAGGCGTTTACTGTCTATGAAAGTGTTAAAGCATAGAATATCCTTAGTTAAATCCCGTACTTGAAGTAAGTAAAGTACGGGTTTGAAAAAAAGCATGAAAAGTTGCCCGTTTCTTTCCATATTTTCGTTTTTTTTCGGTTTTATTGAAAAAAAACATGAAATATATACTGGCAAATTTTCTTGAAACTTTCGAATGAAACATTGAAAAAAGCAATGGAATCGGAAAGAAACGAGAATTTTTCCTGCTTTTTTCAACGCTACTCGTCGTGCCTTGAAGAGCCTACTTATATTAATTCAAACCTGGTTAGACTTAGTAAGTGGAACCAAGCTACAATGTTGCCATATGATGCGCTTGGGATAAGCTTGCATCGCTAGGAATATAATGATTTAGCTTTCCATAGAGCGATCGCGCGTCTAACTTTTAGTTCCACGATTCTGAATCTTCCATAATAAGCCATTTTCGTAGTCACGTTTGAGAGTAAGGAGATATGTTATGTTAGGAGGAGCGAGGTCTTAGGTGCGAACACAAACCACGTTGTGGCGCAAATAGTGATATTTATTGTTCACTGTCGACTATATACTTACCACTATCCACTTATGTTTAACTAATATGGCGAATTTGCAAGTTAAATGTCCTTATAATATGTACATAGTATTGGAAAATTATGCTTTTGAACGGTGATGGATATGTTGGAGGCAATATAGAAATTTAAACTTTCGTGGTCACTAAAATTACTTTTTACTGTTCCTACGGGATATATACCACGTACCTTTGTTTTGAGTAACCGATATTTCGGCACTGTTGCAAGCGCCCCGTTCACGGGACGTACTGGATGTACTGAAAAGTATTTCAGGTGGATGAATGTTATGAACAAGTGCCGGTCTACCCGCTTTTTCAATCGTTTATTGCGCGCACGACCTCTACCACCGTTTTCACTCTCGCACTGTACTCAAAACAAAGGTACGTGGTATATATCCCGTAGGAATAGTAAAAAGTAATTTTGGAGACACTTTCTTTGTGAGCAGCTTTTCGCAGTCTACTGCTGAACAAACGCCTCGCTTAGTTAGCGTCACTATGGCATTGTGACTATTGTGAGCAAATAGGAGGACTTAGCCTACTATACCACGCTGGCTAATCCATCAGGGATTGGTGTAGGCTTTGATGTCGAGTTTTCCGTCTCTTCCCGAATATTTGCTTCGTCTATTTTCCTAAGTCACCTTTTGCAACAATCACGGCATGAAATGAGAAGTAGTGACATTGTGTATTCTTTATCCGTCACTACTCGGATGATAAACACATAATTACCATTTTGATGTTGCTCTTTCATTTACCGCGGTAGTTTCGCTGGTCGCCTTGTTAGTTTTATTGCGCCGTGTGTATTTACATTGCAGAGATAACTTACTTCTCTCCTGACATTGGTTTCGTAGTTTTTGAGTTTATCGCGTACCTTGTTCTTACGTAACAGAAAGCGGAACCAACTTGCAACCCGGTCTCTATAAGTTCACCAACATGATTTTGTTTGTCTTCAATGACACCATGTTTGCTCATGGACAGGAGCAAGCGCCGATTTACCTGGAGACAATTTATCTTCTATGTTTAAACGTAAATGGCGTTCGTGCAGGCATGGCTGAGGAACTTAATTTTATAACATTTATAGATTAGGCCTATCTCATCATCATCTTCCTAGCGTTATCCCAGCTAGAACCTGGGATCCGTTTTCTAGTCTAACCGGATTTGTAATGACTTTCAAAGATCTTAATGACATCCGGGACTGACGGATTTACTTGATCACTGAGAGCAAGCTCTGCATGGTCTCGTATTCATACTAATAGTATAAAGCTAAAGAATTTGCTTCAACGCGCTTATCTCAGGAAATACTGACTAGATTTGAAAAAATCTTTCAGTGTTAGATAGCCCATTTATCGATAATGGCTATAGGCGTTAATATAACATAACACTATGAGCCAAGGAAGCGGAGCAGTACCCTTTAATAATGTTGATGTAACCGCGGGATCATCTTGTCTATACATATAAATAAAATTGTAGTGTCTGTCTGTGATTTCAAAATAACTATGTTTTTTCAAGTGCATATACTTAGTTACACGATTCTAAGTCCAAATCAACCCTTTTTAACATTTTTGTCTGTCTGTCTGTCTTTCTGTTTGTCCGGGGTAATCTCTGGAACGGCTGAACCGATTCAAATGAGACTTTCACTGCCAGGCAGAGGACTTTATAGCGCTATACTACGTGTAACGGAAATAACGCACATTCTCAGACACCCCAATTAGAATACCTTGTTGCAATCATAATGCATGCATTGAAATATTTTTTTTATTTGCATAAATATTGTTTTTTGGAGAAAGTATAAACTCGATTAAAAGTGAAAAGCGTGGTCACTATAAAGGTCAACGCTCATTAGAGCCACCCGGCACCCACTCCGCACGCCGTCCACGAGTGGACGTCGTGCGGTCAACCAGCGGACCGCGCGCCGTCAACGAGTGAACGCCGCGCGGTCAACCAGCGGACCGCGCGCCGTCAACGAGTGAACGCCGCGTGGTCAACGAGTGGACGTCGCTTGGTCCACGAATTTTCGAATAGTCTGTTAACAATTGGCACTAGGTCTACACGTGTGTTTCGTAATGCCAAATTTTACAAACGTTGAATTGGCACTCATAACTATCGCGCTTGATGAGAAAGTAAATGAAAGACGCAACAAAAAAAAGAAAGCTTATTGGGTGCACGAAATGTTTAAGCAGAGAAAAAAAGAGAGCCAATATTGAGTGTTTTATAACATCCTGTCTCAAATAACTGACTCGATAACAAAGAAAAATACAAAGTTCAGAGAAGCGATCACACCCGAAGAGAGATTGGCTGTGATTTATTTATTTTTCTAGTTTTTATATCAATTAACTTTTTCAAGTAATGCAATGACCACACACAACTAGATACTAAACTTTCGTCTATGGATACACCTGCTAACTACAAATTTTAACATAAGGTATGCTCATGAAAAACACTACCTAAAATATTTTTAATTCTGCCGGATTAAATTACCTGCCAAGTAATGAAATCGTTAATGATTTCCCCGACATCACCAACTGCGACGGCCAGTGTTGCCAATAAAGGATTACTCGTAAGAACATAATATATTTTTGAGTAAAAATAAGAGTATCATTTACACGGTAATTAATAATTAAAAATACCTTAGAAAAGAACACGGTAGTAGCTTATTACCGTAGACCGTGTCTTGCTCAAAATTACCGTACATCTACGGTATTTACCGTGTATCTGGTAACACTTGGACGTGAATCATTCGCGGGCAGCGCGCGGTCCGCTTCGGACCCGCGCATTGGCGACGAGTCGTCAACGCGCGGCAAGTATGCGAGCAGCGAGTTGCCACCGAGCCGTCCACGCGCGGACGGCGGGTGGACCACCCGCCGCCCGCGCGTGGACGGCTTACGACAGAGGCGATCCGGTGACGCTACGGAGTTGATGTAGTGAGCGCATACCCATACAAATCCATATAAAGAATACTAACCGCACGAGGCGAGGCGGTGCGGAGTGATTGCCGGGTGGCTCTAATGAGCGTTGACCTTAAATCTGCGCACGCAAACAAACACACGAAACGGTTGCTATGGTAAACAAACGACAGCGATCTGATAGGAACGAAATACGATACGATATAAACAAAATGTTTCAAATTCAGTCTTCATACCACACTCTGATAGAGTCAGGTTTTCAAAAATGATGTTTGAATACTTTGTCAGCTACTGTTGATATTTCCAAAGATATGACTATTTCTTTCCATCACACTTGGGCTTTGGAGTGCACAGTCGACTTGGTATGAAATTATTTATTGTTTGCTAATACATGCACGATCTATTGTTTCATAACATCGTAAATCATTCTTGTGACTATCTTAACTTAATCATACTTAGTTAGCATTATTGATAGATAAAGTAAAAGAATATCAATGAGAGAAAAAGCAAGAACGGCGTGTTTAAAGTTGTGAATTAATAGTTACATTAATAGAATAATCAAATAACTTACAGAATAAAATCACATTCTTTTATTCCACTTAATACTTCACTGTTTACTCACACATCATATCTTTTCACTGTTTCAAAAGCAGCTAATATCTTTATTAACTCCTCGTCACTTGTTGTCTCCTCACAATAAACAAGTGATTTAATATTTCCCCACAGTGAAAAAGTCTGGGGGCGACAAGTTAACATCAAGATGATGCAGAACGTTCCTCACCGACACCGTCATTTTGATAATTACACATTTTGTAAATAAACAACTGAACTTTTTAAAATATTTTCCGCAACTCTCGCTGACAGATTCCCGATGGATGACTAGCTAGATACTTGTCATAACTTGTCTAAGCGCATCGCCACTCGCCAGCGCTCGTCATTGGCCAGCGCGGGCGACACATTACGTCTCGCTCTTGCCTGTTGATTATTACGTAAGCGAAAGATAGATAATATTTTGGTGGTAAATTGTGTGTTATTGTCTTTTGCCGCTATTGTGTTGTAGTAATGTGTGCGTTCGTGTGACCCAACGTATAACCATGAAACAAATGCATTTTAAAAGAAGGCGTTCTGCTTTGACTTAAGGTTTATTTTCGTATATTTCAACTTTTCAAACAAATGAGTGACTATAATTTACGTTATTTTAATTATTTTAGAACAAAAAAAGCAATATTAAAAATAACAGAAATGGATTCAGTAGCCGATTCTGAACAAACTACTTTCAGGAAGTGAGTTTAATATGTTACATGTTGTATATAGGCTAAAATTTGACCCGGTGGTTGGCGCTGTTGTCGCGATAACAAGTCCTTACTTCTTCAACTCATCTATACATCTATACACATATAAATAAAATTATATTGTCTGTCTGTGATTTCAAAATAACTATGTTTTTTCGAGTGCATATAGTTAGTTACATGATTCTTAGTCCTAAACAACCCTTTTTTTAAATTTTGTCTGTCTGGTTCTTTTTCCGGGGTAAGTTTTGGAATGGCTTAACCGATTTAAATGATACTTTAACTTTTTGGAAGGTAGAGGACGTTAAAGCGCTACATATAGGCCAATAATACAATTTGACCCGGTAGGTAGCGCTGTTGTCATGACACTTAGTTTTGTATAAATATATATAAAAGCAAAGGGTCAGTCATCTTGAAATCTGGAAAATCGCCGGCTGTATAAAGATTAGATTTGGCAGAGAACTTTTTAAAACGTAAATTTTCCGTGTGCGAAGCCACGGGTACCAGCTAGGTAATAAAATAAAATGCATTAATATGTCTCTAAGGATTTCTCAGGCAGTAACAAGAAGGGAAAAGCGTGAGTAGAACAGCTGGTTCTCGGAATTCAAGATTAACGGTAATTCATAAAAATGTAATCCATCAAATTATTCCGGATGTCCAACGAGATATACCTACTAATATCTTGTAAAGCTAAACTTTACTTACTTCATTACGTAAAAGCAATGAAGAAAATGTTCTAATGGAAATTTTCCAAACATTGCATTGTACGAAGATATTACGCGACTATTAAACGTGTTTTCGTAAAATAATACCTTGTCTTGTTTGTTTTTGAACCGATTACTTTATCAATTTAGCTGTATATAGCTGGGGCAAAGTTTCGTGCTTCGCTGTGTTAAGTATTACAACAACATTCTGAACAAGGACAGACAATGATCTACTTAATGAAGTAAAAAAATATGGGATCAAATATTTACTACTCAAATAAAAGAACACTTAATATTATACACACTACGGTACTGCTTCGCACTCGTGGCTAACAGCGTGAAGTTATATAGCCTATAGCTTTTCTCGATAAATGGGCTATCTAAATCAAATGGAATAGCGGAAATTGAAAAGCTAAGTTCATACTATGTTGACCATGTACGAAAAGTACTTGGCGTTTTGTTGTCTTTGCCTAGCCCAACTGGAAAACGGCGTGAGTATAATTATTATGTGACCATATACGCGCAGTATTTGCTCCGAACGCGTATTTACATTATATACAAGGCCAGAACGCAGGGGTGTGAAACTAATTGCGTATAGATTGGAAATAACTTTTTTGCTGAGTTCTTCCAATCTATACACGATTAGTTCGCAAATACTCGAGTTTACTTCGTAGTGATCTAACTGACTTGCTTATATCATAACATACAGTGCCAGTACGCATATGGACTAATCGTGTATAGATCGGATAATGAAGATTATTCTGGATTTTGTAAGGCATTCATTATATTATATTATATCACAAATATAATATGTAGGTGAGTAGACATTATGTCCAATTAAATAGTTTTTAATAAACTAAGTTGACGGAGCCCTCCTACGGCGGACGGAGGGCTCCTATGTTTGGGTTAAGGGTCAAAAGAGAACCTAACATAACCTATTTAGTTACTTGAATTACATACAATTTAATCCTCCACTAATAAAGTTCAAATATTATATCATATATGCACCCATTATTTCACTAAACTATATCTCTTGTCTTGTCAGGAACCTTTAAGATAATTATGCAATTTTAAATGATAGTCAAATAAGACAGCAAGTATTTTTAATGGCCGTTCCTGTCCTATCAATGATGCAACCTATAAGTTACCTTGAAGCTTGAGGTCTACTTGCTAGTTTAACCAGATTTGGCAGAATAGCTTTTACAAAAAGTGACTGCGTTATGACCTTCTCAAACTTAATAAGATATTTCAGGTCTTAGACCAATATCATTAAATTCAAGGGAAAGTTCCCATCACGGCTATCAAAGAGCTTCATGACGGCTTAACATGCTTTCCGAGGCACGGGGCACGAATTTCAGCTTTGTCACTCAGCCTGGCAATGAAGAAAGCGGACCCCGGGTTGAAACTGGGATAACGCTAGGAGGATGATAATGACTCAGCTTGGCAATGCTGTCAGCCTTCTAGGCACGTTACCCGTACGATACCCCGATGACTGCAGCTACGCACGTACATTTTTCTTAAAAGCGTTTCTGTCCGATTGCGTGAGAATATAGTGAAATCTTTTCTTAGTGCACCCATACCAAGAAACACACATGCCAAATTTAATAAGTTACTAATTAGAATGTACATGTATAACAAAATAAAAAGGTCATAATGAATCAAATATGGAGGCAATTTTGCATATGTATATTTTGAATCTAAACGGAAACTTGCCACAGATAAACAATACATGCAGTTGCATATATTACTAAAACACTCATCCCATCGGCGTTATTCCATGCACAAAAACATGCAGATTGAATCAGTTTTCCATCGTTTCATGCAAATGGCTGAACTCAGTGGCGATAATAATATCAATAATCAATCAATATAAATAATCCCACTATTTTCCGATAGACTGGAACGTGTTATGTTCGTGCATTAGCAACTATCAATAGGCGAATGTTGTATTCTTCTTTATGGCGAGCCGATAGTTTTTAATAATATACCTATCCCTTTGGATTGCGGAGGTCAGACAGGCAGTCGATCTATGTAAAAGCTAATATTTAGCCAAGTCCGATTAGACTAGAAAGCGCAGCCCGGGTTCTAACTGGGATTACTCTAGGAGGATGATGAGTAATTTTTATTGAAGTAAAAAACATAATACATTTTATAAAGAACTGTCTAACAATTTGTCAGCGGGATTGACTATTTAAAATATGTAGGTATTATACTACGCAATCGGTTTTACGCTCTCGGCTGACTCAGTGCCTTTAGAGGTAGTTTAGAATAACCTCTCGAGCGCCCAAACGTCAAATGTCATATAATCGATAAGCGCCCACGTCAAATTTAGCGTATGTATGAAAGTTGGCGGGCAGCGTTTAAATGCCGATTTTGACGTTTATTTACTTCAGAACACTAATCAATACATATATATTTAGAATCTACATGAAATTTGCTTTATTGTGTATATAGAATTAACTTACTTTGTGAACAGAGTAAGTTATTCAAACGGTTTTATCAAACAAATTTGTAAAATACATGTTATTGTAGAAAAATGAATGTATTGACCAATTAGAGGCATTCATAGCGGTAGAAAAATTCTAGTAATATTATTTATGAGCTATTCTATTAATTGAAATACATAAAATAAGAAATATGTGGAAAAAAATTGATTTGGAAGCGAAATAGTTTAAGCACGCCTCGAAGTGTACTAACAGCTGATGAGTTTAGCTGACTGTTTGTTTTTGCTGACGTTAAAAATAAGCATTTTTATTGCATAGATCTTAAAATGGTATACATTGAAAAGAGACAAACATTGTTTTGGCGTTTCATTTGAACATTGAATGGAACGAGTACGAGACCCCCGTATAACGGTCGGTGGGCGCTTATCGGGGGTAAAAGTGTCCACCGTAAAACGGTGGCCTGGCGCTCGAGAGGATAACTAACAGCTATAATTGAATGAAACACTTATATTTTAGTAGCGCTCAAAGCGTGACTTG
Organism: Euclidia mi; assembly: GCA_944739405.2. NCBI lineage: Eukaryota > Metazoa > Arthropoda > Insecta > Lepidoptera > Erebidae > Euclidia > Euclidia mi. The sequence goes on along the minus strand of OX123200.2, from coordinate 59,614,177 downwards.
ACTTGACGTTCGTAATAGCTCGGTAAAGTTAAGCGACGCTTGGATAGGTCACCACTTGGATGGGTGATAGCGTGTGGCATTTACATCAGAGCACGTAAAAATCGGTCCCGGTTTTTGAAAACTCCGACACCAGAGTTGGCCACACCAATAAACACCAAAAAAGTATAACTTGTATAATTGCACTAATATAGTATGAAATTGTGCTGCTTCTGATTGTAAAATTTAATCGCATTAAAACGTAAAAAGACGTGTCAAAATGCCCTTATATTCCTGGGTAAATTGAAAACAAAGCGCCTTTGACGCATTTGTGGTATTATGAGCTCTGTGGTAACTGAACGCAAGTAATTCCTCCTAGAAATTTGTTGGTAATTATGATTTACCATTGAGTCAATAATCAAGCCGTGAATCTATGTGTGCTGTATTTATCATATCAAAAGATATGGTCAAAGGCCAACGTCGGCTGTTTTGTGTGACGCCTGTCACACAAAACAGCCGACGTTGGCCTTTGACCAACGTCGGCTGTTTTGTTTTGTTTTGTATTCTGTTATTATTCTCTTTACCAGTTGTTGTTGGTTCCTCTATGTGATCCTCTGAAGAGGATCATGCTAAGTTGTGAGGATGAATCCTCACAATTTAGCACCTGCTAAGACCTCTTCTACAGCATTACCTTCAAGTTCTTCGTCACATTTTTGCAGCCAATCAATAATCTGAAGCTCTGCACCAGCCATTTTGATTTCCAAGGACCTAAAATACATTAAATTAAATGTTATAATAGCGTAAAAAACGAAAATTAAATTTGAATATATTTTTATACCTTAATATTACCATTCACACGAAGATTAATTATATAATTAGTGAAAAAATAGGTAAAACTGCTTACCTCCGTCATGCGCCAAAAATTACGAAATTTCACGCACAGGGTACAGGCGAGCCCCACTAACACTAAAACGTTAACCATGGACGTGTCCTTGCACCGACGCAGTCATCGCGATGCTGAACGCCGCTCAAGGATACTAACTGCAGGTGCTGTAATCGGCTATATTCTAAGTCGATTATTTAAGTTATAATAAACAAAAATATATGGTTGGGGTACGCCAGTGTAATGGAGTGTTAACTGAATTTAAGATATACTTAAATCTCTGTTTTCCAACGTTCTGAACGAATTGCAACAGTCGTATAAATTACTTAGTTTTGTATGACGAACAAAATTGAGTTATGTTCCTGAATGATTTCTTGCCTGCTCTCTGTAAATTTTCCGCCTAGCCAAGGTAACGACTATGCATACACACTTAAAATTCAGGAAATATCATTAGGTACTTCAAAAATAAGGATCCTTGGCAGACCTGGGATCTTTGATTATAGGTGTCCCTAGAGGACACGGGGGCTTATTTCATCTGTACTTGCCGTAATGTGACACATTGTCATGATTCTGTTTAACGATCAAAATCAAATGGACTGTGTTAGTATTTCAGCCATCACCGTATGATTTAAGAAAAAAATACATATATCTTTTGTGATTGGTTAAATAATTTGAGGATAATCTGTTCTTGACAGCCAGATCATTTATCCTTTTCTTTCTTTCCGTTTTCCTTATGTTTTTGTCACATTAAAAAAAAGAAAAAAAAAAGAAAAGCCGGCATCATCTAGAATAGGGTTTTGACATGTATAAGTGTTGTAAACAACCAAAATGCAGAAATAAATATGTCTTTTATGTCTTTTTATGTCTTTCATTTATTTCAAGCAAAATGGAAGATCCTCCAACCAAAACGTCCCACCATACCTGCCGCGGACCTATGATTAATGTCATGACCTCATTCGTGGTAATCTTCTGTCTGGTCTGGTCAATTAATTATGATTATATTTACTGAACAGTTACACCATAATGTCTATTTTTTTAACATAGGACTGATTCTTTCGAATTTATTTATAAAGTTTTATTCAGCTTCACGATTTTCAGGATCCTTTGGATCTAAATTTTCAAGATCTTTGTATATAGAGTGAATAATACTCGGGTTCCAAGACGAAGACAATTTAATCAAAATTATGACAGCTATATATACACTCCCAGGTAACGAAACCATAGCGCGATTCAGCCCAATGGTACGTCGCCATCTATCGAGCTCTGACCAAAAGAATGACGCTATATAATTATTATAATTACATTATATTGAATTTGGACATTCCGCCCACCATGGACACATTGTCCATTGTTCCCGCCCACCATGAATCACCCCCTTTTCGACTTAGTGGACTGTATGATAGATAAACATTTGGTAGATGTATAGGTAAGGATTTTTCATGGTGACTGTTAACATTGTTCATCTTCACAAATCAATACAATATTTATAAGTTGAGCTGAATCAACATGTTACACAAAGATAAAGATATTAAGTACACAAACAAAATCGATAAAACGACACTAAAAACTAGATAAAAAGATCATGTTGGGTAAAAAATACACGATTATTGAGACACAGGTAATACACATACTTTAGTTATTGGTCTTTTGAATGACCCACCTTTACATTTAATTGTTACTACTCTTGTAATATTGTCCAATCCAGGGTGCTTTTGGGTCATTTTACCTAAAAGCCATTGAGCTGGAGGTAGATTATCCTCTTTTACAAGAACTACGTCACCAATTTCGGGTTCAGGAGTTATGTTAGACCATTTGTACCTATGCAAAAATTGAGTTAGATACTCGCTTGACCACCGACGCCAAAAATGTTGAAGCATTTTTTGCGTCAGCTGCCAACGTTTCAGAGACGAAATGGATGATGTCTCGTAACTGCCTTCCGGTACAACTATCAGCGGTTCCCCGACCAAGAAATGACCTGGAGTTAAAGGATACGCATCTTGCGAGTTAGTGCGTATCTGAAAAATAGGTCTTGAATTTAAGCAAGCTTCGATTTGACACAATAATGTTGAAATTTCCTCGAAGGTGAGAGTAGCGTTGCCCATTACGCGACGAAGATGATGCTTGGTAGATTTTATACCAGCCTCCCATAGTCCACCAAAGTGTGGAGCATGAGGTGGAATAAAATGCCATGTGGTACCATTGTTTGCCAAACACTCAGCAATTTCCGTAGCTAAGGATGACTTCTCTTGAGCAAACAAGATCTTCAATTCGCGTGCTGCACCTATAAAGTTCGTTCCATTGTCGCTGTATAGGTCAGAACAATAACCACGTCTTGCAACAAACCGTTTAAAGGCTGCAAGAAATCCTGAAGATGTAAGATCGCTCACAGCTTCTAAATGAATGGCTCTTGTAGCCATGCATATGAACAAACATATATATCCTTTATAGGATCGGTGACCCCTGCCTTTGGACGTTCTTATTTGTATAGGTCCAGCATAATCAACACCACTTTGGTAAAAGGGTCAAACTGGTGTTACTCGAGCTGGAGGTAACTGTCCCATCAGTTGGTTTCTTGTTTCAGCAGCATGTCTAACACATACCACACACTTACGGACAAACATTTTAACACGATTTTTTGCGTCAATTATCCAATATTTGGAGCGCAGGTAATTCATCATTATTTGTGGTCCACCATGCAAAGTGTTCTTGTGAGCTTCAGCAATGATTAATTCGGTTAAGTGAGATTTAGAAGGCAAAACGATTGGATGTTTTGTGTCATTACTCATATCAGATCGTTCTAAGCGTCCACCAACTCTCATTATACCAGAATCATCGAGGAATGGATTTAGTGAGGTTGTTTTACTTTTCCTATCCACTTGCCCCTGATCCGTAAGATGTTTAATTTCTTGCTGAAAACTTGTTGCTTGACATTGTTTAATACAAACATGAAGAGCTTCGTTTAGTTCAGTGCTAGTTAACCACACAGGTAACTGAGTAGTGTGTAACTTTCTTGCATGCTTAATGAATCTTATGCAATAAGCTAAAACTCTGATCATCTTCCGAAGTGAAGAGAATTTGATAAAAACTGCACAAGGTTCGATTTCAACTAAATGACATACCTTCTTTCTTTCTTCTAAATGTGTTTCAGGTACACAATGACTCTTAAAGCTTCTAGTTTTATCTTGCAACCATGATGGCCCTGTTTTCCATAACTTTATGACCGGGAGCTCAGATGGTTTTACGCCCCGAGAAGCGCAATCTGCTGGATTATCAGCTGATGACACGTGGGCCCATTGATTCCTGTCTAAAATGTTCAGTATTTCAGACACCCGATTCGCTATGAAAGTTTTCCATCTGCTTGGATGGCTACTCAACCAAGCCAGTACAACTGTTGAATCTGTCCACGCTCGTATGTTAGCCTTAGGTACGTTTAAAACCGAAGAGACTTCTTGCAACAGTTTGGCTACTAACACAGCGCCGCATAGTTCGAGTCTCGGAATAGAAACTTGTTTGATAGGTGCTACTTTGGTTTTCGATGTTATTAAATTAACATAAACATTTTCTGATTTGTCAACTACTCTTATGTAAATTACAGCAGCATAGGCTTCATTGGATGCATCACTGAATCCATATAGTTCAACGGTGAGATCTGAAAATTTGGTGTGAATCCAACGTGGAAGCTGAAACTTGGTAAGTTCGGTTAACTCTGAACGGTAAGTAATCCAATCATTTAATAAGTTTGGTGGTAGTTCGCCATCCCATTCTATGCCTGATAGCCATAACTTTTGTATCATTATTTTTGCTTTTATTATTGCTGGTGATATCCATCCCATTGGATCGAATAAACTTGCAATATCTGACACAACTTTTCTTTTGGTTACAGGTTTGCTGAGGGGCGGTAGCTGCACTGAATATTCGAAACAGTCAGCGCTTCGGCTCCAGTTAAGTCCTAATATTTTTATCACATTATCCAATTTTAGTTCGAGATGACTTTCAATTAGTTTGTTACCTTCACTTATTTCCTGTAGCAGTTGCTCATCATTGGTAGACCATTTTTGAAGTTCAAACCCTCCCCGTTTAAGTAGATTGTTCAATTGCTTAACTGTTTCTCTGCCTTCAGATGCTGTTTGACAGCCTGTAAGAAGATCATCGACATAAAAATCGTTTAATACCTTTTCAGATGCCAACGGAAAATGTTTGCCTTCGTCATATGCCAACTGGTGAAGAGTTCTTACAGCTAAGTATGGAGCAGGAGCAGTACCAAACGTGACCCTCTCTAAACGCAAATGTTTTAATTCGCCTGAAAATTCAGAACGCCATAATACACGTTGGAAATCTGAATCGGAATCTGAGACTTTCACCTGTCTGTACATTTTTACGATATCAGCCTCGTGGCTGTCTGTCTGTCTGACAAATGGGGTGAAGTCTCCACCTCATCAGAAGATGTCTTAAACCTGCCTGTATAGTGGGACCTACTAACAGATCGCTATTGAGTGATACACCATTGCAATCACAACTTGAAGCATTAAAAACAATTCGAAACTTAGTAGTTGTCTTATCATTTCTTACTACTTCGTGATAAGGTAAGTAAACTGCTTCTGGTTTATCAATCTCTTTCTCGAGTACCATTTGCATATGCCCAAGCTTCAAATATTCCAAAATAACTTCAGAATATTGAGATCTTAATTCCGATAATCGTTTAAACCTATTTTCCAGCATAGAGAAGCGTTTTAAGGCAATTGCACGTGAATTCCCATACTTACATTTGGGATCGTCATCTTTGAAAGGTAATGTAACCACATATCTACTATCAGAATCCCGTTTAGTAGTTTTCTTGTATATATCTTCACACCTTTGTTCATCGGGCGTAAATTGGTTGTTCATTATGTTAAAATTATCTGATTCTAATTCCCAAAATTGTTTAATGTTGAATTCTTCATTGTTCATTTGTATGTGCATGTTTACAATGGAGCTATAATTAATTAAAGCAGTATTAGATTGATTTCCAATACCAACTTTCCCAGACAAGATCCAACCTAGTTTGGTGTTTTGTGCTATTGGTGTTCCTGGAGGTCCCGTTATTAAACCTTCAGCTAAAATTTAACAATAGACGTCAGCACCCAGTACCAAATCAATCTTATTTGGTATGTTAAAATTTGGATCTGCCAGCTTCATTCTAGGTAGCTTGGACCAAAGCTGCACTACAATTTTTTCTTTCTGGAAGAAATGATGTCAACTTCTTCAGGACGTGAGCTTTGATACTTACGGTAAATTCTGGATCTTGTATAGATTGCAGATTCACGTTAACTACATGTTTAGAGTTGAGTAATGTATGTTCCTCTCCTCCTATCCCAGATATAACGCAGTTGGTTTGAACTTTCCTAAGCCCAAGTAATTGAGCTGCAGACTCCGTAATAAACGAGGCCTGTGATCCCTGGTCTACTAAAGACCTCAGCGTTACATAAGATCCTGTACTACATTCAGCATTTACCAAAGCCGTTGCTAAGATAACTTGACAGTTGCTACCGGAAAAACAGCTAGCAACATTGTCCATTTTGGTCTCGTCTTGAAATGTTGTACTTACGACAACATTGGTATCATCAACTGATTGTTTAATTGGTTCCCTAGTATCAGTTGATTGGTTAAAATTAACGGTGTGTAACAGAGAATGATGTTTCCTTTTACAAATTCTACACCTTGTAGGTAAACGGCACATTGAAACAGAATGGTTTGCACCTAAGCAGTTATAACATAATCCCATTTTTTGGACAAAATTACGACGAGCTAATATTTCTTCTTTAGAAAATTGTTTACAGTTGCCTAATTTATGGTCAGCTTCAGAACAATAAACACAAACAGATTGAACATTAATATTATTGCTAGTTGCATGATGAGACTTGGTAACTTTTACATTGTTGTGAGTTAAAAATTCAAGAGATCTGAATCTATGCTCCAAAAAATAAAAAAACTGAGTTAATTGTGGTAATTCATCTGAAAGGCTACAAACTTTTTCTTCCCAATGCTTTCTAGATTCATTATCAAGTTTCAAACTCAAAATATAAATTACCATTATATCCCAGTTTTTGATATTTATCCCTAGATTTTCCAAAGCATTCAGACATTCCTTTGATGTATCTAATAGTTCTTTTAAAGAAGTTGACGATTCATTAGGTAAGTTCTTTTGACCGAAAAATCTTTTAAAAATACAGTTGGTTATAAATTTTTTGTTGTTAAATCTATTTTCTAAAGTATGCCAACACGTTTCATAATTATCGCTAGTGACTGGTAAATGTCGCAACAGCCGCTCGGCCTCTCCAGTGAGGTAACTCTTCAAATAGTGCAATTTCTGAACATTAGACAACGATTTATTGTTGTGGATCAGTGACAAGAAAAGATCCCTGAAAGTTGTCCACTCTGAATAATCTCCAGAAAACGTCGGTATAGCAATTCTAGGTAGCTTCACAGCGGCAATGGCATTTTCCTTTTTATTAATTGTACTCGTTTTTTCATCAGTGGGTTCGGCTTTCAAATTAAATAAACGCTCCTTTAGTGCTATTTTGTACTCTATGTACTGATCTTCGGTGTTACAATAATAGTCTTTCACAATGTACTCAGACTTCTCAAGTTCTTCTCGTTTGTATTGTGAAATTATCTTTAAGTGTGTCTGTTCAAAAGTCAACCACTGTTTTTCCAAACATGCCAACCTTGTTTCTAAATAACTTAAAGTTATTCTTTCCTTGGGTGATTTCTTATAATTTTTGTGTCCTCTTTCGATCTGGTTATAAATATCAGACTGAATGCGAATTAATGAATCCATTTTGTTTTCAAATAAATAATTTTAATCAACTTGTTTGAGGTTGCTATGGCAATGCTTTCGATTTTTTTCTAAGTTGAAACTGCTCCCAAATTTTCTAAGTCCCGTAAAATATCTTCAGAATTATTCTAAGTGTTTGAGATTGTTGAAAACACTTAGTCGAAATCGGGCATAGGTTCCCCGTCTCAACCACAATTCGCGTGAAATTTTACAAGTCCTAATACTCCTAATTCACTCGCTACGATCTTCTATGTTAATGAATTAAGAGTACTCACAGTTTGTCCTTTTTGGTCACAACCTATTTACACACATTTTACTTATCTTCCGAATTTTTCTGTTACGTGTCGCCTCCTTCCATAGGTGTCAATTAGTTCCACTATTTCACACTCGTTCTTCTGGCGCTAAATCCGACTCGACGGTCAATGAATAATACTCGGGTTCCAAGACGAAGACAATTTAATCAAAATTATGACAGCTATATATACACTTCCAGGTAACGAAACCATAGCGCGATTCAGCCCAATGGTACGTCGCCATCTATCGAGCTCTGACCAAAAGAATCACGCTATATAATTATTATAATTACATTATATTGAATTTGGACATAGAGTTTGGATCAGATAAAAACCATGCCCGTTATTGTCAGCTGCATATTAGAAATTTTATTGTAGTGAGCAGAATTTCGCACGCAAAAAACCTTTCAAACTTTCCGATTTCCAATACGCATTAGCAAAAAATCCTTTGCTAATCGTTTTAGAATTACACCTTTTAGCCTTAATTCCGCATGCTAGATGGTGATTAGTTATTCGAATCCTTAGTAAATATAATTATCGTTGTTGTCTGATATTGTGAAATAAAAACATTACAAGCACTTTTATTTTTATAACTACTTGTCATATCTATTAAATAAGTAGTGTTGTATCTCCTGAGATAAATAAATTAATGTGTTGTTCATAGCTTCTGCTCCGCTCCTGTGGCTCAGCGTGATGTTATATATAACATGCGTGATATTATGTAAAGGATATAGCCTTCCTAGATAAATGGGCTATCTAACACTGAAATAATTTTCAAATAAACCAGTAGTTCCTGAGATTAATGCGTTCAAGCAAACACACAAACCATCAAACCCTTCAGCTTTTTATTATGAGTATAGATAAAACTTCAGTCTTGTTATAATGTCGTATAGAGAATCAGAATTTCTAAGCAAGTCTAAGAGGAGAGGCAATATTCACAACGTGGCTGTTAGCAACTGGACACGAAGAGCCGGAAATCGAGCTCAGTGGCTGCCGTTGGAGAGGTCTATATTCAGCAGAGGGACAGGTTGTTGATTTTGACAGTCTAGGCAACCGAAAGTCAATATTATAATTGTTAAACAAAACACTCTTTGCTACTAAACAACTATTAATAAACAACAGAATAATGCTCCCATTTATTTCATGTAAGTATGTTAATTTAGTCATACATTTACACCAACAATTTCAAATGGAAATGGAAAATTCTAGACGCTTTCACGCTCAGGAAAATAAATACATTGTTTTAGTAATAAAAAGTGCAAACGGTGCACGATAAGACCCTCGTCGCTTCGTGTGTTGTTGAAATTTTCTACAGTGCATTTGTAATGGGATACGTAAATGCTTTTAAGGTCATTGGAGTTTAAACATTATAGGTTCTGAAGTTACAGATATTTTTCGGTTGTAGTAATTTATCTATTTTATGATAAATGATAATTTTGTGACCTCAACGAAAAAAAAATCGCTGAAATTGAATTTTATATAAAGAAAACTTCATAAGAAACTGGCAATGGGTGTTGAACACTAAATAATGTGTGAATCAAAATCAGCCACGCACTATGTAGGATTCAGTTTATGTCTGTTACTAATATCATTAAGCAACATTCTATTGCTGGATTTTAGCATTCGTGTCTCAATTTTAAGTAACGATGACGTTCATTAAAACCTACCTTTGATTTTAGAAACGTCAGCAAAATAATTGTAATCCAGAAACACAACATCCAAAATATATATTTTCCAATAACCGAAAATCACGAAAACCACAAGAACCAAAATGAAACAAACTTTATTCAAAAGGGGTCAACCCACAGTCACTAAGCACCTATAAATCAATATATATTTTAAACCGTTTGTAGATCACTTCTGATTCAATCAATATTGTAGAGAGTATAAACTTTTCATCGCGCCGTTAATAAATCAGACATTATCACTTATGAGTTATATATTATTTACTGCGTCAACACAGATTTTAGGTCGCATGGAGTGGTGTAGTATAAAGGATCATGGGCATTTTTGTATGAGAGCTGGGCGTAAAACCAACAGAAATAAAATGTGTTGTAATTTATTTTATTGTACTTCTATATGCCCCCTAAATACTTTTTAACCCCGATATCAACCGGGTATCACTGCAAAAAAATCCCAAAGATTGGTTAAATAAAACACACAGATTTGTTAAAAATTCTATATATTGATACATTTTATTTAAAGATCAATGGTTATCATCAAATATAACATCTAAAAAATGTTCTGTGGGTGCAATGAAAGGCTCGTGCCATCCTAACCCTAAAAACCACAACACTGAAACTATGTGAGCACAACTTCCTACTGTTCTTCTGCCTGTTAAGCAAGTGCAGTAATGATCAACTATCGCATTTCTACCGATTTGGTCTCTATCGATCAAAATGTAAGTACTATATGTGCGTATGCGCAATCTGATATGCCGCGACTGTATTTTAATTCGAAGCAACCACACATAAGTTTGCAGGATATTACATCTGTTTAAATCATCTAATGACTCCTCTCTATATAATTCAATTAAATAAACACCATCGCGGACCATTGCACTTAAGAAAAACAGCAGAACACAAGTTGCGAAAAGTTCAGTTATATAACAACAGTCCAATCAGAAAGCGATAACAGGTCAAGAAAGCGATGGCAGGGGTCAGAAGTCATGAAGAAACATAAACCAATGATAGCAAAACGTGAGCAAATAACAAAATATGAATATATGAGTCTTTATTCATATTTGTCTGCTATTCATATTTGGCCTGCCCGCACGCTTTTTGTTTGGTCGGCGCCTGAGTAAGAGAGAAGTTAGAAAGGGGTGGAATGTAGTAATTCCGTGGTTACCAACCAATAGATTGGTTTCTTTGGCCTAGCTCTGCACAATATAGTGTCGTGTTATCTCCGTTGTATTAGCGATTGTTTTAGATTCTATAAAAAAATACGTTTGAATATCACTGAATATCTCTGCTCTCCGGTTGTTTGGGTGATTGCCGTCATAGTATAAAATTAAGTAATGGTCATTAGCTTTCACAAAAAATATATTTTATAGCTGTTGGTTTTACGCCCATTTTGACCGTGACCCTTTGGTACGTAACTGACAAGGCTGCTTTTTAAGATCACTTTGTAAATAAATGATATTTATGCAAGTGTAAAACACGGTACTGTTTTGAAAATACTGAAAATCTATCTATCTATATAATTTTGTTTATTTTAGTTAAATTTCAATGTTAACTAGCTTATGTCGCCAACATACTGTTATACTTTGGCGAGGGAAATGTTATTTTCCATTTTTAAGTAAAAAAATAATATATAAATAAAAAAATAAACTGCTGGGGTATTTTCCTCGGGAGTAAATGAGAGCACTAAAACAATATTTCCGATTCAGCTAAATCTTTGTTTAGTTTTCACTTATATAGTTTTCGGTTTTGTTTTTAACTGAAAACTATGTATGTGGTGTAGTCTACCTAAATAAAAAGTAACACGCTAACATAATATTAAACCGATTTTTTTAATCGCAATGCTAATCAGCTGTGAACTTACGCATCAATGAGTATCTACCCAATCAAAACTAGTATGTGTTATCTTCCTAATATATAAAATCCTTGCGTTATTGACTGACTGACAGACACGCTACAGCCGAAACTATTGGGCGCAGGAATCTGAAATTTGGCATGTATGTTCCTTGGGGACCGTAAAGGTGCACTAAGAAGGGATTTCCCGAAATTCCCACGGGATCGGCCAAAACGGGTAAATTTAATAAGAATGCAGGCGTAGCTGTTGGCGTCCTCTAGTTAAAACATAATAACGTAATATAATATTATATTCGGCGTACCTGAAACTAGTTATTACATTTTATTATGCATCAATCAAAACTAAGAATGAATTTAAAAATATAAAATAGTTGTAAGACTTCGCCCACATCTGCAAGCACAAAACTAATACCATAACATCTTTCAGTATATGCCTGTATAAATAATTATATAATAGAGTGTGACTAGCCTGAATAAAGTTCATGTTTACAAACTTTTCATTTTATTAAGATAGTTAACATATCGATGCCTTACGGCCAAAAGAGGCTAACCGCCACTTTACAAACTTTACAGGAGTGTAGTTTAAAGTTCAAAATAAGTGAAAAAAAATCATAGAAAAGAACAATGGCAAGTTCCCATACAACACTTTATTTGAAATCGATTCGAAGCGTCTATGTATGAAAAAATGTTAAAAACAAAGGGGTTCTATTACTTAAACACAATCATCAAGAGTTTTTATTTCAGGAGGCCGTAAAAAAAAGATATGAACATTGTTTATATTTTAAGGTTATGTTAATAGAAAACAACTTTGTAACTACACAAATGCATAAAATACATTTAGATAAGGGGTGGTGATGTGGAAAGCATTGATAGGATATACCTAGACTGATTCAAGATCAGTGTCTAGACTTGATAAGTACCTAATATAAAAAATCATAGTTCCATCACGAAATAGGGATGTAGACTATGTAGGATTTATGTAATCCTTTATCTTTCACAATTTTATTGAGTATTAGAGCCCCACCTCATTATGAGGCCATGCTGACGTCGCCAGCTACCGTACAATTTATATTGAAATGTACCTATGGTTCCTAACTCACTTGGCCACGGTTTGGCAGCCATAGGTATATTTCAATATAAACTGTTTGGATACGCAGCCGGCGACGTCGCCATGGCGTACAAGTGAGGCAGGGCTCTAAGATTAGACGTCATGGCATGATGTTAGATCTCTCTAATAAATAGGTACAAGTCACTTGCTTTTATAAGGAACTAGCTTTTGCCCGCGTGGAAGTCGAAAATTATCCCACAGGAACTCAATACCTACCAGGATAAAAAGTATACTATATCCTATTCCAGGTTATAGTCTATCTGTGCGCCTAGTTTCATTCTAATCGGTTCAGTAGTTTTTTCGTGCGTAACAAACATACAAACGAATAAACATCGCATTTATAATATTAGTAAGGATATGGGATCTCTCTTAGTGCGCCACCGACAGGCATGACAAACCTTATCTGAAGGTGACCGCTGCAAATGAAATAAAGGAATGTTTTTGTAATCAAATACTTACTCCATAATTGATAAAAACAATTTGTATTAGATTGCTTTAAAAGAGACACCAATAGACTGATAAAACTCTTTAGTAATAAAACACTGCAAAAGGATTTATTATTTAATAAATACTAATAAAAGATGAGAGAGAATGGACCTGACGTAGTTCTATTTTCATTTGGATAATATTTATCATGTTCTGTTGTAGTTCGGTCGGGCTATCTTTTAATATTTTGTCACTTTGCCTTCGTACTAATGAACATCCACACAGAAGGCACACATTTCTATAGCCTCGTGGACACGGTCCAGCTTGTTCACCTTCATTAGCATCTTGCTGCAAACTCTGATTTACTCAATCCATAGCGAGTTCCCAACATGCTTCATAAACATAATCATCAGTAATCTAAAAATTAAGAAAAGCAATTATTAGTACAGGCAAAGAAAACGCATCACACTACATCTAAGTAGACTAATATTACCGAATTTTGTAATATTTTAAACTGCTTTGAAAATTCACTGAAACTTACTAACGCTAAATTGGTAAGTAAGTATAATAATGTTTAAAAACTTACGATTTGTGGATAAACCCAGTTGCAGAGCAAAGTACAAACTCTTGTGTTCTGATCTAAGATGCGAAATCGCCGGAGAGTATTGACGCAGATGTTACAATTCACGCACAATATGCGTATAAGGCCTGCTACTTCGCATCATAACAAAATCTTAAGGCACAATCGAAGTCCGTGTAGAAAAAGCTATAGGTACAGATGTTTTGAGCACAGATAGTCCGTGAGAAAGCACAAGTGGTCGTATGGGGCAGCGAATCAAGTCCAGGGGGTAAGCAAGAATCATAAATAAGGATAATTCAACAAAAATTGCGAAAACAACGAGAACACAACCAAACAAGCTTTTCGGAAAGAAAGAAAGAAAAGAACGTTGAGAATGTCACAGACATGTTGGTGCCACGAGAAGATAGACTTTTTGCAAACACACATTCAGGGTTTGACAACCTTTGTTTCTAACAGTTGTTTTTGTGATTTTATGCCTTAGTGAACTTTTATGCTTTTTGAACAGTAGTTTTTTTTTCAATGCTCAATTATGTATCTACTAAGTATTCGAATTTATATTTTATTATCTATGACTTCTTGTCGTGACAATTTTTTTCTGATTTTACAAAAATAGACATATTTTATTTTGTGTTTGAGTATTCGAATTTCCCGGAAGTATTTGCATGAATTTGCCGATTTTTTCTAGTTTTTACACGTAAGTAATTCTGTAAATGCAAGACAACAAAAGAGAGCCATTATGTCAATAATAGAGTACAAACATGGTACTCGATCGTATAGTCAATAGCTAAGCTATCGTAAAATATAAAAAAAATACCACTAATGAATAATATTACAGACCACTAGCTAGTATATTACATTAAAATGTCTAGGCATAGAGATTTTACATTGTGTATGAATGAAAACGTCACAATTAACTTAAACAAAATCGTTTTATAATAGTTTGCCATCTGCAATTCTGCACCCGCTTTTCCGAGATGCCGACCTTAGGACGAGCATTGCGACACCAAAAATATTCTTAACATCCAAAAAATATCCTCTGATAAATGCCTAAGAATGAAAAAAAAAATGGATTAACGCAAAATGTTGACATTCCAGGCGTCTGACATATTCCAGTACCACAAAACACTGTTGGCAGCGCATATATCAATAAAAACCCGATCAATTGACATATTCTTTTGCAATGACACATATTTGTGTACCATTGCGCTCATTGGATTTGACATTATTTGTTTTTGACAAATCTGTCGCTAAGTTACTTAGTACAAATTCTTTGTTTCAAAAAGTCTATGTTCTCGTGGCACGGTCTATCAAAGAAATATAACCTAAGGCATAGAAGTAACACTAAATAACAGCAGCGGTTGCTATGATTGATATCTTCTTTCTGATGGCACATGCAGTATGATAGAAAGAGCTGTCGATAGGTTTAGCAGCACGCTCTTATAGCAGAATCGTGGTAGGCAAACAGTAGACAAAACATAGAGTTAGGAAACCGAGTGTTGTTCGTAACAGTGATGATTTATCGATAAATATTTTTGGTCAAATGTCTAACTTTAGTATGAGTCGATATATTTAAGCCGTATAAGTAAACAACTAAAATATTGAAATTGTAGTTTTTGCTGTTGACGCCGGACAGTGCTTTGCAAAGACTTGCCAGACAGACAGTGCAAAAAAAATCATGTGTTTAAAGGCCCGCACAAACTATCTGTCGTGACTTACTGTCGCGACAGTAAGTCGCGACAGAAGGGTATCTGGACAAGGAAAATCCATTCAAGTGTGCACACTATCAGAAGTCTGTCGCGGACGTGACCTTGAGCGTTCAGACGTCCGATAGCAATCTGGAAAAATGACAGTAAGCGTCTGCGGACGTTTACTGTCATCCGTATATTGTCCATGGTACGGCCTTAATATTGATTTTATACCGATTATAGTCAAAAATGTTAAATTCACTTTCAATTCAACAGTTCTGCTTTACTTCAAGGTCTACCAATAATATTATTTAATAGTGATAACTGCTAGTGCCCTGAATTAAGAAAAATATGCTCCTACCTAGCCTTAGTGTATTGCATAGACAACATGGCGTGTCTATGGTTGTATTGAACGCGGACGCGACAGAAAGCCGCGTCAGAAAGGGTGGGCACACTATGTGTCGCGACTTACTGTCGCGACAGTAAGTCGCGTCCGAATAGTTTGCGTGCGCCTTCATTGTTCGTTTTAGCCATAAAATCTATTGACAAAAAGAATTCATAAACTAATGAGCGATGCGTTGCGATGCGATGCTAAGAAACTGTCACTTAGATTATGTATTGTACGAATTATACCAGATTGGCTAATGCGGCACGGCAGGCTTTGGCAATTTGTTTGCGTCGCATCATATCACGTTGATTTTTTTAGAGTTGTAGGTAATCCGACTGCCACGCCGAAGCTTGCGGGTTTGATTCCCGCTCAAGTCAAACATTTGTGTGCATGAATATGGATGTTTGTCTTGGTCTGGATGGTACTATGTATAATATGTAA
Organism: Euclidia mi; assembly: GCA_944739405.2. Taxonomy (NCBI): domain Eukaryota; kingdom Metazoa; phylum Arthropoda; class Insecta; order Lepidoptera; family Erebidae; genus Euclidia; species Euclidia mi. The sequence goes on along the minus strand of OX123200.2, from coordinate 59,598,050 downwards.
TATATTTACAGAAAAGTATATATGCATGTTTATCGATTGTCTAGTACCCGTAGTACAAGATATGCTTAGTTTGGGACCAGATAATGTTGTGTGAATGTGAAAGAATATTATATTTTATGGTAGAATATTATGTAGCGGACTACAAGGCAAGACGTCTTTGATCAGTCAGGATAGCACTAATATGATAAATAATATAGAAGTAGGTAGATTAATTAAAATCGTTTTAATTATTATATTTTATTAATATGTTTAAACTTCAAACTAAAATTACACACTTTTTGTTTAGCTTTGGATAAACGATTCTACCGGGTGTGCAATGTCCGGGTATAAATGTAATGTAGGCACAGCTTTCGGTTTTAAACGACGCCAGGTGCTTTCTGTCTTTAAAAAACAGTCTTTCTCAACATGACGTGAACAAACACGATGGTACTTCTGCTAAATCAAACTAGGCCGTCCAACGGCATTTATCCAAAGTTTTCTTGTGACGTCATTAATAGGCAACCTGTAATAAAAAACACCTTCTTAATAATAAAAAATGCTACTCACATCCCTAATCCATCTACTATTTTATAGATGCAAAAATGTAAGCCTACACACATGCGCGTACACTGGAACACTTGGCTTTAGGTTAATAGACGCTACTTTTAAGCTAGGTATCTAAGTAAATTATGTACATTAAACTGCGTTTACTATCAAACGCGCGATAGAAAATTAGACCGCTGGACGTCTTTGTTTATTGCCAACTTAGCAACCGCGGCTACCCGCTGTCGCTTCCAGCTACAGTTTTACATTCATGTCCGATAATTAGTTTCCGTATTTATCCCTCATTCAAAAAACATCGATATCTCCTTTCACTGTCAAATCCCATCACTAAGGCTATTAAATCAATAAATGTACAAAATAACAATTTGTGAGTGAAATTCATAACACAAACGTATGCAAACTGTACCTTTGATTTGCAATACAATGATATTGTGTAAACTTAACACTCATTATAACATTAATACGAGAAAAGTAAATACATTTGTTGGAAAATTCCGACTCACTGCTAGAAGAAAAAGTTTCTCCTGTTATTTCCGTTCCGAGAATAGCGGAATCCACATCCCGATATCACATACACGATGTGTATTAATTAATGAGCACACTATTTAATTATTATAAGCTTACTTACTATTTACATACAAAAAAGTTATTAAAAATGTAAACACAAACGTCCACCAAATTTTACACTGATGACAGATCACAGCACGGCTATTTAGAGAATGTAGTCAAAGATATGAGTCTGTAAGGAGTCTATGCTTCTTTAAATGAGACGCGTAATTTGACGTTATGATTAACCAACTAAGACCAACTGACATTACATGTTGCACGTTCGGTATAAGGAAATATGGCGAGCATGTTCTCTCTAGTCTAAACGTCCAATCTCTCTGCGGTCTATAGGGATCATAGACAAGGGCAAGGAGTAAGGATACTGATAATGTAGACATTTTCACTTAGTGTTGTCATTAATTATCTTTCAATTGCCTACTGATACCTCTAATTAAATGATATCTCAGATCAAGTAAAAAAATTATATTTATTTATATCATAAATAAAATCTTCTTTTTATAAAATATAATATACATAAAATATTTTTTTAACATTACCGTGAATTGTTTCTAGATGTAGGTAAAAAAGATTGCTTACCTTTTTTCTGTTAAACAAATACGATTGTTTTGTAAATGGTAACTCTGAAAATGACATTAAACAAGCACCGGAAATGAATGTATTAAATAAATAGTTTATCAATTTAGATAATTTAACGTACGCTTTTATATTTGAAACTAAAAACGTACAAAATACGAAATAATTATATTAATAAGTTTTTCATAAGTAACGTTTATAGACGCTTCTAACACTTCACAGGTATAATCCTGCCATTGTTCTTTTCTGTGCGTTCCAAAAGTTTCAAAATTTAACCATATAGTTTTTGATTAGGTCTCTACGAAATGACATTGTTATTTAAAACAAATCACACTCCTAACACTATTTACTGTCGCTTACCCTCAAATGGTCCTAATTAAAATAACAGGAAAAACGTCGTAAATGAAAACAACTCAATTAATGAGTTCCAACCCAAATGATTTAACTGCACCATTTATTTTATTTCTGTTCAAGAAAAAGAGCATACCTGTGCTTTTTCTGTTCATCAAGTGGAGCGAATATGACATAACCGGCTATTGGTTAATGGCAGAAGAACAAGGAAATTGTAATAAGTTAATTATCTATAAAAAATACGATAAGCTCTTTTATACAACGCGAAAGCACATTGTGATTAATTCTTATAAAATTATACATACATACTTACATACATACATTAGACTTTTATAAGTTTTTAAACTGGCTAACCGACTAAGGTATGAATTAAAAAAGAGAGAAATTGTGCTCAATCAGTCTTTATTTTAGAAAATTAAACAAAACAATCGTTACTCATTGTAAGTTAGTCTTGCATTATATATACATTCATGCTGACATTCTAAGTATGACAAAAAATATAAACTTAAAATTGCGTACCTAGGACCACTTTTAGGTATGACAATAATAGTAAACTGAATTTTCTTAATTATGGACTTACTCTTAAGCGTGAAAAAAACAATAATTAACTTAAAATTGTGTACTTATGGACTAATCTTAGGTATGATAAAAGAATAATAAACTGAAAATTTTAAACTCAATTTTGTTTAAATTTATGATATAAAACCAGTAAAAGCACTTTAATCACTGAAATGTATCTACCATCATCGCATAAAATTTTCTTTCATCTATTTTTCGGAAATAATGTTTAAAGTGAGTCTTAAGATTATTTAGTTTACAGCTAGACCGCACCCGCAGAACCTGATGTATCTTCATTCGATGTATTTGTTATATTAATTATTTCCTCATTTGGCTCTGGGTAATCGAAATTATCTTTCTTGGATTATGGAGGCTTACGTTACATCTCCTTAGTGCTTTAAAGACATAAAGACATATTTATTTCTGCATTTTGGTTGTTTACAACACTTATACATGTCAATACCCTATTCTAGATGAAGCCGGCTTTTCCTAGCTAAATGACTTCTTGAGAAGAAAGGCCGAAACAAACTCAGAGTCATTGTTTTTTTTTTGTCACTTCAATTTTTTTAGTCTTTTCTTCATCTTTTAAAGTCCAGACAAAAAAGGGTTTAGTATGCAAGTACAATGCAGGAAATTATCTGACGCTTTTGACTGACTCGGCCCACTGATGGCCCGCATTCAACAGCAATCGTACGGCTCAACCTTAATTGAGGGAGCCAGCACGATCTGTATCACTATGCCTCCACGCCATCAGAAGGTGTATGCATAAGCATGTCAGCCTAAGCCATCAGACAGGTTGCCACAACTATTTGTTTATATGTTTAATAATGCCCACATCGTACTCACAACTTTACATGCTAATACACAGTAAAATACATGTTGCAAACAATAAGTAAAAATAATAAAAATTTAAACAATAAAATGTCATATATTTAAAATGTCGGAAAATATTATTAAATGTCAGAAAAATATTATTGAATGTCAATTTATGAATAATAATATATTACTTAAGTAATTTTAAATGTCAAAAGAAAATAAATAAAATAACAATGTCAAATCAAACAATGTCAAAACAAAATAAATAAAATTACAAATGTCAAATTAAAAATGTCAAAATGTAAAAATATAAGTATTACAAATGTAAATAAAAATATCATGTCACTAATTTCAAAATGTCAAAATTCATAATTTTTAAACTCAATTCCAGGCATTTTTGTCTGCTAAATAATCTTTAACTGTGTAATAAGCTTTTGAACACAAGCTCTGTTTAATAAATACTTTGAATTTATTAATACTTAGTTCCTGAATATTGCCTGGAATTTTGTTGTAAAAACGTATGCTTTGACACTTGTATGAGTTACTTATTTTTTGTAGTCTAGTTGAAGGTAGAACAAGTTTGTTTTTATTTCGTGTGTTTAAATTATGAATGTCGCTGAATTTAGAAAACATATTTATATTTTTCCTGACATATAACAAGTTCTCATAAATGTATTGAGATGCGACAGTCATTATCTTAATTTCTTTAAATTTTTCCCTCAGTGAATGCCTTGAACCAAGACTGTATATTGCACGAATTGCCCGCTTCTGCAGTACAAACACAGTTTGAATGTCAGCTGCGTTGCCCCATAATAAAATGCCATATGTCATTATGCTGTGGAAATAACTAAAATATACTAATCTGGCTGTATCTATATCAGTTAACTGACGAATTTTGTAAACCGCGTATGCTGCAGAGCTAAGTCTATTCGACAACTGACCTATATGTGGGCCCCACTGTAGCTTAGAATCTAAGGTTATGCCTAAGAATACGGTGTTATCTATAAGATCCAACTCTTCTCCATTCAAACATATGTTAGGTTTAACTTGTTTTACATTCGGTCTTGAAAATCGTATACATTTTGTTTTTCTTTCATTTAACAGTAAATTGTTAGCTGTAAACCATTTAACTACTTTAGAGAAATTTTTAATTTTTTTTTGCCAATGATATCAGAAGCCCGTTGTTTTTGAGCCATAATGTGGTCCTGAAACGTAATAATTATTTTAATAATTACATCCGCTCGTAAATTTGCGTGAAGTTTTCTATTCTCATTTTAAAAATTGTATCGGGCACCTAATTTTTTTATAGAACGCTTGTGCAAAAAAACATGCTTCTAAGTTTCAGCACAATTATTCACCCACCCACTCACTCACTAATCACCCCCTTTTTAACGTGGTAAAATCATCAAAGGAGGCCTTCCCGTTCTTGGTTGAGCGGAAGGGATTGTCAGACTCATACTCACTTAAGTCCACGGTGTCCCTTCAACAGCCCTTTGCGTTCCAGGGTCACGGTGACCTGTTAAGTTAGTACGTGACCCGGTACACGTTTGGTCCTTGCCGTCCGCATGTCCGCGTCGACGGTCGTCGTAAATCGCCTCGCTACGTCCGTTGCCGGGGGAGTCCCCCACAGCAAAGAAACTACCCAAAACAACCGTGTCCGGTGAAGACATGCGTCAGGCGGAAGGTGCGGACACCGTGGCAGCCTCCAGCCACTCCACAAAGAGGGTTCTTATTATCGCTTTTGCGGTGTATCCATTCATTCGCACTCACCCATACACTCACTCAATCGATAAAACAATGATGATGACTCATGTCAAATCAGTCACGGTTACAAATCTTGAGGCAGAATAACAATTTGCAATAACAATTTGCAAAACAGGGAAAGACAAACGTGCAGTTTTTATTCTCTCACTCTCATAGTCCCATAGGCAATTCGACACAACAGAGTTATATCAGTCGCAGGATTAACTCTTGACTGTTACTGAGAATTCATCAAAAAATCCAATAATTCCTTGTTGGCCCAACCTGGGATACGAACCCTTGATTGTGATCCTAAGCCAGGCCAGCCAACAAAAACTCTGGTACCTACTTATTTAACCATGCATAATATAAAACTGAAAATAACTAATTAGAATACACTATAGATGAATATAAAAGTCTATTAAAATAATCTTACCGTTTTATTTCCTTCGAAAAACTTCGCGCCAAACGGACTCGCAAGCACGCGGGTGCTTACGCCGCGGTTGTCTAGACACTGTGCAACGCTAACAACATTTTGTTCGAACGAAAGAGAGAGATAACCGACGCTGTTTGTCATTCTTGTGTAAGCTAACCGCAAAACCTTTGAATTATCTTCTTATCTAACCACGATACCAGAAAATTTTTTTGGGAGAGAAAAAAAGGATAAGCGACACAATGTAAGGCGACATTCGTTTGGATGATTTATCCTAAGCGCCTTTGATGATTGATTTGGTGACTAGGGAAAATAAAAATAAGCGCCATACAAAGTCACGGAAATGAGACCTAAATGTAATAAATGACATATATTTTATCCAAAGAAACTGCCCTAATATCCTAACCGAAGGTTTGGTAAACATAGATTCAAGTAAAATTTGATTAAGGTATTTTTTACAAAAAAATATTTACAGCCCAAACTACTTAACGTTCAAGTAAAGAAGAAATATTCAAAGCCAAAATTGCTTATCTCACAGTTTTGAAGTATTATTGTTATCCAACCACCACAATACAAAATACACCAAAATTAACTGTCGCTTATGACGAAAAACTTAGTGTTAGAACCTCAATTCCTTTACTGCCTAAGCGACAAAAAGTTTGTCTTAGAGCCACAAAACTTAGACCATTAGACGCAGAAAAAAAAGCCGATTCTAACCATATATATAAGTCGATTTCGCAAAAAATGTCGCTTACCCCCTTTTGGCCGGAAGGCATCGATATATATTTTTGTGTAGGAAGAAACTAACGACCAATTTTCTTTTTCAGGTAAGCCTTAATTGACATTTGGTGATCTGAAAACTGTCAATTACGATATAAAGAATAAGTATATAAGGTTTTTGTAATGAAGAATAATAATACAAAGTAAGAGCCCTTATTCCTCTTGAAGGCAAATTTCCAAAGTAAGTTCCACGAGTATACTAAACTACTGTGTTAACGTTAGAAAGAAATAACATAAAAATAGAGAAGTGTTACTCATTTAAGTAGGTACCAAACGTATTACTTGAATGAAATTTGACCCAGTACTTTACTGTCAAACTACAATGATAGTTTTTTTATTGGGTTACAGGAAGTTTGTCTTCAGAGCGCCCATAAGAAATGCGCCTCTATGTAAATATCTGAGCTCTTTGGCTAGGCCCTCAGAAGCGAATGCCACTTAGCTAGGCCCTTAGATGTTTCTGACTAGGTACGCCGAAACTATCACGCATTGATCAACATAACAGCGTTACCTTAATGCCACCACGTGTAAAAACCTTTTAACAAATTGATAAACATAATTTATTAGCTTGAAATTTTAACCAAATCACTCGCTTTACAACTAATATTATAAAATACATCAGAATTTTAAGTGCTTATACCGCACCATTAACATATCCCTTTGTACCTACTGATGAATATAAAATTAAGTGTTTCATAGTAAAATTTGTGAATACAAGGGCATATGTGGGTATACCGATATGTATGTACTAATGGGAACAAGTGTTGCTCAATGTTGGTACAAAATTAAATTATTCAGTGTTAAAAATTAGAAGCATTCAAAATAAGCTTTATAGCGTTCGTGACTTGGCTTGCCATTCGTAAAAGCTCGACAAAGGTAAGGAACGTTTGCACAGGTCCCTACTTGGATGGGTGACCGCATACGGCATTCACGTCGGAGTGTTACCGTGATTTGGAGCACACGTAAATCTGTTGTTGCCGGTTCCTATCTTTGGACAAGTATCTATAGGCCATGTCAGAGGCCATAGAGTTAATAACCAATCAAACAAAATAAGATTTTAACATAATTTTGATATAAAAATCGTTACAACGAACTCTACGTTTTCTTTACTAAATCATATCTTTGAAGGCAGATTACGATGATACAGGAATAACTCTTTAATAGTTATTTAAAATCAATAAAATTTTATTGATTTTTTGAGTATATATCACTTTCTGATTCATTCTTTCGTAGATTATATTAATCAAACTAAAAATCACGTCATTCTCATCAACATGAAAACCCACTTCGGCTAGCTCTTTACCTCAACAAAACATTGTACTTAATCCCATTGTAAACCATCCAACCGTCACTTTATGCCCAGATTATATTAATTTGAACACCATGCGACCTACATACCCAGATTTATAAATATTTCGGATCTCTAACTCAAGATGATGACAAATAATTGTAATTTTCCGCAGTAAAGAATTATGGGGCGTCATAAAAATGCCGATTTTGACGTCATCGCATCACGAGCAACATGATAAATCGGAACTGAGATATTTGTTTAAATAGAACGCTTGTATCATTGGTGGTTTCCACTCTTATTCTTCGGAATGGTTTGAGTCCAAAGTAAACCAATTGCACCACAACATATAATTTGAGTGGCGTATTGTTCTTGTGGTTATTGGTTCAGACTGCTTAAACCTGTTTTAAACAATTCCGATACGATGAACACGATTTAATGTGTTTGTGTTTGGATGTATAGATATATCATCATCATCATCAGCCCTTTATACTGTCCCACTGCTGAGCACGGGCCTCTTGCCATTATGAGTAAGGCCATAGTCCACCAAGCTGGCCAAGTGCGGGTTGGCAGACTTCACATGTCTTTCGAGAACATTATGGAGAACTCTCAGACATGCAGGTTTCCTCACGATGTTTTCCTTCACCGTTTAGCAAGCGATAATTAACAATTTAATACACATAACTCCGAAAAGTTGTCGGTGCGCGCTGTGTATTCGAACCCGGACCCTCTGCGTAGCAGTCTATCGGTCTCTCCACTAGGCTTTTGCTGCTTATTTAGATATATACCTAATTAATATGTTTATCAGTAGTTTGAGATGAATGCTCCTCCCAGGATTTGTTATCATATTTGCTTACAAAAACCGAATCTATCACAATGCTCTTACAGTTGACGACACGAAAAGGTGATCAAACTAATCACGTCACTGGCCTTATTGATCGTGAAATATCAGCTTTTAGATTAAAAAAAAGCTCATTATCGATCAGCAATAGCGCGATGTTGTATTGCACTGATGCATTTTTAATTACTTTGCTTGCAAAAAATATCGGTGGGTTATCAATACAATCTAATCGTTTTTGGTCAATAATAACGTGTTGGGTTTCAAGGATTTCGTATTCGATCGTCAGCGTGTGTATGAGTTCATAGCCATTCTAGAACATAATATTACTTCACTGGTACCTCCTATTCTCCTTCAAATAATCTAATGGTAATTACTAGAAGAGCCGCTCCAAATTCATCCATGGATAGAGACCTATACTGAAGTAGAGAAGAATTGAGGATATTATAAGGAACTGAAAATATATTTTATGCGGGGCTTTCTTACTGGCTGACATTAGATCCGCATAAGTACGATGTCATACATCAGAAGGCTGATTAAGTGATTATCGTATTTTAACTGACACTAACACTGTATTTTTAACGAAAGACGCTTATTGCTATACTTAATGCCACAGGTAAACGTTGGCACATACTCGTAGGTGGACGTGGACCTATAGGTTGACACTTTGTTCAATTATAGATCTAGTCACGATATCATTAACGATATCTAGTCAAGTATCGGATAATTTGCGACATTACCACGACTGTCACCGAGACTAGATCGAAATGGCATTTTGAGAAAATAAAATTACGATAATTGGCCTTCAGTATTTACCCAATTTAGATCGGTTTTCTATTGTGTTGACTGCTATATTGCTATAACTACTCAGAAAACGATGTATGTATTTAAGAAAATGATAGATCACAAAAGTGTGCAATTACAGCAACAATGTTAAACAGTGAAGCAATGTATGTAATTGCTAGACACTTTGACCTTTGCACCATTCTTAGGGCGTAGGCAATAAGTATCAAATCTAACAACTGTAAAACTTGAGTTGAAGCTGTGTGAACTACCAACAAAGTACAATGTTTTATCATACTGATCTATCACGATAGTAAAGTTGAACGTCAAGCGTATCACGAGTAGGTATATCAAACAACCTTAGGTATCCAGTATTAGTTGTGTCATCATACAGTCTCTCTCAGACCACTGCTGGATTTAAGCCTAATTTGCTTCACAGTAGCACCGTGAGTTAATAGAAGGATTTGGCTACTACGCTGGCCGGATGGTATAGGGTTTGATGCGGCGTTTTCCGTCTCTTTGCCAATATATTATGAAATAGGGAAGTGAAATTATGTATTTAATCCGTTACCAACTCACTCATCATGATATAATATAAAAGGATACAATCAACATCAATATAATCTGTATTTATATATTAACTTTTGATTTCCCATCCGCCATCTTGGATCACTAAATTAATTTCATATTATTAATCAGCGTTCCGACAATCTCGAAAACGATACCCATGTAGATTGTATCCTATTCGTTTAGCCTTTTTTTTGCTTTTGACCCAACCCAGGGGGGGTTGGGTCAAAAATCTTCTCGTTTGCCCATTTTAATATTTTTGTCTGGCCCCTAAAAGTTGTGGCGTAATTTTATATAGCCTGTAGCCTTATGGAATAATTGGGCTATCATAAGCAATAACAATTTTTAAAATCCGACTGCTAGTTCCTGAGATTAGCCGACATTATGTTTTAGCCTTTTTAGCCTTTTGCCCGGCCCCAAAGGGTCGAAGCGTTATGTTATATAGCCTATAGCCTTCCGGAATAACTGGGCTATCGTATACAAAAAGAATTTTTCAGATCCGACTGGTAGTTCCTGAGATTAGCGCGTTCAAACAAACAAACAAACAAACTCTTCCGCTTTATTATATTAGTATAGATTCAAATATAAATTAAGTTTTTAGTTTGTTTTGGCGTTTTGACGCTGTGTTTTGTACTGGCTGGAGAAAATATAAGATAACTTTATACAATAAAATTGTGTTTCTTTTTCTTAAATTTAATAAAACCTCAGCATTTCTCCCACTATCTGTGTGGCCAGTTATATTCTTGAGATTTCACAGCACTTATATTTAGAGCAGTTTTATACTGGAGCTGAGACGACGCTTCGTGGAAAAGCTAATATTCTGTCTAATCTAGGTTAGACTAGAAAGCGGACCCCAGGGATTAGGGCGAAATTCTGGGATTGCAACTGAGATAAAGATAGAACAATAATGATGATTCAGAGTAATTTACAAAGTGTTTGCTTATATTTATAGAACGGTTACTGCTTTCCACGAAGCTGGGATCTAGGGTTGCTTGACACCTTAGGAATTTATCCCTTATATAAATATAACATAGTTTTCGTGACTATCACTTATCGTTGGATGACTGTTGACTCTCTGTCTCCGAGGTCCAGTGGATAACGCATGCGTCTGCTGATCTGTTGGTTCTGAGTTCGATTCCCGGGCCGGATTGAAGTGTTACTGGGTTTTGCTGAATCCTCAGTAGCAACAAAGTGTCTGGTAATGGAAATGGGCTCGCCCCTCGAAACAAATGTTGAATTGAATCCAACTTTATTTAAAATTCTTAAATCTAAGCCACGTTTGGTTGCGTGAGTCACTTCGCCGTATTTGCAGTTGGTTTTTTACCGTCGTAAGTAGGTAATTTTGACTTATTATCGTATCGAATTACGACTTTGATAAGAAATTAGTAATTTTTTTATGATTGTGAAACAGTATATCAAAAACTCACTGCAACTTCAGTGAGATTAGCTTTGTAAATTGTCCACGGGTGTACTTAAACACCTGCTTTGAATCGTAATTGAAAATAAATGTTTTAGTGAAAATTTGTTTTCCCAATAGTACGTACCTATTTAGTTATCATGATAAAAGTTTCTTCTCCTAACGGAAAGAAAGACAAATATCTACTAATTCCCACTACTGCCTTCCTGTCCAGAAAAGTCAAGTAGTACTTCCCCGGTTCGGCCGGCCATTTATGCTGAAATCAGCAAGACCATATAGAATTTAATAATGTTCCAAGAAATTCCATTACTATGCGGATTGCTAGGCTTCACACGTCTTTCAATAAAATTAAGAAGAATTTAAAATACTGTCACCAATATTTCGAGTTTACTAAAATAATTACCTTTATCCGAACATGAACAGCAATTTTACTGACGTGTGAATGAGTATATGCTGTTTCCAACAGCATATACTCATTTATGTACATCTAAAACAGTATTATTCGGTGACCACAAACGCATTACAGTTTCAAAGCAGATTAGCCTCGCCTCAGTTACATTTAATGCATTCAAATTTCGTGGATTACGTACTTATCCGATTTTATTGGAATCACTAAAATTAATACCTTATAAATTAAACATTTTATTGCTGAAGCCTATGACGTCATTAAATATCGATGGATGGATTTTAGAGTGTATGTATATATGTCGTAGAGTAGTTGTGTCGTACTCGTTGCTGCCGTTTTATAGTTTTAGGGGTAGGTACCCGGTCGTGGCCGTAAGAGGCACAACGCTTCGGTTTTAGTAACCAAGCAACATATACTTTAGCAACCAAACTCACATAGGTAACCACTTAGGAATTCAGTAAGAGGTTTTTCACCACGAGATGAAAATATTCATATTAAAGAAAATTTCTATAAAAATCCAACTTCAAATTGAACTCCTCAAATTTAAATGGGTCTCTAAACTTGACTCCTCAATCAAGCAAGAAGTAGGTATATCCTTCCAAACTCGACAATTATAGGCGTCACATTGTGACCTAAGTGACCAAATGATTTTGACTTGACCAAACAAAAATTTCATTTTGGGGCAAAAAGAAAAACATAACAACTAAAGAGAGAACCTGTCGCGTGTCATACCTAAACTATTAACGAACAATGACACCGTCATAATGCACCTAGGAGGTGCATATGATATTTGGAGCGATTTTTCTTATGCATCTGTGGAGGAAGAAAGGTGTGGTGTTCCTCCAACTAGAGGGAGGATCCTCTAACCAGGCTGGGTGATCGTGCCTGGTGGACTGTCAGTCCAACGGACGTATTTCAGATGTTGTATATATACAACTCGGCGTGCGAACTCTGCTTGTGCGATTCAGCACCTTGTTTCCGTAGAATTGTGTCCGGTAGATGTCACCGTATGGATGATGTTGAGACTTCGTCGTCGCTTGCTAGATGGCCTTAGTTGTATTATGTAGCTGCCGCTACACATCTATGCGTTGCCTGTGACATTCGTGAGCTAGGCAAATAAGAGAAACCATTACGTGTCCGATACTATTATACCACATCAAATGTGTAAACACTCTTACAGTAATTTTGCCCAGGGCATCGCTATCTACACGCTATCAGAAGTATTATTTTTTATCTCCCGCAAAGATTATGGCGCTTTAGATTTGGCTAGCAACGTTATCAACCTCAATAAATGGAAATTTTATGGCAGCAACGTGGTTTTCCTAAAAAATGTCATGCTCTTTAATGCATAGTGTACTTATTAATAATATTATGATGCCAATGTTGAAGATTTATTGTGGGGCAGTGTTATTCTTATTTCTCCGTATAGTGGCGGATTAAGAATACATAACGTAGTGTGGGTGTCGTAAGACAAAGGAAACTAACGAAGCAAATAGTATATATATAGTATATTTGCGAAGTGACGTACAACTAGTCATCAAACACTATACCAAATGTTGGTACCCGTACCAACCCGTCTGACCAGCGTGGTGCAGAGGGCTCCTCGAAAAACTCCTGTTATTAAATAGCACTGAGTTTTGACGCAAATTAAGAAAGACATATTTCTAGCAGTTGATTTCTTCCGCTTTTAACTGATAGACATATGCCACACTTAGCTGTATGATGATGAGGTAGTATTTATTTCCATACAAACTTTCATTGATAGATTCAAAGACGTAGTTTTCAAAATTGCATCTACGGTATCACTATGTATTGTGTATATTTATACTAAACAGCAGGTGTCGTAATACAATCACAGTTGCGAGTTACAGTTTAAATCATAGTTGTACAGTTACTAACTCAAACAGTTCGCAACTCGAATTATTGCCACCTCAGCGGATGCGCAAACATTTCGCGAAACACGAATATAAACTGCTCTTGAAGTTTAAGTTACAGTATTGCATTTCATTGTACGTATTTAAATGGCAATTGTAAATGTTTATTAAAGAGGACTTCATCGAGTTACCTTTGTCGTTAAATAATTGTTCTGAGCTTAGAACCAGTCTCTCTGCGATCACTATCGATATAAGCCGGTCGAAACGTTGCAGAAAAACATAGGTATTATTATCAATTCTTAGTAAACACGATTAAAACCTGTTAAATAAACTGATACAATGTACGTTTACACAGACCGAAAAAGTATAGAAACACTTCATAAATGACCACGACGATGAGATGACGATGATAAATGACGATGACGAAATATATTATTTCTATGTCTATAATACCAAAGGCATTTATTAATAAACGCATTTATTTTGGGTGTGTTTTCCAAGAATTTCCTAATGGAAAAATTTTACAGATATTAGTATGATGCGCAATCGAAACGCTTGATCTAAGAATAGTACAGACGTATGAAAAGATAAATCAGAATAAATCTTATGAAATAGTAATGGTATAGTAATTAATAATAACTCATCAAACTTCAAACAGTTCTGGGCACAGATCTTCTTAAGTTATCAGTATGGTTAGATTTTAGACCACGTCAGAGGCATTTGAGTGGTCTGGAAACTCTGACACCAAAGTTGCACACTTACACGAAAAGCGACAAGCTTTCAAAATATAGAGCGCGAGAAAATATGAGAACAATGATTTTATCTCAGTGCATATACCGCTACCATTTTACATTTGAGAATATACTTGTCTTAATGCTTAATTCTCAATTAAGACATTCATCATCACCATCATCATCAGCCTGCAAGAGTCCACTGCTGGATATAGGCCTCTCCAATGGCACGCCACTGAGCCTGATTTTCGGCTTTTCGTGTCCAGCCGCTGCCAGCCACTTTGCGTATATCATCAACATCACTCCACCTAGCCGGAGAGCGTCCTACACTACATTTGCCAAGGCGCGGTCTCCACTCTAGAACACGACTACTCCAAAGGTTATCGGTTCTTTGACAAAAGTGGCTGGCCCACTGCCACTTCAGCTTGCTTATTCTTTGAGCTATGTTGATTACCTTGATTCTCTGTCGGATCACTTCATTACGAAATCGATCCTTCAGAAAAACTCCGAGCATAGCCCTCTCCATAGCTCGCTGAGCGACCTTAAATTGGTGGACCAGTCGCACCGTCAGTGTCCATATCTCGGCTCCGTAAGTCGTAACGGGTATGACGCACTCGTTGATGACCTTTGTCTTAAGGCTTTGCGGTAGAGGTGACGAAAAGACATTTCAGATATCAAATGCTGAGCTGCTGCAAAACATTACATTAAATAATATTCAAGTAACGGAGCTATTCAAACTCCCTGTCCCATTCACACTTGACTTATATATATAAGTCAAGTGTGAATGGGACAGGAGGAAGGTGAAGACCTAGACCTGACCAGATTGGAGACATCCTAAAAAAGGACAGGTTAGAAGTACCATTAACCGAAGAGCATGCATGAGAAATTTTATGGGAGTGAATGAAGCAAGAGAGATATGTCAGGTCGTTGCAAATGGTGTTCCGTAGTATCTGCCTACCCCTCCGGGAAACAAGCCTGAGTCTATGTATGTATTTATGTACAACTTAGAGTTTTATGTATAACTAGACTTCGCCCGTGGCTGCGGCCGCTTGAATTATACAATATATACCTAAACGTTCCTTTGTAATCGCTACCCAGTGGTAAAATCGGAGAAAATCCGTTTGGTTTCTGAGTTTATTGCGTTCATTCATACAAACAGGCTGCGTTGGGGACATCATTTTACAATATGTCCATAGTACAGACTGATTGTTTGTTTCTCACCGCTTATTGTTGTCATCTTAGTTCTTACGTTATCCTGATTGAATCGAAAAAAAAATGTCTTGGAGCCCGGAGTCCGCTTGCTGGTCTAATCAGATAGGACAAAATGTTAGGTTTTCTACAAGACCAACTGCCATCTAACCTGGCGATTGCCAAGGCGGTAGTCGTAAATTCCAATAATTCCCAAAACAAATCTTTGTACGATCTGTAATACATTTAAGGATGTATTGTAATACATTTAACGATGTATAATCATAATCATAATCATAATCAGCATTTATTTGTTAAACATAGGTAGGTACAATAACAGTGGTCTTAAAATTAATATAATGCACCATGTTTTGTCATAGGACATACAAATATAAAATCATGCATAAAATACATATAAAATTAAGCATTATTCAAGGTGATTCCATTTCTACATAATTAATTTTAGAAATTATATTAAATTATTACATCATTTAAGTAGTCATCAATACAATAATAGCATTTATTAATTAATAAATTACATAAAGATTTCCTAAATTCCGATATAGACAGGTTATTCTGTTGGGTAGTTTATTGTAAATCTTCGGTGCAATGCCAAAGAAGCTCTTCTGCATTAATGCTGTCTTACAAGTCAAATTGCAAAGTTTATCTACATATTGGTTACGTATCGGAGCCCGTCGCACCTCAGATACTTTAACAAACAACGTCATGTTTTTTTTAACAAAAAGAGCTGTTTCCAATATATATAGCGCTGTTAACGTTAATATTTTTAGCGATTTGAAATATGGTACACAGCTGTCGGTGATCTTTAGATGACACATACAACGAATACACTTTTTCTGCATTTTAAATATTAATTCGCGATCTGTGGACTGTCCCCAGAAGATAATTGCAAATCTTAAAACTGAAGCTACTAATCCATGATACGCCGTTACTAAAGCTTCTTGACAAACTATTTTTGATAGCTGAAGAAGTGCATATGCACATTTATTTGGTTTTTTACATACTTCTTCTATCTGCGGCTTCCAAGTAAGCTTATCATCTAACGTTATACCTAGAAATGTTGTCTTATTTACTTCCTCAATTATGTCGTCTTTATATGTTATTTTAATTTTTGGTGGTTCACAACGTTGGTGAAAATGCATTATTTTAGTTTTCGTTAAGTTAATTTTTAGGTTGTTATTAACGAACCAATTTATAATGTTATGAAGGCAGTCATTAATGTCCTTTTGATATTCGGTCAAATTAGAGCCTTTTATCACGCACGTACTGTCATCAGCAAAGAGAACCATGTTATGACTTGTTACTTTTGGAAGGTCATTTATATAGATGAGAAATAATAACGGCCCAAGCACGCTACCTTGCGGTACTCCATATTTCAAATTCCGCGGCTCTGATATGTATTTTTTTTCTAATTTCGTTCTTAAACACACTCTAGTAATTTCGGTGTTTTGTGACCTGTTACGTAAATATGATTCGATCAGATTAAAGACGTTTCCCCTTATGCCATACCCATGCAATTTAGCGAGCAAAGTTTTATGGTTGACATAGTCAAATGCCTTTGTCACATCGGTGTATATGGCACAAACTGGTATCTTTTTGTCTACAGAAGTCATAACATTATTTAATAGATCATGTATAGCCATATTTATTGTGCTATTTTTTCGAAAACCTTTTTGTTCCTTGCAAAATAAGTCATATTTCTCAAGGAAACCATAAATTGAGTTATATATTACCTTTTCAAAGATTTTCGAGAATACTGGAATTTTAGCTACGGGTCCATAGTTTTTCATATCCGTTTTTATGTCTTTTTTATGGTGAGGCCTAACTATAACCTTTTTTAAGCTTTTTGGATATGTACCTACTGTAATACTTAAATTTATGATATGTGTCAACGGCGGAGCTATCACTCCTTTTGCAAACTTTATCACCTTTGTACACACGCCATCATAACCGACAGTATTAGTATTTTTAAGGCCCCTGATTATTTGTATAATGTCATCATTGGTAACTGGTAATATAAATAATGATTGCAATGATTGTCATATTATTAAAATTATTATGATTATTAGAATTATTATTATAAGAATGTTAACTATTAGAATTATTATTATTAGATTTTTAACTATCAGAATTATTATAAGAAATGTCAAAATTAATACAATTAGAAATGTCAGAATGAATACCATTAGAAATGTCAGAATTAATACCATTAGAAATGTCAAAATCAATACTATAAGAAATGTCAGAAATAATATTATTAGAAATGTCAGAACCAATACCCTTGTAAATGTCAGAAATAATACCATAAGAAATGTCAGACTTAATGTTATTTTCAATGTCATCTATAAAATAATTATTAAATGCATCTTCTATGTCTTTCGGGTGGGTAATTACTGAATTATTTAGGTTAACACTTACAATTTGGTTTTGTGGCATATTAAAATTACTTTTATTAATTATTTGCCAAGTGGCTTTTGATTTATTTTGTGACGTATTTATGAAGTGATTATTTTGCGCTTTTTGAGTCAGTTTTATATTTTTTTGTAACGTAAACTGTATTCTCTGAAATCTTTTTTTATTTTTCAAGGTAGGTTTCAGTCTGTAATTCCAAAGCAATTGTCTTTGTGTTTGACTGCATTTTTTTATACCACGCGATATCCATTTTGATTTTTTGTTAGTTTTCATTGTAACAATTTTTTCAGGAAAACAAACTTAATAAAGTAAGGTAAAAATATCCATAAAAATATCGTAAGCTTTATTTGTTTCGTTTTCATTATAAACTTCTCTAAATGATAAGCGCTGTAATTCACTTTTGAATAATTTTAAATTTTCTTTACAAATGTCTTGTTTAATTGTTCTCCAGTATTTTAATTTACATGTTTTATTAACAGGCACTGTCAATAATTGGGACGTATGGTCTGACAATGCGAAGTCTATTATCTCAGTTTTACACTTCATTCGGGGATTGTATGCAAAATTATCTATACATGTGTTACTGGCTAGTCTAGTGGGTTTGTATAGCGATAATTTAAGATTGTAACTTAGTAAGAAGTATTCAAATTCCATAGTTATATTATTTCTCTTTAAAACGTCAATATTAAAATCGCCACATAGTATTAGCTTTTTGTTTGTAAGTGATTGTTTAAACGAACAAGTAATGAAGTTCGACATTGACGTGTTTAACACTAAACCGGACACGTTGAGGCGCATGCTGAGTCTTGACTTTTTTGCAGGGTTTAATGCTCATTAGGTAATGTTGTATTCTTTGTTTTGTTTTTTATACTGAAACTTATAATAACTGTCTACATCTTGTAATCTAGAGTTAGTCGTGGAGACCTATCATTGGCTCTCTGTTGTTTATTATTGTTGCCACTATGTATTTTCAGCTGTTGGTCTTCCGAATAATTAAAAAAATAAATAAATAAATAAATTTTAGACAGTATGTTATCCAGCTTTTCATAAAATACCTGATAATTACAATTAGGCACCCGATAAATACAGACAATGATCATCCCATGCGCTATAACTTCTATGGCATAACACTCGAAAATACGTGCAACCGATTGTTTGGACACATCTGTAAGTTCTCTGTATTGTATTTCCTGCCTGACAAATATACTTGTCCCTCCGCGCATTACATTTCTTAAAAATAATGCAGCTATGCAAAAATTATATGTATACCCATGTTTATCAGTTAACTGGATGTCACAGTACAAGCCAGTACAAGCTCTTAGTTTTGGATTAGATGACCGTATATGACGGACGTCGGAGTCAAGGTAGATCTCCCGCTAGGTATAATGACGATCTTGTTGGGACCGCGGACAGCAGATCGACGCGGGGGGCTCAAGTTCAATATATGTGGAGAGCCTTGAGGGAGTTCCACGTCCAGTAGTGGGCATCTATCGGTTTATGTGATTACTGTGTATGAGTTGTCCTAGAATATTTATTCAACTCTAGCCTGAACCACACTGTCAGAGGAGAACTCCGAAATTGCTAATGAATAATGAACAAAAGTTCCATGCTAATAATGAGAATGTACAACAATAATTTTATTATTTCGTCGACTCCCGCCGAGTAAATGATTGAACAAAAACGGTGAATATATTATTTATTTGTGTTAACACAATTTAACAAAAGGAAAATGGTGGCATAAGGAATAAAAAGTATAATTAACTGTGAATAATGTTAAATAAACTGAATAATGTGGGTGCTTATTGAAAATTTTATTTTATGTTTTCAGCCGACTGCTATGTATAATTAAAGTTAAATTACTTCAATAATATTTAATGATTAAATGTGAGGAAAGATATATTAGACATTTGGTTTGTATTCTTTATCAGCTTAAAGTAATCTTATTATCTCGGATTGCCCACCCCAACTATTGCAATAGAAAAAGGTTGACAATACCGAACTCCTCTAAAGACAAAGAATAAGGGATATATGAAATAATGCGGCAATGGGTTCCAGGAAAATACCTGACGTGCAGTATCCCGCTCTATGCGCCGACTATGCTCCGACACGCGTTTCGCCTCTCCACGAGGCATCCTCAGGACCGATAGGCAACGACTGAGCGCTGTTCTACCGTGTGCATGCCTTTTATGTGCTCATACTTTCTAATTTCCTCCGTCGCTCGACTGGTGTGCGTCATTATCACGATATGCGAACAAATTCAGCAGAGGGGACCCGTTGAAGTTAGTTTGTTCGTTTAGTAATGTATTTTTGTCTCGTTTAAATATCTCTAATTGTTCCAATACGCACATTCTGAAACCTTTTTGGTACGTGTGTATGACGTCAAAAGAATGTCAGCTATTTAAACTGTGCCCGTGTGGAGTAAATGCTCTGCAAAATAGGACTTTTCAGGCTGGTTGTTTCTATATGCCGCTAAGTATTCTTTATATCGCAGCTCAAAACTTCTACCCGTTTGTCCTATGTTCTTATTTTGGCATTGGTCGCACGATAAACAGTAAATACCGGACCTTTTATTTTACATACTTTATCTTTACCATTACATATAAACTTTAGCGTCTTATACGGTTTACAGGCCCATCTTATACAGTTTCTTCTCAGTATACGCGCCATACGTTCAGTTATGCTGTCGAAATAGGTAAGCATAGCAGTGTTCTTCACGGGATATTTTATGGACGGATATAAAAGCGACTTGGCCAAACTATGTTGTTTTCCTCGAATCAACTTATCAATTAAACGTTAACTGTACCCATTCACTTGAGCTATATGATAAATAGTATTTAATTGTTTGTTATATGATTCTAGACTCAGTGGCACATTTAATAATCTATGAATCATACTATGGAATGCTGCTAATTTGTGTTGTGATGGATGACAGAACGAAGCTGGTATTGTAGCATCTGTATACGTCGGTTTGCGAAAAATTTCAAACGAGTGACAGGTACCCTCTGTTTTGATTATCAAATCTAAGAAGTCCGCGATCAATGCCAAAATACATAGGACAAACGGGTAGAAGTTTTGAGCTGCGATATAAAGAACACTAAGCGGCATATAGAAACAACCAGCCTGAAAAGTCTCACTTTGCAGAGCATTTACTCCACACGGGTCACAGTTTATTTATTTATTTATTTATTAAAGCTTTATATACACAACGTATACAGGCGGACTTAATGCCATGGGCATTATCTCCCAGTCTACCTTAGAGTGATGCAGAGAGAAAAGAAGTAGGTGTTATATAAAGAAAATGAATTAGAAATAACACAAATCTTAATATATAAAATCCTTGCGTTACTGACTGATTGACAGACACGCTACAGCCGAAACTATTATAAGCTGAAATTTGGCATGTATGTTCCTTGGGGACCGTAGAGGTGCACTAAGAAGGGATTTCCCGAAATTCCCACGGGTTCGGCCAAAACGGGTAAATTAAAAAAATGCAGGCGTAGCTGCTGGCGTCCTCTAGTAGGTAATAAAAACTAAAGATACATTCACATTAAAACATATATAGGTACATAATTTACATATAATATAAACATACATAATATAGATGTATTATAGAACTACATACATTCATACACATATAAGAATATATAAATATATATACGTGCATATGGTATATATTGTATACATATTAAACCAATATGAAATTTAAACGACTTATGATACATTCGCTGACTCAGCCAGTAGAAGTTCCTTCACCTTGAACTTGAAAGTATTCTTAGTCTTGGCTCTTCTTATCCTGATTTCAAGAGGGAGGGCATTCCAAAGAAGAAAATTAGAGTTATGAGAGGGTACAGTGAGGAGAAGATTATTAGATGAACGGAGGTTTCGTTCATGGTTAGAGCATAAGTATTGAAAGAAGGAAGATAAATACTGGGGAGAAGTTGAAGCTGTAAGAATAGTATAGAGGGTAGTGAGAGCACGCAAACTACGGCGCTGACGTATGGGAAGCCACTTTAATTGGGAACGATAAGTAGACACATGGTCATACTTGCGAAGATTGAAAATGAATCGAATGCAGTTATTTAGAAGACGGTCAAGTTTATCAAGGAGATCTGCATTCAGGTCAAACTAACATACATCACCATTGTCGATGAGGGGGAAAATTAAAGTCTGCACAAGCATTGTCTTTGTCTCAGGTGGTAGAATGTTCCGGAGGCGGTAAAGAGCGCGCAGGGTACCGGTGACCTTTTGACTCACCTGGGTTACCTGGACTTGCCAATTCAGCATCGCATCTATGTGTAGCCCAAGGTTTTTGACCGCAGGACTCAAATCGATGGTGATCCCATTAAAGACTATAGACGGCAGGGACGATAATTCTAGTCGTTTTAAAATCCATTGACTACCCACAATGATAGCTTGGGTCTTCCTAGGATTTACAGTTAGCCCAAACTTCTGACACCAAGACAATATAGCAGTCAAGTCGTTGTTAATTTTGTCGATCGCCTCATTGACGTGTTCCACACTTACTTGGGAGTAAATCTGCAAGTCATCGGCATACAAATGGTAAGCGCACTGAAGATTTCGAGTTAAGAGATTTATAACAATAGAAAATAAAAGGGGAGAAAGAATGCCGCCTTGAGGAACGCCAGAAGTAGTATCACACCATCTCGACGATAACTCGTCGACATGGATCGACTGCTGGCGACCTCGAAGATAATTTGAAAACCAATCCAAGGCTCCAACCGAGACCTTAAGGTGGGAGAGGATATATAATAGGATATCGTGACTGACGGTATTGAAGGCATTTGAAAAGTCAATTAACACCAGGACAGTGATTTTGGTGTTTTCCATGGCCTCACGAATATCGCCAGTCACTTTGAGGAGGGCAGAGGTTGTGCTATGATCAGGCCTGAAACCTGATTGCAGAGGACTCAACAATTTGTTGTGTTGGATAAAATTTGATAGTTGCTTGTGCGCACAGGCCTCAAGCACTTTGGAAATAAAAGGTAGGATAGAAATAGGACGGAAGTGTTCAGGGAGGGTGAGACTTTGGGTTTTGGTCAAAGGTATTATATATGCCTTGCGCCATAAGGAGGGAAAGGTACCAGAGACTAGGGAAATATTAATGATGTGGGATACCGCCGACAGTAGATGATCTAGGATCGTCGTAGTCATGCGACGGCTAATATTGTCACATCCCACAGCATTATATTTTATGGATAGGATGACCTTTTTGATATCGTCTGGAGACTTTGGAGAAAAGCAAAAAGAATCAATGTTGGGTTGAGGTAACCCCGCTAAATAATTAACAGTGTGACTCACGACTTGGTAATTCAGCGAAGCAGTAGTGGTGAAATATCAGTTGATATCATCCAAGTCATGAGTCCCATGAAAATCAAAATGCCGCTGTTTGCCAATGCCTAGTGTTCCAAGGAACTTCCAGGTACTAGCAGGCGATGTGCAAGAGATATTATTAAGAATATGTCGGCGTTTAGCATTGCGTACCATCTGAATGCACCGATTTCTTGCAGACTTAAAACGCGCCCAATTTTCTTCACATCGGTCCCTTTTGTAGTTCCTGAACGCTCGGTCCCTACGTCGCATTGCCATCCGAACACCCGCTGTAATCCAGGGTGCTGGTGGACGCTTCAGTTTCACCCGTTTCACGGGGGCATGGTCGTCGTAAAGTTCACAGACTACTGCGTTGAAAATATCCACTTTGTCGTCCACCGTGGAGGCGGATACCAAGCTGTCCCAATTTAACTTTGAAGCGTCTTGCTTCAGTTTATCCACATCCATACGACCAAAACAACGCATGTGTAGAACTTTGGGTGGGGATTTGAGGGGTTTTAGACGGTAAGACAGGAAAATAAGGTCATGACGGGAGAATCCAGGTGCAGGAAGTTGGCCATAGGATGTGACTAAGGAAGGAGAGGAAGTAAGCATTAAGTCAAGCCAGGTGTCCTCCCCGCTATCGTTGTGGTGAGTGGCTTGTAACGGTATTACGTGGAGGCTGGCTGACTGAACGATGTCGAGTAGCTTACGGGAACGACAGGAATGGCGGGAAAGGAGGTCGGTGTTGAAATCACCCATGACAATGTGATGAACATACTGAGACCCTAAAGATTCCAGAATCGGCTCGAGACTGGAGAAATAGTCGGCACAAGGGGGACAATAGACGACGCCAAGAACAGCTCTCGCGCCCTTGGCGTTAATCTCAATAAATAGATATTCCGCAGACGAAGAGGTAGGTGAAGAAGACGCTAAGATTTTAAACGAGCAGCTGCTCGGTAAAAGAGGTGGTGGTGTAGCAATATACCTCATATTGCTACACCACCACCTCTTTTACCGACTCGATCATTGCGAATAAGTACGTAGCCAGGCAAAGAGTTTAAATAGCGGACATTCTTTTGACGTCATACACACGTGCCAAAAAGGTTTCAGAATGTGCGTATTGGAACAATTAGAGATATTAAAACGAGACAAAAATACATTACTAAACGAACAAACTAACTTCAACAGGTCACCTCTGCCGAATTTGTTCGCATACCGTGATAATGACGCACACCAGTCGAGCGACGGAGGAAATTAGAAAGTACAAGAACATAAAAGGCATGCACACGGTAGAACAGCGCTCAGTCGTTGCCCATCGGTCCTGAGGATGCCTCGTGGAGAGGCGAAACACGTGTCGAAGCATAGTCGGCGCAAAGAGCGGGATACTGCACGTCAGGTATTTTCCTGGAACCCATTTCCGCCCTATTCCATATATCCCTTATCCTTTGTCTTTAAAGGAGTTCTGTATTGTCAACCTTTTTCTATTGCAATGGTTGGGGTGGTCAATCTGAGGATGCGTGGTGGGTTCCTCTCTCCTTCAATTAGGTTACAATGGAGTTACGCCAAGTAACGTCTGATTCAATCAACTATATTTTATAAGGATCTGTAGAGAAACATTTAAAATGTAAATTGTAAATATGTGTTGAAAATTTACCTATAAAACTAACTATTGCATACCTAGTGAGGTAAATTGTGCTATACTTTTTAGTTTTAAGATCTTTGTAATACCACAGTTTGAGCAATAAAGATGATTTGAATTTGAAGCTCAATCAGGTTTGACAGAATATTCGCTTTCTGTTACCCAAAGCTATGGCTATATTCTATCCCTTAGACAAGAGTCGGCATGCTCAATGCTATCGGCCTCCCCACGACTTTTAAAGAGCTTCATGGCAGCCGGAACCAACAGCCTAACGTACTGTCCGAGCACGGGGCAAGCGATAATTACTTAACTTATGTTCGCTTGAAACACGTGAAACTACGGAAATGTAAGTGGAGTTTTAATGGCAAAACATAATACACATATGCTTTGTATTTGTTATGCAAATGAACGCCACTACAATTTTGTTAAATGTGAAGGTCCTTTTACACCAACAAGGCACAGTGTAACCTACTGTGAAATAAGAAAATGAGCATGCAGAACATATTTGCTCTTAGTAAGGATTATATTTATCATAGAATTAATACAAGATGATAATAATAGTGTGATGTAAAAACATCTCGATATATCCAGGTCATGACACAACACTTATTAGCTAGACAAGAAAGTCAAGAATGCACATTCTCAAGAATACTTAATAATATAATCATTTATAACTAATGACTACAAAGTTTTGCGGTAAACAATAACAACTTCTGATCCAGTTGCACTACTATCCTTTAATGAGACGGTATCAACATGCGTAGCCTCGCGAATTGATATTTTTTTTCTGGCTTATCTACACTTGGCCAGTTTCTCTTTCATAAACTTTATTTCACTCTTTCATACATTATATAAATACAGCAGTAGCATACGTGAAATCTTCGCGATATTTTATTGTTTTGCTTGCTTTTTTTAATACAACTCTCGCACTAGGAATAAATCTTGTGTCGCGGAAGACTACAAACATCCAACCAACGAACTCAAAACTCTCCCAGGTCACCGATATTTCTAGAATCAGTTCTAGGTATCTACTTTTTAATGTCTATTTTGATATGTTTTCACTGCCATGCGCATGAACTACGCTGAGCGCTTATTACAGCTCTAAAAATACTTTTAATTAATTCTGGCATCAGATTACCATGTGTGCTTTGGCTGAAGATACTGTTATTGTTACCCAACACATTGTATAAATAGTACATTAAAGCACAATGAATACTCCATTAGTAACGAATGTAACGAGTAGATAGGCCAAGGCAACACAATATTCTGCCTAAAGTGACAGATTAAATAACATGTACTAAAGGAGCCTTTCCATTAATGTGTCGCGAGAAATATTCGATTACGACATGAGTATGTCGGTATAGAGAACAATTAGACATCGAAGTCCGTTTCTACATATTTTGTTAACCTTTAATTCATCATTCAAGAACGAGTAAAAACGTTTAGAGCCGTTTAGAACGTAGAAACGTTTAGAGTGCCCGGTAACGGCAAGAGGCTCGCCCCTTATCACGTGTGGGAATTTAAGATAGCAAAATTTTGGTGTAATATTATACCTCTGCCAACCCCTTCAGGGATACAGGCGTGAGTCTAAAAATAAAAGAAAAAGGTCAAAAATGACATAAAATAACAAAACAAAACCCGGAATTAGCTCATTAAAAGTCTTTCTTTATCTTCAGAAGATTTACTTTTTCAGAATGATGTTCTGACCAATCTTATTCGATCCCAATCTCAGTGGATCCACGGCTTAACACAAACAAAGAGTCCTTTAACTATGTCAGTCATGTCAAATGGCAAGGACACTTCTAAACCGCCTCTTACGTCAACGAGGCGTGTTCGCACATTTTGATCTATTTGCTCAACTTTACCTAGCCGAGTCTGTTCATGAATTTTGCCGGGTTTAATGAGCTGGCTTCAATGTTATTTCTTTAGAAAAAGCGTTAAGTATACTAGGAGCAATTTGAGACGTTCGGCCTTTTGGAAGAAATTGGGTAAGACGGTCAAACGATGTACGAAAGGTTTCTTTTTCGGAAAATCAGGCTTTGTAGTGCTAGTTTTGGCAGAGTCTAGTGATACGAAAATTAGGCATATGGCTGGATATTGTTTCCTTTTTCGTTCTGTTTTTGAATTCAGCCAGTGAGAAAAAGCGGCAGAGTAAACGATTTTGTGGCTGCATTGGTTCTATCCACTATTAGGTAGTTCAGTTCGCCGCGGATATTTCTACGAATAGAAATTGAAAACGTAGTTTTTATTCGTATTGCAATTCTAATCAAACTCTTTTGATTGTCCTCGTTCAAATGGTTGAAAGGATGTGCAAATAGTTTTATGGGACATTATGTTTAAAGAATGATGGCGAAATATAAACATTATTTTATAAGTATAAATTATAATCATCATCCTCCTCTACAACCTGTCCTACTGATTGACATTACGAGGAGGCCATAGGCCATCACGCCGCCGGGCCAAGTGCGGGTTGGTAGCCTTCACATGTCACGATCACGCTTATCAAGAAATAATTCACAATTTAACTTCAAGAAGTCATTGGTTCGCACCGTTGGTTGTAACCAAGGTCCACTGCGTGCTAGCTCATGCTCAGAATTAAAACTCACCGATAATATTATAGATCATCATTATCCTCCTATCGTTATCCTACTAGTGATAATTAACAATTCAATACGCACATAACTCCGAAAATCAGGTGTGCGCGCCGTGGATTCGAACTCGATACCCTCTGCGTGTCACAGATAATATAGATAGTTCATCAAATTTGCCTACACATTACACATACTAATTCAATTCTCAGTTTTACTTTATAATAGATAAGTTAATCTGAAAATCTTCTACTCCTTCCAACCTTCTTTTTAAAATATTTCGTTCTCACCGCTGTTCCAAATCGGTCCAAATAGGTCTATAAATAGCTTCGTATGATAGCTTTAGAAGGCATTAGATCACAAAAGGAACGAATCTTAACAAAGGAATATAAATTGGTCGGACACAAGGATGTGAAGGACGACCGTAGTCGATGTTTTGATGGAAGAATTCGTTCAAGTACATTTAACAGATCTTTGGAGTACCAAGTAGTGATCGGGTATTGATGTAATAAGCGGACAATGTGATTAAGATCGTTGACGTTGAAAACCAACAAAAATACTATACTTTGTGTTTCTTTTAATCTAGAAAAATAAAAAATAATTAATTATATTTATCATTCAATTTATATTCATAATTAGAAGAATAGAATACATGTAGTATAAACCCCGTGCAAATAATCAATTAACGTGCACAAATAACATCTAAGCCAAAACAACAACTGTGACGTTCAAAAGTGTTCTGTCGTGTAGGGATTGAGGGGTGAAGCGAGCGCTTAAAACGGGCGTTTCCAATATATTTTGATCAATCTACGGATTTCACTATTAGAGATACATATATTTGAGATATTTTGTGTGGAGCTTATCTATGCATAATTATAAATAAAATTTGAGTTTATGTTTGTAACATAAAAATAACTGCTTTCTAATAAATGCATATGAATGTAGGTATACACGGTATATGTACCGTGTATACATCCATATGCAAAAAATTTATAAAATGTTTTACAATTTTCGTCAGTCTATCTGTCTGTTTGTTCTCGCTAATCTCTACAACGGCTGGACCGATTTTGACGGGAGGTTCACTGGCGGATAGCTGATGTACCAAGGAGTAACTTAGGCTATAAATTAACCGGGTACGCGAAGTAGTTCCCTCAGGACGCGAGTGAATGGGAAACAGCTAGTGCCAAATATGTATCTCGAGTAGCCGTATATCACTACGCCTTTCGTGCGCGTGTATTCACATGCAGTTTTATGATGATGAGAACAGACGTTTTTCTTTTTATAGTTACTTGCTCAATCTCAAGTGTTCATTCCAAAGCTCGGATAACATCAAACGATTGAAGATGCTTCAATTGATTCACCCATTTTAGTTTATAATACTCAGTCGAGACTTTCGCAACGGACATCCATACTAACATTATAATATAATGTCAAAATGTATTAAGCGACATCCTAGCCGATATTGAGTTATATACATATTCGGAATCGCCGGATTTTTGTGCGTCGTTTGCACTCGGTTTCGTGCTGATCTGAGCACTTTTTTGGCGCTTAAAACAATAGTCAATTTAGGCGCAGTTCGGAGTAGCTTTGATTGTAGCGACAACATTTTTTTACAATTTATGAAAAAATGGACTTCATACAGGCGAAATATTTAGTGTTTTTGACTTGAGCTATTTTCCCCGCCATAAGTTCGGAAAGATAAGGTGTTTGAATCGTCTTGCCTGCGCCTAAAATATATACAAACCGTCGCTTAAAGCATTTTGCTTGCACTTGAAATTCATACTTGATGTCGCTTAAAACATTTAGCCTGCTGCTGAAATCCATTCCTTATGTCGCTTAAAACATTTACCATGCGTCTGATATTAATACACACAGGCGCTTAAATAATTTTCATATTTAATAAAAATTCTTTATACTCGGCGGTTAAATCCTTCTTCTTCTTGAGCTGAATTAATAAAGACTCGTCTCATCAGAAATATTGTATTCGAAGTGGTGGAAGTTAAGATATAAATCGTTTATCCGTTGTCGGGTAAGCATATCGTTTCGGCGCCAGAGTCTTTAATTTACGTCACTGTGAGTAACGCGCGTGCCCCCGCGGTGCTTCAATCGCCGTGAACCGTGAACGAGTATGGACATGTTATGTGTTATTTGAACAAAATCGTCACCTGGTTATTGAAATATTGCGTGGCGTAAAATAGTGCATAATCTACATCTACACTAATATTAAAAAGAGAAAAAAGGACAATGACCACTTCTCATACATTGAATGGCCTGATAATTAATTATTGCGTATATAGATAAAATGTACGAAAACAAGTAGCTCTATGATCAAGAAATTATACTGTAAAGACAGTTTTTCTTATAAAGGTCTAGGAATTACATAATACACCGAAATAAGTTCGTATTAATTTGACAGATTCTCCCATGTTCGATGTCACGCGAAAGTGAAATGGAACGTAGCTAAACAAGAAAGTAGGCAAAGAAATATAAGAAGTAGGTATTATCAAAAATATTTTGATAAGGATGCGTTGAATAAATTCATAAAGAAATTATCAACACATTTAAAAGGTGAATAATTTATTGTATTATTAATTTACTGTAAAATGTATTCGAAATATAAACAGTTTACACGTGTCTCTTACACTCGATCAGACAGTATTCACATTGAATATTATAGTTCTATTTTATTTAGAGTGTAAAACTGAATTGCAAGTATTATTTGCCATTTACATTTCGATGCTTAAACAAAAAAATATTATAGGTAAGTACTTACTTACATAATTGTTTTTTAAATGTTTCCTTAATAAATAGTAGTTGTTTGTGTTTATTAAAATGTATAATTTAGTGTTACTATCAGCAGAACTATTACTGACTACCTCGTTGGCCTTGCGGCAAAAATGTGCGCGTAGGATCGGGAACTCTCGTGTTCGATTCCCGATTATTGGGTTAGGAAATTCACAGTAACAGCACGGAGTCTGGAATGTGCCCGGTACGGTAATAGGCTCGCTAATTATTACGTGGGAATAAAATAAATCTGGCGAAAAGTGGGTGTAGCAATACACCTCTGCCTACCTCCTCGGGGTTACAGGCGTGAGACTATGTATGTGTATTTATGTGCTATCAACTGAATTGAACACATATAGTGTTATTGCACATTTTGCAAACATTACCTACTACAGGCAGCGATAGTCTAGGGGTGAGACCAACAGACTGCAATGCAGAGGGTCTCGGATTCGAAATCTGGCACACACCAATAACTTTGAACAACTTGTAGTCCTATTAACGTTATGTGTGTATTTACCTGAAAATGATTGCTCGTATAGTGCTTCGGAAGGCGCGTTAAGCCGTCGGTCCCGACTGTCATGAAGATGTTTGACAGTCGTTACGGAGAGTCAGCGCCCTCAAATATCCTGACACTAGTCTAACCAAAGAACATCGTTATCCCATAGAATCCCGTAGGTACATATTGCACCCTATCAGGTTCGACTAGATATCTGGCCATGGGCTCCTAAGCAAATAGCCGAGGATGCAACCATGAATAATGCTAGGATAATGATGACTGTTATTACACATAATCTAAAGTCCTAAACTAAGTTATTGACATAACATAAATTTACGCCTGTATTTCTCTGGAGAGGTAGAAGGGTAGAGGGCAGAGATATTTGACACACTTTTTACCAGTTATATTATCACGTGAAACATGGGATGTCCCTGTTGCCACTTACTAGGCACAATTCCAGACTGTGGTGCTACTGAGAATTTCTACATGGAAAAACTTGAGAACACTGTTCTCGACCTGGGAATCAAACCCCGAGCTTCATGCTTAGCAATGACATTGATATGCGTAAACTAAATTCTTTTTTGGAAATTTCTGCTTACAGTGACATCCACGGATATGAAAATGAACAGACAAAAATACTTTAAACAAAAAATAAAAAATATCTTATCAGAATCAAATCATCCAGGAATAATCGTGGTGTGATGAGTACGATGATTTGTCTGGATGTAATTTATCAAAAAAATATGTACCTATTTCTTGTTAGCTGAATATTTTTCAAATAGCGAAAAATGTGAATCCTTGTGCCATTTTTAGGGTTCCGTAGTCCACCAGGAACCCTTATAGTTTCGTCATGTCCGTCCGTCTGTCCGTCCGCAGCCTAGCTCAAAGACGCCTAGTGCTAGAAAGCTGATATTTGACATTAATATAGACGTACGATATTGCAACAGAACTGTAGAATAAAATTTAGAAAAATATTTTTTTAAGGGTATCTCCCCTACATATATAATGGGGTCGAAGTTTTTTTGGTTGAGTACCCCATTGTGTGGGGTATCATTGGATAGGTTTTAAAAAAATATAATTAGTTTGCTCAAATCATGTTTCGATCAAGTGATTGGTTTGTCAAATATCAAGCTTTGAAGTGAAAAAAATTGTTAGACTCAAGTGTCCCCCCCCTCTGCCGGCTAAACTATTAATTTGGAAGAGGTGAAAAAAATCAGAAATGTAGTACATATAACGAATTTAAAAGGAAAACTATCACGGCTAAGTAGACATCACTAGTTTACGAGTAATCGTCGGTTAACTTATAAATACGTATTTCTGTGAGTTTACATTGGGAGCGCTGGCTTAATCTTAAAGATGTCCGTTTTTAGTCCCATGTGAAACAGAAGTTATTATCAATAATGGCCATTATGGGCTACTACGGAACCCTACATTGCGCGTGGCCCGACACGCACTTGGCCGGTTTTTTATAATAAAAACGATCACTTGTCTTATTTTGTTTTATTTTAAAATTTCTTTAGATTTTTCATTTGTAGGAAATAAACAATAGTCCAAATTATTGTTGATCTAACCGCCAATCTTAATTATACATACAAATTAATTGTTATTTCAAACAATTTACTTTTAGAGAAAAGTGCTACATACATCATTTTAATCTGCAACTACTTTATGATATTTCAATTGCTTAAGCCGATTAGCCTGATTTTATGTTAGTATTCCAATGGTTGTTCATATATTTAGCCTTACACAAAATAATACCAGAGTGTCACTTAAATCATTTATCCTATACCTGTATTGTGAAATTTATGGCACTTATATCATTTAGCCTGTTTCTAAATAAAAGTAAACTGGGGTAATATTGTATCAAGCGACTTTTATTTCTATTAATAGTAGCTTAAAAGAAATGAAAACTATACTCAATTATGCAGTTTTTGACATGGAAATCAACTTCGGTCACTGTTTCGTTAATAACCTTATACTTTTATTATAACGATTTTTTTCGTAAAATTGAAACTTTAAAACGCTCTCCTGTAAAGTTTAAAAAATGTCGCTTAATACATTTTGCCCGTGAACCCTCGATATAATAATATGCGATCATTATAAAATGATGTCACCGCCGCGTCCTGTATGTCTGTATGAACGCGATCAACTCAAAAACTACCGAACGGAATTTATGCGCTTTCACCAATAGATTATGTGAGCCCTGAGACAGGTTTAGGGTATAATTCACACGAGCAGAGCTGCGGGATAAAACTAATATAATATAACTATGTCAAAATGTGTTTGTTTATCCTTCATTTGCGTCGTAACGGAGCAATGTTATGTTTTTTTGGTGCGGAGACAGTTAAGAAACTGGAGAGTGTCTAAATTAAGGTAAGTAAAGTAAAAAAATATTTCTTCACATGAAAGTAAGACTTTTACAAAAATAAATTACTTCTGCCAAGGCTACGTCTTACAGTGATATCCATCACCTTCTTCATCAAGTCTAGTAATCCACTATTCTAAACTATTCTACGCCTGTGCATAACAATCCATTACATTTCTAGCGTGTATTCTGAAAGCCTATCTAGGAATAGGTTAGCTGTTATTGGAAAGTTACGGCTTGACGTGTGTCAAGACTACTGACGTTGCAAAGGAAATACACTACAGCTTTTGAACTCGCATGTCACTGACAGTTTTGAGCTAAATATTAAATGGATGGCTACGAATATCGTGGTTACCTTGCCTAGGTTTAGACAGCTCAAAATAAAAATCTCTGAACCAGAAATTGGTTTCAATATAATTTGTCTTTCTAATAGTTGTTCGCCTGTTTGTTGAATCATTGTATGATTTGGTGATCATCTGATTACTGTACGTGTTCTCAAATTATGTGTTTAAAAAGGCCATAGATTTTGAGTCCGTTAAAATAGAATCTAAAGCAAAGCATGCCAGCCGTCATCCCACCGTTACAGTTTAGCTGACAGTCGGAGAGAACCTTAGACTATGCAAAAAATAAAACCATAGATCCTCCTCCAAACATAATTGGCGATGAATGTTACTGAGGAGGCTCAAAATGTTTAAAGCAGGCAGTATTATACATATTTGCCAGTCACAAACTTTAGCCACATAATTTCGAACAGAAGAAATAATAAATCCTGGATACTGGGCGTTTTAAGGAACCCCGAATATTGGGTAGAGGTAAATAAGCCTTTACTTTAAATATACGCCTGTATAATTTAGTCACTTTGAGACGACTTTTATTTTAGAATTTACGTAATTGGGTCGCAGTGGGCAAAAAAAAATAATAAAAAAAGCATGTAGCCCTGAGAAAAGTAAAAATACTGTAGTAAGATAGCTCTGAAACATTTTTTGTACTACTCCCTATTTTAGGAATTTAAGAGCAATACTCAAGGCATGAATCCTGTAGAAAAGAGACTTTAAAATCAGATATTACAATCCTCTTTACTTAAACAAGACAAAGGCTAAGTATAAAACCAAGCCTAGATCTAGATTAGGGCCTTTTATATATAGATCATTTTTAAAGAATTGGCTTCTTAATTTCAATTCGATTACTTTTGCTCGTTAAATTATAGGTGCATGTTTTAAATGTCAGGATTAAAGCATTTACACAGCTCAGGCTAGAAGTCAACTTTTAATAATTAGCTTATAATAAGTAATACTTGTACCTAATACGATTTTCCATGTATAGTACTAGAATAGCGAGAACATGTGTCTGCCACACTTGAACATAATAGCCCTTGTGTTCCTGCAAATAGAGCAATCACAGACCAAACGCGGGAGCAGCATAACCAGACACCGCAGAAACGAGAAGTCTAGTACTACTATTTCAAATTCATTTCTTAAAATCCAAATAAATATTAAAATTTGAAGTTACATTCCCGGTCACTGATGGTCCACGTAAGTTCATTCTTTTTTTAGTTTTTGTAAACGTCTGCTTATGGGGCGTCTGTTTAGAAAAAGTATTTTCGTGTCATGATTGGGTAAGGGTAGCCCCCTTACTCAATCACGACACGAAAATACTTTTTCTCTTGAATGGCTGAACCGATTTTATTGACTCTTTCACTGGCATGTAGAGGACTTAGTAGGACAGGTCAGAAGTATACTTAACAGAAGGGCATGCATGGGAAACCGGATAAAGGCTATAATTTGACCCATTAGGTGGCGCTGGGTAAAACCGCGGGGAACGGCTAGTAGTTCATAAATTATGTACCTGTATCATAACATAATATTCATATTATATAATTATACAATAAGAAGAAGACCGCTGGCCAGTTTCACTTCTTTAAAAAGAATAAAGGCAAACTCACGTCAAAGCTTGCAAATAGTACAATGTATTACTTTTAATGTCTAAGATTATTTCTAACGTATATTAAAGAGGCCAACACCCGTTACAAAACTTATTCTAAAGAGTTCCCCTTCTGTATTTTTCAAGCCAAGGATTTCTATCTTTATGACGAGGACTTTAATTTGAAGATACAAAAGTACCGCTAGCTCAAATGGACTTTATTCTTACCAAGGTTAACTCAATGTCAGTGAAACACAACCGGTCTCCTTTGAAACCCTTTGTATGACATTCAAATGATCATATGCTTTCCACGTGCAAATTGTAACATCAAAAGTGTGATCTCATGTTACAATGGTTTGACTAC
This sequence comes from Euclidia mi, assembly GCA_944739405.2. Taxonomy (NCBI): domain Eukaryota; kingdom Metazoa; phylum Arthropoda; class Insecta; order Lepidoptera; family Erebidae; genus Euclidia; species Euclidia mi. Next base: position 59,562,680 of record OX123200.2, on the reverse strand, counting down.
GTTCATTTAAATGGTTCTGTTAAATACTTGCTCATTACCGTGCCCCTTGCTTCTAAGAGTACGTTAAGCCAGTCCCGGTTGTTATTATTAACGATCTATGACATTCGATACAGGGAGTCAGTACCTCGGAATTAACTGATTCTTATCTAAACATGGCATACTGCTATCCCTTTAGGCGAGCAGTCGCTGTATATTTAGTTAAATGCAGTTAGAAGCGGACCCTGGGTTGTAACTAAGATAACGTTAGGAGGATGATTAATAACTTGTAAATCAAATTACCTAATTTAATTGTAGTAAATGCATCATACATTTTATATAAAATATCACGTTATCACGTTGCATTGATATCTTTCCGCAGGATTAGGTATTATTGGCGATTATCCGCCATACCGTTCATTATCAAGGGTCTAAAGTCCAAATTGTAGTAGATAATATCGATAGCATGAACAGCATTCACGATTAGGCAATGATTAGTCAAAGAAATAATAGGTTTATCCCAGTGGCACTGGACGTCCATATTGACGACCCGGTGGCGTAGCAGGAGTGTAAGCGACTGCTACGCTGAAGGTCTGGGGTTTGATGCCCGCTCAAATCAAACATTTGTTTACAAGAACTTGGATGTTTATCTTATTCTAGGTAAAATACATACAAACATATACACACGCCTTTTAACCCTCGGGGTAGGCAGAGATAACAGTTGCCACTTGCTTCTATCCTTACCAACCTCAAGCGCTTCCTTTACATTCAATACTCTTTTAATTCTATGTATGTACAATATATATGAGTGTCCAATAACTAATACGGAGAGTACAATCTCTGCTTAGTTTAAGACTAGATGGTGTTGTGTGTATAAGGTAGAATATTATTTTTAATTATTTCAAGTATTGATGATCTCGTCAGAGTCGTCAAGCGTTAAGCGATATCAGTGGACATTATCCTTTTATGTGGCTGTCCTGTGTGTCACCTTTTATGTCCAAATTTGTCTGCAATTTATTTACGGCGTAGACTTTTATTTCATTACCAGTTAAAAATAACGGTAAAAAATTTAAACGGTTAAAGAGTTTAGTAATCAAAGTAAGAGCGGTCATTTTATATTCAGGTATAGAGCTTTACATATTATTATGTGTATACGCTCAAATTAAATTATTTGACATATTTATGTTGACAAATGCCCGCACTTGGCCAGCGTGATGGACTATGGCCTTACCCTTCTCATAGTGAGAAGAGGCCCGTGCCCAGCAGTGGAACAGTATGCGGCTGATGATGATGGTGAGAAGTTACTTGTAAAGATGCTGCTACACTTAAAGTTACATCATTTATTTAAAGAATACAATATGTACGTCACTTGTTTCGGAATTCGAAACCGCATTCAAATAGGAAATGACAGTTAGATTTGACAATTGACAAGTGACAGTTGCTTGATTGACATTGTGCTTTCTATGCCTTTACGTCTACACGACGTGTCATGTATAAATGAAAAAACATAATGGAATTTATTAACAAACTAACCGCAGAGTAAGTAAATATTACCACAGAGTGTAAATTATGAAACTAGTATAGATAATTAATTGATTAAATTGTTTTGGTTTAAGTTCATAAATAAATTAGCTTATCTGTGGTCACTTTTATAAAGTATAAATTATTTATTCGATGGTTTCACACAGTATTGTGGCGAGTTAGGGAACGATGTCACTTGTTTTAGGGACATTTTTATTGCGTTTTGGTATTATCTCGGTTACATCCAAAACGTTTCGTCTTGGAGTAAAAAGTCTTGGATGTAACCGGGTCTTCTGTCTTGAATGCAAGAACTACTCTTACCAGATTAATCATATAGACTTTCTTCCCGAACCAGCGTCCATACTGATGGGATCAATGATATAACAAGAAAAAGGTAGATACGTTACCTACGTAGTAATCAATCGTAGAAACGGTAGACTAACGCACACATCGATAACTCCATATTTTATTTTATTTTCGCTTGACAAGATGTGTCAGTTTCACTTTTACGCCGGCTCGCGACGTCACACACACACATGACAGATTTGCCAACAGGCTTATGTTTAGCATCCTGCTTTTAGTACACCTATAATATATCTACTTCTTTTTACTTTTGTAACATCATTGGATCGGATAATTCCACCTACCCAATTATAGTACAAGTGCCATTTATCATAACATTGAAGGGTCGGTGGTGCGCGCCGTGGGTCAAACCTCGAACAATTTGCGTGGCAGTTTGTTAGTCACAATTGGTAAACAGCTGGCTATGCTCTGAGGATTTCTACAAAAGTGTGACGGCCGGTGTCATGTCAAAATGTCATCACTACAGTCGCCAAAGACTACTGACGTCTACATAGCAAAGAGGTTTGAAGACTATTTTATTATTTGGAAACGACGTAATTCGATGACGTATACACTTTGTAAGTGCTCGCCAAATTCACCAGTCATTGACAACAAGGCGATCGCCGTGCGGATAACACATTCCGTTCACGTTCTGAGGGCGTCGGCTCAAATCCCAGTCATAACAGTTATGTGGATTATGGTTTTTATGAAATTTGGAAAATGTTTATGAATATTTGGCAAATATTAAAAAAAAAGATTATTTAAATATTTCGAGTAAAAATTAGAAAAGTCTAGAAACTTCAGGAAGGAATGGAAAGGTTAAAAAGAGACAGGAGATGGAAAAACAAATTTAAATATTTCGAATAAAGATTAGAAAACAAAAATTAGAAACTTCAGGAAGGAATGGAAAGGTTAAGAAGAGACAGGAGATGGTAAAACAATTGAATAACGAAATGACAATCGAAATTAGTGGATCTAGAACATTCCTAGGGGTATATAAGGCGGTGTAGACGCGCTGAGCGCCAGTTTAAGTTGTAAAGTGGTAAAATGGAGAAGAAAAGAAAGAAGTAAAAGGAAGAAAGAAGTAGTAGTGAAATAAAGTGAAGTGAAAGTATAGGCTCAAGGTCACTCAGAGGGCGATGGAGAGAGCTATGCTTGGAGTTTCCCTGCGAGATCGAATCAGAAATGAGGAGATCCGCAGTAGAACCAAAGTCGCCGACATAGCTCTCCGGATAGCCAAGCTGAAGTGGCAGTGGGCAGGGCACATAGCTCGAAGAACCGATGGCCGTTGGGGCAGAAAGGTTCTGGAGTGGCGGCCACGTACCGGACGACGCAGCAGAGGTAGGCCCCCCGCAAGGTGGACCGGCGACCTCGTCAAGATCGCGGGAGGCGGTTGGATGCGGGCGGCTCAAGACCGGTCTGTGTGGAGAACCTTGGGGGAGGCCTATGTCCAGCAGTGGACGTCGTTTGGCTGATATGATGATGATGATCAAAGTATAGTGTAGTGCAGTGAAGTGCAGTGCAAAAGACGCTAGTGTTGGTGCTGTCCGCGTCGAAATTGTACGATGCGTCGTGTGTGTGAAGTCGAATAAAGTGTCATCAGTGCTACTTGGTGTTTCCTTCCAATCCCGTTACCCCGTCCGTAACAATAGTAATATTCTGTTGAATATTAAATGACCTTTGCTGCCTGACTGCACCAGTTGATATGTCACGAATATAACTTTCTTTTTCATTATCTTTCTTTTTGAAAATAACTTCATTTTTTATCTTTCTTTAAAAAGAAAACTTCCGCACTAATAATAACTTTACAAACACCATACCAAAGGACATGTACACCCAGTCTCAAAACAACAATTCATGCACCACACATCGTATTGTCTCGTGTGGGGATTGAACCCACAATATTCGAGCTGTGAAAAGCGGAAAGGCGAGTTCTTAAACCACAACGCCAACCGTACCGTCAATCTATCTTATCTTGCGTTCTTCATCACAACAGTTGCGATAAATTAATATTATGTGATAAATTATTAATATGGCGACCTTGAAACTTCAACAAACATAGTTGGTACACAAATAGCGACTACATAATATTAGTATTTCATTAGCATACATGTTCAATCTTATAATAGAAGTAACTACAGTATTTACGTTTCATACATATTATATAAGTGCAAATGTTCATACAGACAGCTGCTCTTTTCCCAAGGGGTTGGCAACAGTCATTGTTGCCTATTTGATTTAGGCTGACCCCACATTAGGCGTGCGCGATCCTCGGGCGTGCGCGCCGCGCGCGCTTTGCGAGCGCTTGTACACCGTAAGAAAATACGCCGGGCCTACGCAAGAATTCGTGTCGTAACTAGAAAATAACTGTGTACACTGCTCGCAGTGGTGCACGAAAAAAAATCTTGTCTGCGCAAGACACGTTGTTGTGGAGCGGTGGGAGGCGGAGTCGTAGGGTTCAGCCTCATTTTTCTCTTGTATAATTGGATGAACCCAGTAAAGTCTCTTGTTTTTTGTTTCCTTTTTCATTTTGTTATATTAATAATATGCAATTATCATTCTTTTTTGCTTTGTAGTCTACATTTTTATAGATAAACGAAAATGATTTTCAGACTTGTTATTACTTGCGCGCCCTACGCCCGACTGACGACTACACGAAAATAATGGTGTCGTGTACACGTTCCGATTGGTCTTGTCTGTGGAAGACACGAAAAGTTTTCGTGTCTTCCACAGGCAAGACAAAATTCTTGTCGTGTATACGAAGAATTTTTCTTGTCTGCCGCAGACACGGTAAATTTTCTTACTGTGTACAAGCGCCCGTCGCGTTTTGCCGGCGTGTGACGTGTGTGCAGCGAGTGCGCGGCGCGCACGCGGCGTTCGCCTTGACGTTTAGCCCCTACAAGTAGCGGGTGGTGGGAATAGCGGGTGGAGAGGTAAGAACGCGACGCGAACGCACACAATTGTCACACGCCGGCAAAACGCGACGCTCACTAAGCGCGCTCGCGACGCGCGCGCGGCGCGCACGCCTAATGTGGGGTCAGCCTTATGTTATTAACATATTATTTATCATGTTAATATATACGCACCAATGACTTTTCGTACTTAAGTGCGTATTAAATTGTTAATTCTCGCTTGCTAATCGGTGAAGGAAAACATCGTGAGGAAGCCTGCCTGTCTAAGAGTTCTCCATGATGTTCTCGAATGACGTGTGAAGTCTGCCAACCCGCACTTGGCCAGCGTGGTGGACTAATCTACCCTTCTCATACTGAGAAGAGGCCCGTGCCCAGCAGTGGGACAGAAAAGTGCTGATGATGACGATGATGATATTTATTATAGGAACAGCGTGGCAGCGCTAGTCTAGTCGAGATACCCACAGACTAGTATGCGATAGGTATGAGGTAGAAACTTGCGGCGCGCACCATAGACGACCGAATGAAGTGAGTTTTAAATTGTTAATTATTGCTTGCCTCTTGCATCGGACAGCACGTTAAACCGTCGATCTCGTCTGCTATGAGGGTATTTGAGAGTTGTTATGAGGAGCACATTGTCCTTGAATATAATGGGACGGGTCTGGAATACAAGCTATTCTTCTTACGGTTGTGGAGGTCAGATGACAGTGTTGGCATTGGTGAATGGCAAAGTTAATAGGTACTTTTTTATCTGGTTCTACAAAACAGATCTTAGGCTCCAAAGCGCAAACCTTGGATGCAGTAGTGATAATGCTGGGACGATGTTGTTCAACCTGTGTGATCGGAAATCATGCGATTCCTTACCTCTTTCAGTAATAAATATCTACTACAAAAACACTTGACTTAAGGAACAACAGTGTTATCCTAAAATTAAATAATAATAATATCATGCATGTTTACTTGACAGCCAGAACCGGCACCATTCATAAGCGGGTTTCAAATGTACTCGTATGAAAGATGAGATACACCTTCAGCCGTAATGTCGGGAGTTACTCTAATGTCGGGACAAAATAAGGCTCAGTTAGAAATAGGATATATTATAATATTGTTTATTAACCTTATTTCTTGTCAAAGGAGATTGAGGCACCCGAAATGTGTCATAAATAAGAAACTTTGACATTCAGATAAGCTTTAGTCATTCGCTGAACGAATAACCTATATTTGAATGATATTCAATAATTTTAAAGTAGATATCCTTGTATGTCCTTACCAGTTTATTTAGAAGATACTGACTTCCTAATACGACTGTCAAAGATATGCTAATGACAGCCGGGACCGATGTCTTAAAGGGCTCTTTGAAGCATGGGACAAACGATGATTCACAATTTAACACGCACCTAACTACGAAAAGTAAATGGTGCGCGTCGTGGATTCCAACCCGAGACCATCAGAATTTGCGTAGCAGACTATCGGTCTCTCCACTAGACATTGCTGCTATTACGAGTGTATGCCGCTTTACGAGACCCTTGTTTTGTATAACAGTATGTTGATAACAAAAGCAATCTCATGAATACATACCTTTATAATCATTAGTGGGTATTTACGTTACGACCAGACCAAAATATTATGTCTTCATATTCTTCGAAATGAACCCATTAAGATGAAAATATCTCATTCTATCATCTTGCGAACGAATTAAAATAAGAAACGTTCAAAATATTTTTGTAGTCTTCATTCTCTAAGAAAAGAATAAGGTAAATATTATGTATTTAAGTTGAGACGTTTTATGAGATTTCCTGCAATGATTGTTGTCGTAAAATAATGTTAAGCTATTTCTTCTCTTGTTTGAAATAAAAGTTTGCCTAATTTTCAAATTCTATTTAGCAAATAGCCTGCACGCAGAGCACTACGGTTGAAAAGTAGGTACAATAGTATTAACCTGTATAGAAAATTAAAGGCTTATAACTGTTGATTTATAAAGTTAAAGCATTCTTCGTTATTACAACAGGAATACAATGTATTTTATGAGCCCATCAAAATTAGAAGCACACAAAATTGGGGTTACAAAGAGGCCTGTGGTCTCGCTACATTTCCCTTTAAAGCTTTTAGCTCATCTAAAAGCATCGCAAACCTAGTTAGACCCACTAGTTTAATTATGAGAATTCCTCATTAAACAGTCTCTAAATTCAACGGTTTCATTTTTAATTGCTTTGTCGAATTAACCCTTGGCCAAGACGGTGGCTCGTTCCACCCCGCAATCCGACTCCCTTACAAACTTGTACTGAAGAAATAATTTGTCACACTTCTTACTTTTGACACAGAAATATTTGCCTCAACGTGCGTAGAAAAACTAACCTTAACATCGAAGAATAGGGTGCGTTTTTCATTGAAGTTAGAAACGTCATCAGTTATTCAACGGCCAAGTTTATAGTTTCATAATTTCTTCGCTTACGCTTCAGCGGCTTTCACAGGTTATTTCTCAATTTATAGCATTATGGAGCTGTAATTTTTTAAGTACTTGCCTCTGAATAATTTAAGAGTTGGTAGATTGTTTTCACAGATTTTAATCTTAATGTTTATGACCAGTGAAAATGAATTATGAGTTTTTATAATCCTGTGGTGACTATCACATTTCACTGTCAGCTTTCATGAGATTTTATTTAGGGAGAAAGTCACCGTAATTAGGCTTTAGAAGAGCAATTTTGCTGTTTATTTTAATTAAACCTGAGAGATACGACTTCTGTTCTTGTCAACACCAAATATTGTCTTGATTTAACGTTCGATACAGTTATAAGTTTCAAAATCACACTACGCCAATTGCGACGCAAATTAAATTGAGACCGGAGAAGGTAAGAGTTGTATTGAGCCTAAAATACCGAATTCTATCCTACAGAAGATCGAAGCCCATGTCCTGTTGCAAGTAGTGGTTCAGAACAATATTCCCAATAAAGTTATGTAGATACCTGCTGTTGGAGTCAAACAAGTGTGCAAAGTTCATAACCTTGACTGCTCAGATCCTTTTTAACTAAATATTACAAATCTGACAAAACTCAACCTGTGCACGTGAACACACACATAGTAAAGGCATATATGAATAGTGGTATTTATGTGTGTGTGAGTGATGTTTACACTGCAGGCCTAGTGATACCTATCTTCGTGGCTTTTTATGTCATGGTATTACATGCCATGGTGTAACAATTTATGGGATATAGAGTAATTCGTATAATCAAATTTATCATGACTTTGTGATAGTTATTATAGGCAGTGCAAAGAAAAATCTGCAAAATCCATTAAATAAGTTTTTGAAGTCACTTTCGAATCTAACTCAATCCGCCGTCTGAACGCCGCATCTTTCCGTGTTCTCCATTGTCTTAGCTTTAATCCAGTGGCTGTGCTTTCTTACCTACTCCATTTGTCCCGCTTTTTGGAAATCCTCCACCTGGATATGGCTGCCTTGGCTGAACCAAAGAAATCCGTGAAGAAAAGTGATCCGTGAAATAGACTTCAACACGGGTAGGGTGAAGCAAAGAAAACATTCTTAGGTGGGAATTTATAGACACATTCAATCTGAAGTGGATGTGTGGTGCTGTTCCACAAACAATGGGAAATTTACTAGCTTGTTCTGCGTACCATAATACCTGCACGTTACAGAAACTTAGGGACGCTACTGAAAATATCATACTTGTAGCTAAGTTTCGGGCTGATTCGATTTAGATTGCCATCGACGCGCTCCGAAGAACAATCCAGTGTAAGGACATAAATTGAACGATATTGACTGTGCGTTTCTTTATGACATGCACAGCGCACGTGTCCACCGGTTCCCCATGCTTAATGTGGTACAGAGAAATTGTATGTGACCCATCCAAAGCAAGATTTTCATAATTTTTTTTGATGCGACTTATCTCTTTCAGTATGTTTGTGTTATGTGAAAAAATCAAATGTATGCGTGTATGTCTTTTTGCGCATATATATTTCTTCGTTTAGATAAATCATTGTTGAATTCTAATAAAATAGGGAAAGTTAAATGTAGAAATCATGATTTCGAAAAAAAGTTCAAGACATATTTTGTTTAAACACGCACGATGTAATTTTGTAAGCTTATGAATCATCCTAATGTATGGCAAATCCGTAATTTTAACTACATGATGATGATTTACAAAACTATACTAAGGTAAAGGCTCCTAATACCGAGGTACTCAAAATCGGCTCCTATTTCCGAGGTATTTTTGTTTTCGCTCTTATCTTTTGAATATTATTATGTAACTACTTAAAAACAGGATTCACTCATTCCATGTTTCAAACTTGCTCACATACGTGAAGTTCGTAAGTGTAACCTCGGAGCAACTAGCCAAAATCAATCAGTCTCTGCCACGGTGTCGACGTGAGTGGTTTTTTCATACAAACACGGATCCTGTTAGGTAAGTGAGCTCATTTTTTTAACGTAAGTTTTTGTTGTGATTTTAACATAAGGTACTGAAGGTAAGCAATTTGTCAGTGTTTTGTGTTAGTTTACTTGCCATAATTATCAAGATAATTTATGTTTTAAATTGATTTAGTATCTAAAAATATAAAACAAAATACCACGGAGTTAGGGTACGTTTTTTAAGCGTAGTTCCTAATTCGGTGGTACTATCGGTAATACGAGAAACACTACATCGTATTCACTTGCTTATTACTTTCAATACAATATTTTTTTAATGAGGCGTTTGTTCATTTAAAATTATTAATATTCTTTCGAAGTAAAAACCTAATTCCGTGGTATGTTTTATCAGATAGAAATCTTATTAAATGTTGTCAAACATGATCCAGAAAACAATATTTTCTTTGAAAGGCCTAAATAAGAAGTAGCTCTGTAGTCTAATGAAACATAATTATTTTGTTCAGATTTTGACTGATATTAACACTTTTCAATCACAGAAATGTTGGTACTAGTAAGAATTGAATAAGTTATTTATTCGGCCAAATTTTTATGGGTCGGAATTAGGATTACAAATTACAGGAATTTCTCCTAATTCCGAGGTAGGATTTTTGTATACCTGGGTGTTAGGCTCTATGAGCTCCTAATACCAAGGGTATGCCTCCGTATAAGGATCTCCATAGAGCCTTATACCGAGGTATGGCAACCACAAATAGTATTTTAGGGTTCCTTAGACCAAAACTTTCGCGTCATATCGGAATCCTTTATACACGCGCCGGCCACCCCGCTACAATTTAGCGTTAGCGCTTAGCCGCATTTTGGATTTTCTTGATACCTACCAACTAAGATATATTAAAATTTTACATGAACGAATATGTGTGTTATTAATAATTTAGAATAAGTAAACTATCTACTTGAAATTTTATCAAACTTTTTTAAACAAGTATTATTTTATTTAAAAACTCCTTTGTGACTAGAGTAAGAGCATATTTTTAAGAAATAGCACTACTATTTTACTATTATTATTTAACTTATAAAATTGCTGTACGGAACCAATTAACTCCTTTTTATTCTACCTCGGAATTAGGAACCGACTACCGCGGTATTAGGTTTCAAGCCTGAAAATACCTCGGAATTAGGGAAAATCGACTTTGCTATAAAACTATTTTTTTTCATGAATCAAGTGTCACCACCCCCTATCTTCACGTGGGTGTCGTAAGAGGCGACTAAGGGATAACACGATGCAAATACCATCTTTGCGTAGAGACGGAAAACTCGACATCAAACCCTATACGACTGCCTCGTTGGTCTCGCGGCATAAATGTGCGCGTGGGATCGGGAGGTCCCGGGTTCGATTTCTGGGTCGGGCAGTGTTATTGGGTTTTTCTGTCACGAAATTCTCAGTAGCAGCACGGAGTCTGGAAATGTGCCCGGTACGGCAATAGGCTCGCCCCCTATTGCGTGGGACTAAAGTACCTATATCTGGCGAAAAGTGGGTGTAGAAATACACTTCTGCCTACCTCTTCGGGATTATATGCGTGAGACTATGTATGTATGTATGTATGTATGAATCTTTTGAAAAGTCACATAATAATAGAAGTTATACAAAATTTAATGTCCATTTTAGCTGAAATGGACATTAAATTTTACATAAATTTGACATATAATATTTTTACATAGGCTAAAATATTTACAAATGCTTATTTTTCCTGCTTGCTTCCAAATGTCACGAAATACCTTGGTATAAGGAGCCTTTACCTTATATGAATTATTTTACTTATTTTTTATCCCCAATTTTTAGATGAGTCTGAAATACTCATTAAGCCAATCAAAAATGTACAATACTAAATTTTCTACTCTTTTGATGAAAACTTTACTATATGTATGTTATGACCATCTGTCTAGATAACTTACCACTTCAAGTACATTGATATCCAAATGACATTGTTAATTTATTAGTCTGTTAGTTAAGCGTCTTTGCGTCCAACGCCATATTTTGGTCTATTCAATAACAATTTCACGTCATCCCTTTGAAACATTATAGGCTTAAATATCTATACGATTTCATTGAATGCTTATGAATAGTATCTGTTTAATTCATTTGCAGTAGGTTTCATATGCACTATAGTGAAACTGGTGAATACTGACAATAATAACCACACGAAGCATTCCGACATGAAGCAATTTCATAATGCTGTTATTGCAATTAGCCGACGTATAAAGTTATTTCCAAATGAAAATAATATGACTAATTTTGTCTAGTTTTAAGCTGATACTGTCTGCTATTAAGTAGATGAACGATATTAAGTATAGTGCACGAAATTATATGAAACATGATTTGATATAATGCATTTTATGACTGCGGTTTTAAGTGCTATTCTAATATAATTGTAGAATCAGTGTTCACACATGAACATGCCATTTCAGCGATATCATCCTACGTGAGTTTTTACCGCAACAATTATTGTTCGTCAATTAAGAAAAAATCACGTACTCACCTAAGGTACATACCGCTGAGATGGCACCTTACACACACAGCACACAACCGTTAATGTGTGTGTGTGTGTACATAGGATAAGTTTAGTATATAAGACCATGTAGTTTAAGAATAAAGCAGTCACAAGTTTAATCCGACTTTGACTCGGTACCCTTCCCATACCTCTGACGGTGGCCAAGACACCTTTAGCCATCAGTACTGATCAGCTCGGTGAGTCTGTCGAGTTGGCCGTCAGAAAACCATTTCCACCATACCTAATTCCTACCCACAGTGCGTCTGTCATCATAGGTCTCCGGTGGCAGATATCCCGCACCTATCTATATAAGTATATATTAATACGTATGGTAGGCTAGGGTCTAGGGATTTATAGGGACAAATAGGTTTAGGTCTTAGGCTCGTACGAATCGTAGGTCTGTATCACAGCATACCACAGTAGTAACCCGCTGTTCAATCAGAGTAGTTTAAGTTTAATTAGAGGAATAGTTAGAGCAGCATTTCTATGCTTGTTTCAACCTGTAGACAACTAAGAGTTAGAACTAAAAGTTACTTATTACTTTACAAGAAGGAAAGAGACTGAAGAGACCCGAAAGTGCACCTTCAGATGACAACTTGTTACAATATGGCTTGGCAATTTGTCATGATGTGTACTCTCATTTAGAAGTGAAACGTGTCATCGTGTGCAAACTTTATTTTCATTGCATAGACATAAGAACTGCTATCATCGTGTCAACCAAAAATGGTATACTGCTGGATATAAACCACCCTAAGGCTCTCCACATACCAATCCTGGGCCGTCCACGAGCATGCGCTGACCATGATCCCAATGAAATCGTCGGTCCACTTTGCCTAAGTTTGCTGTGACATCCGAAGCGTGGACGCCGCTGCAGAACATTTCTGCCCCAATGACCATCGTATCATACTGTTCCCTCGCATTCTTCGGTTAGAAACTGGCAACGGAATAAAAAATTGTTCTGCTACGCGCCGACATATTACTGTAGTTAATTGATTTTTGCTTTAGGCCAACCATTAATCCCTTTTTAGCATTAATAAAACGAAATAAATAAAACGAAATAATAAAAGGTTGACTGGCAGAAAATGCATCAGGCATTAAGTCCGCCTTATGCAAATTGTTTGCAGGAAAGTTTAAATAAATAAATAAATGTACAATATCGCTTGGTTTCGCTCGGTTCATTGAACGAAAGGATTCCAATTTTATTTCACAAATTTGTTATTAGGTCTTTGTATTTTACTACATCGGTTCAGAAACAAATAAAGGGACCGTTAAACCCGGAATAAAATGAGTTTTAACTTGAATCTCATAAAACGGAGGGACGCAATTTTCACCTACCGTTTTTAGATTTATTACGAATAATAATGTTTTGACCTTTATTATGTTTATTCCTTTATTATTTCGTTTTTATTGCCATTCGCCAACGAGCTCAAGGCCTTCTTGATAAACGAAAAAAATGACACCAGTTATTCTATTTTCAGCAATGATTACGATTTAAATTGTAAGTAATTATGAAAAGGAAAATATGATGTATTGTACATTCCACGATGAAAATACAGGCGTTATAAATTGTAACATCGGGATTGAGGCACTACAAAATTTGCAAAGACTCATAGTTTTTTTTTTGACCATGACATACTACAATCTAATACTAATATATAAAGCTGAAGAGCTTGTTTGTTTGGTTAAACGCGCTAATCTCAGGAACTACTGGTCCGATTTAAAAAAATATTTCAGTGTTAGATAGCCCATTTATCGAGGAAGGCTATAAGTTATATAAAATCACGCTATGAGTGGCGGGGGTAGAGCAGTAGCCTTAAATAACGCGGGTGTAACCGCGGGCATCATCCAGTTATTCATTAATACTGTCGATACGACAAGTTTTGGACAACACTATTGTAGTATTAAAGCGTCTGAAATAACTCTACATCATCATGCAAACGCCGAATACTTCATTCGCTTTCCCAAAATCGTAATTCTATCGAAACCGTACTGTTTATATCGTCCATGCTAATACAGTTGTCTCGGATTTCCATCGACACTTCGGTAGGTTAACGCAACCTACCCTTAGTTTATTGTTGTCAAATAAATCTGAACAAGGTTTACAGCGGCAAATGAAACGGTAACAAGAATAATGTGACGTGAAATTTGCGTGAAACCGACAAATGGAGTGAATTTAACGAACTATTTTGACCAGAATTTATATTCTAAACATCGGACGGCAATGGAGTAAAAATAAATAAAAGGTTTGTGCAAAGAATAATAGATTAGCAGGCGTTTAATTTTCATTTCGTTTTCTCTTTCGTATACTTTTTGTTGCGTAGTATTTTATTTTCATTAGGTTCATTTTTTAGACACAATGCGCACAACGGTGTTTTTGTATTGAATTGGCCTTTTATACGTGGCTACGATGTGTATTTTTATATACTTAAGCTCTTTCAAGTAAATAGAAATTGAAAAGAGCAAGCACTGAGCAAGTTAAAATATCTTTTTTCAGAGATCCAGATAATTTTGATTTTAAGACAAGCTCTGATGTACTTTAAAAACTACTGAAATTGAAAATATTTAACGTGTACGTGTATACCACGAGACAAACTAAGCTCCACTTAGGAAAAATATGATCAACTAATTATCTCTGGCTAAATAATAACACAAATGGACATAAATTAAAAACAGAGCTGACCTCAACAAATAATTTGGGCGTTCTTACGCCCTGATGTTCCTAATTCGGATCATATAACTTTAATATCTTTCGATAAAAAATGTAAAAATATATCTTAACGGCGACCTACAAAAAGATATGGGATGCCTGCGAGCATCGACAGAGTCGTTATCATAAACATATTTTATACAATAAAAACAAAATGGCTTTATGGCCAGTAACAATGCACTGAGGCATACTGTGTTTTTTTGGAACAGAGTTGAACGGGAAACGTCGTATGTGGTGGTCGTTAATTCGCAGAAATCGTAATGTTACGAAATAGGTGATAGGAAATATTGCTTGTGAGACAACCGTAGGCGAGACGTCATTTAGAAATTTAGATTGACTTTCGGAATATACTGGGTGTAAGGGACGGTGTACCGAAAGCTGATACCAGTGAATCAGTACATTATACTGAGACATTTGACGGTCAAATTTTCCAAAAAAATCTAAGAACTCGACAATTTTCCAAAAAATTGCGATGTAAATAGGAACACGCAAACTCGCACTATCAGCTGTTACGGCCCTACAGTGGCGGGCGGTAGCGTCAGTGATTATGATGTACTGGTGCACTTACTGTGCTGCGGCCGCGCGCCGCGGCCGATGTCACGTCAGAGTAAACGCGCCATGTACATATTTCATTCTTAGAATTTTACAAAAATATTAATGCGGGTCGATTATCGTAATCGTATCCTATTTCATTACATTACAAAAAATGCAAAAGAAAATTCGGAAAATTCATGAGAATTTTCGCCAATGGCCTCAGTCCCATGTACTGAATTATCGGTTTTCGGTACACCGTTCCTTACACCGTATACCACGTATCTTTGTTTCGAGCATCCGATGCTTCAGCACTGTTGCAAACGCCATGATCGCGGAAGTATGGGTAGAAGTATTGCTGGGGGATGAATGATACAAGCAAGTAAATCGGTTTACACTATTTCTTACCCGTTTATTGCTAGCAACACCACTGCCAACGTTTACACAATTTTATTATTATACTAGCAATGAGAAAACTAGTCCGTTTGCAAACGAGTTGCCATTTACTAAGATTTTCACCAATACCAAATTTATAATTTTGAAAACATAGTTTACAACCCAGCCGTTATAAAAGCAGATATAAAGCGACTTGAAGTGTTTACATATTATCATAGTCATATGGTAAACCTTGTAGTATTTTGCCGTACTCAAATTGAACAAGGGTTTATATATTTATGATTTATGGCTTGATTGACAGATGTTATGGTCACTGCGAACAGAGCGCATTTGTAAACAGTATTAAGACCTACATTGTAAAAGTGCCTTGAGTAAAAATAAATATGACGTGGAAATGGTGTGACGTCATCATACTGAATATCTACTTGACGAGCGAACAGTTTATGATAATGTGAGTTTTATATTTCATGCATAAAAATATAAATCTTACCTTTATATCTCAGATGTTTTCTAACACTTTAAATCCTAGGTTTTTTTAAGGGCATGTGAAAAGGCGAGGTGATGTAGAACCACACCGAAGGTAGCGGGTTCGATTCCCGCTCAAGTCAAACATTTGTCTGCGTGAAAATGGATGTTTGTCTTGTTCTGGTTGTTTCAATGTATGTATGTTACATTAAACATAAAAACGATATGCTACTCATTGTCTTGTTTCTTCATTGTACTTGGTTTAAGACAAGGTGGTGTTGTGGGAAGTTATTAAAGAAAATGCGTCGAAAAATAGCACCTTTTACTTCGTCGCAGGCGACGTAGTACCCCCCTGTATTTTATTTTATTTACCTTCGCGAAGTTTACATTAGCCGTGGTCGTAGTCGGGCAAATAAAAAGTAATTCACCGTTACTTTAAAATATATGAAGATTAGCTCCATGAAATAAATATTATAAAGAAACCTATGTTATATTAGCAAGACAACCTACAATCAAAATCTAATTGATACATAATTCAACAACATTCTCGATTAATTAAATTTAATTATAATATATCTTCGCACTATATCGCCTCGTTCATTGTAGGATATCAATATGCCGTTGAATATATTAGTACAACCTATATAATAGAACAGTAATTAACCAATTCATAATTACTCCATTACTTAATATATGGAACAATTGCTTTTGATTAATGTCCTTGACTAAAGCATGGGCTATATTTGCATAGACTTGTTCAAAGTATGACAATATACATACATACATACATAGACTCACGCCTGTTTCCCGGAGGGGTAGGCAGAGACTACGGAACGCCATTTGTAACGATCCTGACATATCTATCTTGCTTCACTCACTCTCATCAAATTTCTCATGCATGCTCTTCGGTTAAGGGTACTTCTAACCTGTCCTTTTTTTAGGATGTCTCCAATCTGATCAAAGAACGTCCGACTAGGTCTTCCCCTTCCTCCTATCCCATTCACACTTGACTTATATAACTTCTTGGTCAGTCTTTCGTCATCCATCCTCTCCATGTGTCCAAACCATCTTAGCATACCTCTCTCAATAGTTGTTACTACATCTTCTTTTACCCCACAACACTCTCATATCACACAATTCTTTACTCTGTCGTTCAAAGACACTCCACACATACTTCTCAGTGCTCTCATTTCTACGGCATTTATTCTACTTTCATGTCTATTCTGCCATACCCAACTCTCACTACCATACATAAGTGTAGGTACCAACAGCCCTCCATGCACAGCCAAACGTGCCTTTTTGGACACGTTTTGACTGTTCATAAAAGCCTTCAAAGCTCCATTCATCCTATTAACTGCATTAACTCTTCTTTCAATATCTTCTTCATTCTTACCATTCCTAGTAAAAAGCGTACCTAAATATACAAAATCATTCACTTGCTCCACACGTTGTCCATCGATCATAACATTAAAAGCCGTAACACATTCCTCCTTTTCAAAAACCATAACGTTCGTCTTCCTCACATTCACTTTCATTCCTTTCCTCCCTAAAGCACCATGCATGATTAATATATAATAATTATATGACAATATAGGTTCTTGTTAATTAATCAACAATGCCAATGACTCAAAGATTAAGAGAATATTTCACGGGTAGCAGAGCCTTGCCGATTTATTTATGTTTTATGGACAACCAATAGTTGGTTACCGTTAATTCGTATCACCAGGAATGGGCTAGCTCGACCGGGAAGTAATAATTCCTCACAGAAAATCTATGTGAAGTAACGGTATATATACTTTTGCGTTTTATTCGGTAAGTGAGAGTGCTAGAGACTGAAGTAAGCTGTTCTCCCGCATCCCACTCCTCTTCATATTCTTCTTCCCAACCTGAAGGGTTCCCAGGTCGGCCTCACACTCTTAACTCCACTGGTGTTATCTGTGTTGATGGACGGCGGTAATCGCCTCCCGTCAGGCGATTCGACTGCTCGTTTTCCACCTACTACTTAAAAAAGCAGAAAAAGCATAAGAAAATATTAAGGTCATTTTTCCGCATCCGTTTCTAAAAGCCTAGGAGTAAAAGAGAAAACAACGTAAATCTTCAGCAGGAAAAGTTTTCCACCAAAGTCGGGCAACCTATCCAGGCTTAAAGCAGCACGTCTCATCGCTTCGGAAACGTGTAATTGCTGGAAATATTTATAAGACTTTGCTCACGGATCTGCCCACGTTTGCTCCTTTGGGGCCGACATTTTCAAAAATTATTTCTTAGGCCCCTTTTTGGCTTCTTGCGCTCTTTAGTTTTATCTGTGCGTTATCTTCAAGTACGCAAGTATTTTAAATCAATTGATTACATGTAAAATTCTAGGCAAGTAAATAAAAACTGTGTGATACTTGATGTCATAAGTACCCTGAACAGAAGAGCATGCATGAGGAATCTGATGGGAGTGAAAGAAGCAAGAGAGATATGTCAGGATCGTTGCAAATGGCGTTCCGTAGTATCTGCCTTCCCCTCCAGGAAACAGGCGTGAGTCTATGTATGTATGTAAATGTAATATTTACAAAACAAAAATAACAGATTATCGTCCACGTCACAGTGATGTACCGATGAGTACGTTACAATACGGAAGCTGCTAGTGGCTGATTATATCGTATTATCAGATTGAATGTCTGTCTAACTTGTTGTGCCAACATTGGCATCTCAAGGCCTTTTAACATAAAAGAGAGGATTATGCAACTGATGCTAAATAAACAAATAGTTTAGTGTTTTGGTTGATTGTGGTTGGATAGGACTTGTTTAATTTCAGCGGTTGTTAAGAATATGGGATCCTATAACAGAAACAATGACCAGAGTTAATAATAATATAAATTATAGTGTGATTTTGAGCCCACACATAACATTTATTACCTAGTTATTTTTTAGTGTTCTAAGCAAAACTATACTAAAAAATAAATACCCAAAAACACCAAAATAGAAAACAGGTATATTAATGTAGTAATCATCTATATTTCACACTTATATTCGCAGCTGTATCTGTTTTATTTAGTATATTGATATTTATTGTATGTGCATAAAGTATGTTTTTATTTGTACTGTCTTTAGGTAGGAATAACCATTATGTATACTGGTTCATATATATATTTGTATATATGTAATATGTATGATTTTGTATATGTGAATTTTAAGTATGTTATAGATTTAGTTACATAGCTATACCATCGTCACAAAACATCTAACAACATTCCTGTCCATCCTATGGTTGCCTGGAAGAAATCGGCCTTGGCGATAAGGCCGCCGATTGTACCTACATAAATTGTAGATTTAAGTTACTTTAGAAATGTACTTTATTTTGGTGTACAATAAAGAATATTATCTATCTAGAAAACATACTTCTTTTGAACATTAGTCTACATTCAAATAAAAATAAAATAGAAAATACCGTTGTGTTTGCTAATCCTTATCGATGGGGCCTACAATGTTATCAGCCAAAATGTAAACTCAAACTTATGCCATCGTACCAACCAAATTACATTTTGTGTACAATATAAATGCTAAACAGAAAACAAAAAGTGGAAAAGGAAATTTGGCCTTGCGTTTTAAAAACCGGACTTTCAAAAATTGACAATGGTCTACAATAATAGAGATATAAAAAGTTAGGCGCATTATTTTAATGAGGTAAAGAATTGCTAATACAGAATTTTCGCGCGTTTCATACCACGCCATGGTATATTTGTGTGACCTATTTTATTGTATCATCATCAGCCCCTTATTCTGTCCCACTGCTGGGCACGGGCCTCTTCTCACTATTTCACTATGAGAAGGGTTAGGACATAGTCCACCACGCTGGCCAAGTGCGAGTTTGCAGACTTCACATGTCTTTCGAGAACATTATGGAGCACTCGCTTCGCACCTGTGGCTTATAGCGATATCTCCGCTATGAAGAGGCTATAGGGACCAAAACAAGAAATCTCCAAATCAAACTAGTAGTGCCTGAGATTAGCGCATTCAACCATACAAACAAACAAATGTTAGTATAGATACAAATGAACCATAACACCCAGTAAACTATCGATATAGCCCTCTAAAATAGTGATTTCCAAGAGTTTTCCTTTACGTTTAGATTTCAGCCGTAAACTCTAAACTTATATTAAAAGAGTTGTCAAATATACGTATGCTAGAGCTTTCTCGAACGTCCCTTACTTTAATATTTCCAGCTTCGCGTCCAGATTACTTTAAATTGAGATTCAGTGAGCGACAAGGACAGAGAGACGTCTTATAAACGCGTGAGAATGAGAGGTATATAATAATGGATAGTTTTCATATACGTGAACGTGAACGTGTGTGATTTCGTTATAAAGTTCTTCCTAATTTTTTTACTAAACCTTCGACAATTTTCAGAGCAGCAAACATATCCTGAATAAAATAATAATAATTTGAGGTATTTGCTGAGATCTTAGATCATGGTTTGAAAATAGATAGAATCCATAGTTAGAAGCAGTATTTACCTACATAGTTGAATTTCATTCCAATAAGTAACAAGAGCAGCAGCAATGAAACCAAATCCTAAAGAAGAAAAGTTGAAAAAGGTAACCATTCGCTCTAAATTTCTATGGAAGTAAGAGAGAAACTAATAAGGAAGTGGGGAATGTGATTGAAAAGAGCGACCATAGAGACATCATTTCCTCACTTTCACGTCTTTAAGAATTGCAACGCGCGTGTAATGCCTGGTTAAAATCTTTGGCATTAAAGAGCTGCGATTACTGCCTAACCAGCAGACAGATCGTAGCTCCTTTACTTCTTTCATCTGTATATATATAAAATTCTGGCCTTACTGACTGATTGACAAGCAAGCTACAGCCAAAACTATTAGACGCAAAAAGCTGAAATTTGGCATGTATGTTCTTTGGCGACCGCAAGGTTGCACTAAGTTGGTTGGTTCTCGAGGTAGTAGAGCCTTGCTGATTTCAGCATGAATGGGCCGGCTCGACCGGGGAAGTACGACCCTCTCACAGAAAATCGACGTAAAGTAACAGTACCTAAACTGTTGCGTTTCGTTCGGTGAGTGAGAGTGCCAGGCCCTATCCCTTCTCCCTCCTCCAACTCCTTATCCTATCTCTTTTCCCAACCCCAAGGGGCGGCAACGCACTTGTGACTCCTGTGGTGTTGCGGGTGTCCATGGGCGGCGGTAATTGCTTACCATCAGGCTATCCGTCTGCTCGTTTGCCGCCTATTATGACATAAAAAAAGAAGGTATTTTCTGAAATTCCTACGGGATCTGGCAGAAACAGTCAGATAAAAAATAGTGTGCTGGCATCCTCTCGTTTTATTATAAAGATTTGCACTGATCCACATGTCCAAGCCCTCACTTGCACCTTGCGAGATATACAGGTATTTCTACATATTCCACAGGTAGGTACTTATGTTCAAAGCTTTCAGTTAGAATCTCTAAGTAGTCGGAACAGGGCAGGTTGTTTGAAATTCGATTTATATCGAATATTCTTCAGACATACTGTCGTGTTGAGTTTTATCGTAGTTGCCTGTATTATAAGTTTGCGGCAACTTGGCGGGCGTAGCGTTAGAAAATATGTTTTTAGATTTAACTTTTATTTACGTTGTGGAAAATGCCGCCACTTTTACAACGTATTCAAAGATTTACTCCACACTTAGAGTAGTGGTTTGCTTCTGCTAGTGTGTCGAGTACCTTTGATTCGTTAGTTTTTATCGAAACAGTGCATCTTAAAACCAATCTTAATTATTTGATCCATTTGAACCAACTACATGGTTCACGTTGTGTCGTTCTTTGGTTTGATGTTTATAAAACTTGAAGCAAATTAGAAGTGATTTCCAGCTCTACTTATTATGTCTCCTTAAAATAAAAATATAAAATGTTCAAAGTTTGTCATATTTCTGCGATAGTCCACAAATTTACAAAATCCTTTCGTCTGCTCATAATACTGATATCGCCTCACTGATTCTCGATCAGAACATTTCAGATAATCTTATTTAATTTTCGGAAACACTCCGTAGTAATTTGCGTGCCTTGAGTTTATGAAAAATTCAACATCTGCGGAACATCACATGTCAATGTTCAATAGATCCGTCCATTACCGACAGGACAGCTCTTTAAAAACGAATTTATATACACCTATTCTACATTCATCATTTTATTCTCTCTTTTTGATGTGACAGTTGGAACCTGAATCGAAGTACTTATATTTTAATACAAACTTTTATATCTGTGTTTCAGTAGAAAAGGGGGTCACGATGCCTTTCGGTAGCTATTTCTTTGATTTCATAAACTACTACTAATAAACTCGTAGCTTTCTTGATTAAAAAGGACAATATTTCCCTAAGTATTCCTGCAAATAAATTCAGTCAATAAGTACCTAGAAAAGTTCCAATGTTGACAAAGCTTCATAAGGTTTATCAATTAAGAACTACTTAATGACAGTTCTGAATTCGCAAATGTTCACAGCTGATGATTATGGACTTTAATTCAATTACATACGGCGTAAAATATAATAGTGAGCGTATATTTCACCATTACCCGCCACTTTGGGGGCTAAGAGCTGGGCTCACCGCTGTCTGACAAGTTTCTGTTAAATATGGTTGATAAATTTTGAATTTATGATATGGAGATTATGATAAGCTGCGATAGCCTAGTAGAGAGACCGACAGACTGCTACGCAGAGGGTCCGGGTTCGAATCCACGGCGTGCACTGATGACTTTTCAGAGTTATGTGCGTATTCAATTATTGATTATCGCTTGCTAAACGGTGAAGGAAAACATCTTGAGGAAACCTGCATGCCGAGTTCTCCATAATGTTCTCGAAAGACATGTGAAGTCTGCCAACCCGCACTTAGCCAGCGTGGTGGACTAAGGCCTTACCCTTCTCATAGTGAGAAAAGACAGGTGCCCAGCAGTGGGACAGTTTAAAGGGCTGATGATGATATGGAGATATACAGTTTCACCAGCGCTGCATAGACCAGCGCTGGTGAAACTGGGCCTTAGGAGATTATACTTATTCTGCCATAATTGTCAACTACCACGCAAATTGGTATAATAATAATACGGAATCATTTAGTTTTTTTACTATCACTGACCTCAAGAAAACAAAGTTTAAGTCACATCAAAACAGCTTCATAAATCGTCCATTATCACCTCACTGGAAAACTAATAGTGCCTTCATAATACTCTTTGCCCTTCAACATCAATGACTTGTGAATTGTGAGTTAAGACATAAAGAGCAGGACATTAAATTTTTACAGTAGAGGACAGTGCAGATACTACTAGGAACTACGTGTTTTATACTCCTTGGTTAATGGAAAACGCAGTAATGGAGGTGGAAAATAGCGACACAAATGATCATTTTACGTCGAGTTTAAAGGGTATGGTAGAATTGGTTATTTGGTGTTATGGCTAAAGTTTCGATTAGGTTGGTAATTTTTTAAACGGTGGTCGCTATTTGTTGAAGATTGTTAGAATTATATTACATCGTGGATGACATCTAAAGAAATTGACTTTTGTCCTCATTTTCTTAATAAGTCATCATCCTTAGCGTTATCTCAGTTTCAACGCGGGATCCGCTTACTAGTCTAACTGGATTTGGCTGAATATTAGCTTTTCTACAGAGCAATAATTGTCTGTCTGATCTCCGCACCCCAAAGCAAAATAGCGATATTTCGTGGTTGGGACTACTTTCAGTTTATTACGATATACTGACGGCCTATAATGACTGTCAAAGATCTTCATGACAGCCGAGATTGACGGCTTAACGTCAATAATAAACAATTCCACACGCACGTAACTCCGAAAAGTTAGTGGTGCGCGCCGTGGGTTCGAACTCACTACCCTCTACATGGCAATCCGTTAGTATCTCCACTACGCTATCGCTGCCTTTTCCTTAATAAAGTATAACATATAAACACATATCCCTAGAAAAACGCTCGTGTTAGGACGTATTTGTATACGAATTCTCATTAAGTTTTCGTTTGTTAGACTATTCCTTTCCTCATAACTACTTCTGTATTAGCTGGTGGTGCAGCTCATACAGATTCGACAGTAGTGCTTATTGAATAAACGGACTTCTGAAACTTGTAAAGTACTTATTGTAACCGTAACAAATTAAATATGAATTGAATTTGTTTAGTGTTTTTAGTTGACGTTTACTTCTATTTCATCCTGCTTAAAAATTATAAAAAATCGAGTATTATTTATGAATCAATATCAACAGTGCATAGGGTTCCCACCAAGAACTAAGGGTCCCAAGCCAACTTCACCTGCAAGTGGTGCACCTGCCGATCAACGGACGAGGCTCTGGCAAACAAAATATCCCAATAAGCGGCAATAGGCTCGCCACCTATTACGTGGAATCAAAACACTGGCGAAAAGTGGGCGTTTAATATGCCTCTGCCTACCCCTTCGGGGAAACAGGCGTGAGTCTATGTATGTATGTATCCACAATGAAAGCTGACTTATTTATTTTATATTTAGACCTTAGAGGTTTTTCGAAACTTTATTTTTTTAATGTTAAGTATATATTCTATCTAAATAATTTTTATTAACTAAATGTACAGTGCACACGGTTAATTAACTCGTCCTTTTTATCAGGTTTTTATATTTTTTGGAACGTTCCGTCTGAAAGTTTTAACGTTATCTAATCAATCAAAAGGTTTTTTATTTGAAGCTGTCAAAAGAATTTTAAGTGCTGCTGCCTACATTAATGTAGGTGTTTAATGATCGATATTTTGCCGCTTTACTTAAATAAATAAGAAGATGGTCTGTGTTTATAATAAATTTGATAAAAGAATTTTCATATTCACCCGAACCTGTTACTACTCACTAATCGGGTGTTCATTTCTGTCAGTTCAACTTGAGCAACCGTAACCATAACTTACGTAGAGTGGGTACGCTTTGCATGGAGGCAGATTTAAGATTAATATATAACATTTTGATACTAGCGACACATTTTATAGTATATTCATACTAAATATCATACAAATCTGTATAATGTTTGCGACGTTAAAATGCAAAATACTTACAATTACTTTTCATGTTGATTGCAGATGTTGGTGGACAAAACACTTCGGAGATGATTGATATAAAAATAACCATAAGTCAAAAATTCCCGTCGGACAAAAACCATCACTTGTTTACACTTTAAGAACCCAGCACAAACAGTGCAGGCCAAAACAAACATGAAAACGGGACGAGGCTAAATAAAACCCTCTAAAAACCGCAACGTAACGAGCAAGCTAATAAATAATAAAATATTGGAGTTCCATCGTAAAGCGATTTAGTACTAGCAGCTGACAAAATGATAAAAAGTTTTATTTTCATCACAGATTGAATGAAGAAAGATCACGGACACGCAATAATATTTTAATCTGTGGAATGAAACGACTTCTTAATTACTTAACTCAGATGTAATATTCTACGAAAAATACTATGCTACAGCCAATATAAGCTCTCCGGAGCTTAGTGTTCGAAATGTTAGTCAATACTATGAGCCCTAGTAAACTTCTTTATAAATAATAATATAACGGAGCTGCTACAAATACCCCTTGATTGCCGTGGTATTTCGGCAGCTTCAAGATCGAACGAGGCGTTGCTCCTTCAACTTAATAAATTTCAGTATTTAGTTTAAGAAATAAAAGTAAATAGCATTGCTTTCAGAAATAAAATAGCAATCAAACAATAAACCGTCGATAAAGCAGTATTCATTATACGTTCGCTATAAGACCCATAATATCAACTATTTTAACGACATCAGTAACAACGAAGTAGCAAATTGGCGTAAGTGGGCCGCTCAAATACGTTTAGAGAGAACTCGAGTTCGAACCTGGGTCAAGAATCGTCTTTTTGAGAATTAATCTACACGCTCACTATATTTGTTAAAAAATTGAGCGAAGTTTATAACAACAAGACACAGAAAAATATCAAAATATTTATTTAACAAATTTCTACCGAAGTAATCTATAAAACAACGCTACAGAATGGACTCAGAATATAACAACATTACTCATCGGAAACCCAGAACAAGTTCATTAGGATATCTTACCAACTTAACAAACACAAATGAAGAAACCATGTTTGATAGTACGATGCTTAGCATACCTGACAGCCTACACGAAAACAGTGATGCAATAAGTGAACTAAAAGTACTTACAATGCAATTACAGAGCGCGCATCAAGAAGTAGAAAATTTGAATTGTGAAAATTTCCGCCTAAAATGCGACATTCAAAATATGACTAGACAATTGATACATACAAAAAAATTTGTTCAACATTAGAAAGGAAAAGTAAAGCTTCGTCACAATCCGCACGTGAAAGCAAAACACTGGCAAATAGAAATACGACACAATGTTATGATGATTGTACTGAAAGTCCAGTCATAATGCGTAATAAGGAGAACCAAACCTGTAGCAATTTGGAAGCAAGAAAAGAAACAGTTACACAAGAATCATCTTCTCAACATCATTTACAAAGTAATATTAGGCTGTCAATTTCTGAAAATCGAATAAAAACGAAAAATAAATTGTGCATTTTAAGTAACAGTAATTATAAAGACTCATCACTATCGATTATCGACGACGTATTTTCTGATTACTTTGACTATTGCCATTATAGAAAACCAAACAGCACTGTAAATGAACTTTTGAACAACATAGAGAACAATTTAAAAGACTTCACCTTAAACGACTACTGTATATTATTGATTGGAGAAAGTGATCTTGAAGGACGATAAAAACCATATAAAAACTATAAACATTCTGAAAGATACCTTGACAAAACTAACTCCTACAAATGTTATTGTTTGTGGCCCTGTATATGTGACTGGTGCGCCTATATATAATTTCAAAGTTGACATGTTTATTAATCTCTTATACATTGACATTCAAAACAATAAATATGCTTATCTATTTGATAGTAATACTGATCTGTCACTAGAAATGTTTTCAAATTCTACTGGAAAACTAAATAAACATGGCATGAAAAATATATATCGACGCATAATGGATAACATTTTAATTGATTTTAGTATATGTCACGATAATTATAAATTAACAAATAATAGGAACTCCCTTATACACTGTAATCCTGCCAACGTTTTAACAACTTCGGTACCAAACAATGAAAAGTATATTACTTCCCAGTTTTTTCTCTGAAGGACATATATATGTACTACACCAGAATATTGCAGGATTACTTAATAAAACAGAAGCTTTATGTGTAAATTTGGAAGAACTCAAAGATAACGATAAGTGTATTGACGTTGTATGTATTAGCGAACATATCATGTCATCGGTACATAATGTAAGCATAGATTTACCGAATTATAGTTTGGCTGCATCTTACTATCGACATAACAGTAAAAGAGGAGGAACATGCATTCTATTAAATAAAAAACATAAATATAAGGAAATAAGTGACATTAAGCAATTTTGCGTTGATCATGCATTCGAGTGTTGTGCAATTGAGCTTCTTTTTTATAAATTTTTAATTATCTGTATATACAAAGTACCCGAACAAAATAATTTGTATACGTTTTTCAACAGGCTAGAATTTTTTTTGACTTACATAAATAAATATTAATATAATAACATTTTAATTGCTGGTGATTTTAATATAGACATTTTAAAGCGTTATAATAGTACTTTAGATTTTGAATGCCTATTATTAAATTATAATTTTAGTTTGTCATTAAATGAACCGACGAGACTATCTAGTCGAAGCTGTATAGACAATTTTGCACATAACTTAAAAAAGAAATGTAAGACCGAGATTTTAGAATTAGGTTTATCGGATCATACAGCCCAATTAATAAAACTGCCCGTTAAACAAGTGTTTGCATTAAAATCTTGGCGAATCACCAAACGAGATTATAGTTTGGAAAACATTAAAAAATTTAAAGAATGTATCAAGAACATGTCTTTTTCAAATATTTATCAAACCGATAATCCGAATACAGCATACCAATACTTTATAAATGACTTCAAACTTCTTTATGACTTATGTTTCCCCAAAATACATATTTTTATGAAAGTCAACTGCAAGCCAAAATGGGTATCACGAGGAATAAAAGCTTGCAGCAGAAAGAAAAGAGATTTACTTTGGCAATTTAGACTAAAACCCACACAAGAAAATAAATCAAAGTATCAAAGTTATTGTAGATTATTTAAGAAGATCATAATGCTAACTAAACGTGCTCAAAATAATTACAAAATAAATAGTGCATATAATAAATGTAAAGCAGCTTGGCGAATTATAAATAGTGCCAGACCTAATATCCCCAAAGAAGATATTTCCAGCATTAAAATTAACGAGAAACCTACAAATAATCCCATAGAAATTGCGAATGCTTTTAATGACTATTTTATCAATAAAGTTAAACCAATTCCAGGTTCAAATAAAAATGTAACTGCATTAATAAATACACAATTAAAATCTATGTTTCTTGCTCCAAGCACGCCGCATCATATTTACAAAATAATCAATAATTTAAAAAATACTAATAGTGTAGGACACGACGGCATATCATCAAATATTATTAAAGCGGTTAATGAAGACATATGTAACCATTTGAGTCAAATAATTAACTTATCTATATCGACAGGCATATTTCCAGAAAATCTTAAAATAACAATTATAAAGCCATTATTTAAAAACGAAAATAAAGAGTTAATGCAAAATTACAGACCGATTGCTTTACTTTCAGTATTTTCAAAAATATATGAAAAATATCTTTATCAGGAAATTTATTCGTATCTAGAAAGAAATAAAATATTATGCAGTGAACAGAATGGTTTTCGTAAAAACAAAACCATCAATATTACAATCTATAATTTTATTAATAATGTTTTAACGCACATGGATAAAAAATCCCCCGTATGTGCGATCTATTGTGATATGTCCTCCGCTTTTGATTGTGTGTGTCATAATATTCTGCTTAATAAACTTCATGCTTATCTTGTCAGAGGCAATGTTTTAAACTTAATTAGATCATATTTAACAAACCGACAGCAAATAACAGAAATTAATAAAATCGTTTTTAACACAAAACGCCAAGAAACTTACACCTCAAATAGGCGTTACGTACCACATGTTGTACCCCAGGGTAGTGTTTTGGGGCCACTCCTATTTATACTATATATTAATGACTTACCAAATGCTACCAAGCAACCCTTGATATTATTTGCTGATGATAGCACGGCCACCATAGCATATAAGGACACAAATAATATAAATCTGACATTAATGACGCATTGAAATCCATAATCTATTGGTTAAATAATAATAATTTGAAAATTAATTTAATGAAAACGAACATTATGCATTTCGGACAACGACTACAAAATTCGTTAAATGTAAATGTAGTATATGAAAATATAACCATTAAAGAAGCTACTGTTACTCGATTTCTAGGTTTAAATATTGATAACAAATTAAATTGGAAGGAACACATTGACATTGTATGTAAAAAAATCAGCGGTCTGTCTTACGCCTTACATAAATTAGCTGCTATTATTAACACAGATGAGTTACTTTCGGCATATTACGGACTCGTGGAATCCATCCTTAGATATGGTGTAATTTTTTGGGCATATTCTACAAATAAGGATATGGTGTTTAAAATGCAAAAGCGATGCATTCGCGCTATGTTTGGTATTAAAAGTACCGAAAGTTGTAAGCCTTTTTTTCATAAAGTACAACATTCTCACACTTTCATCACTTTACATTATTGAGACAGCTCTATTTGTCAGGAACAACCCTGATCTATTTCCTAAACTATCTGATTACGTCAGCCGAAATCGCCGTGATAATGATAGAAGTAGTGTAGAATTGGGGTTTCTGGATCACAGATCCAGAAACCCCAATTCCACACTTGAATTATAAGACTTTTTTTTTGTCACCAATTCAATCATTCAGCTATTCTAGTCTTCTTTCTTTTGCCCGACCCAGGAATCGAACCCGAGACCTCCCGATCAACGGTCGCATTCGCTATCCACAGGACCATGGAGGCAGTCATAATTAAATCGATTTACCCGTAAATATTCGCATATGAATCACACTTGATGTGAACTGGGTTATTAGTCAATTAATATTATAAGTAATCTCATTAATTATTATAATTACTTACTCAATAATTTTTTAATCATTCAGAAAAATACTTATTCACAATAAGGCAATGCTTATTCGTTCAAGTAAGTATTCGTTATATGATCTAATCACTAAGATGTCATGTTGATATGTAATCGATTCAACTTTGTGACCTAATGAGAATGGAATGCGTGCTCATCGCTGTCGACCGCTGCCTTATATACTCGTATAAAACAATAGGTGTTTAAATTGTGCTAAATTGTAGAAATAAAACTAAATATCGTTTCATTATTTTTATTAAATACTCATAAAACAATCAAGCAATGAAATAAACTATCATCATTAATTATTAATATCATACATTATTTGATTATAATTATATAATATAATAATTTAATCACATAAGAATTATTTGAATTACATCATTTACAAAGTGCCTACCTAGTTGAAATATTTTAGTAAAATACATTCGCTTATGAATTACATACCTATCTTTACGAAAATTTTATATGTCTTAGTGGATATTAAGTAAGTATGTACCTACATACTATGCGGTGTAGTGTATAATTTTATTAAACCTATGTTTTTGGCTCGATATCCTCTTGAATCTTGGCAATTAATTCTCTTGTACTTGAATATATATCATCAAATAATATAGTTTTGACGACGTGCTGAACGCACACATCAGCTTCACAGTTACATATCTGTTGTTGGGAATTTAGGAAACTGTCCGCATCGTAGATTTCAATCTTTATTATTTTTGTCCCTCGCGTGACCGGTTTCTTAATGTATTGAAAAATAATTTGTTCTGTTTTCGATCTCTTGCGAGTAAGACCGAGAGTTTTTTGGCCAGGTCGCTGATGATGTTGAACTGATGGTTGATCCACGGGT
This sequence comes from Euclidia mi, assembly GCA_944739405.2. NCBI lineage: Eukaryota > Metazoa > Arthropoda > Insecta > Lepidoptera > Erebidae > Euclidia > Euclidia mi. The sequence goes on along the minus strand of OX123200.2, from coordinate 59,531,920 downwards.
ATAAAATTGAATAGTTCTTCTGTGTCCTGAAAATAACATGAGTCCTGTTAAAATACTTTCCAACACAAAACAGTACAAAATGGAGTTATGTAAAATACTGGCTGCCTAATGTCCAATGAATAGCGTATGCGTCTGCTGATCGAGAGGTCCCGGGTTCGATTCCCGGATCGGCAAAGTGTTTACTGAGTTTTCCTAATTCTTAGTAGCAGCTCGAAGTCTGGAAATGTGCCCGATGATGGCACTAGGCGTGCCCCTCCTATTACGTGGCACCTAAAAATTCATAGAATGGCGAAATGTGGATGTAGTATCACACCTCTGCTTGGCCCTTCGGATTGGTATGAGTGGTGTGTGTATGAATGAATAAATAAAGGTAGAAATAAATTTAACACCAATTCAACTAGGAATCGAACTGCTTGTACTTATTTTGACTATAACTTACTCAAAAACTATTCTCTACAGGTCATTTACAGGAATGATGGCCATTCCATCCGCATTTTATGTTAGTATAAAATTAAATAAATGAATTATAAAAGTGTTTGTGCAAGTATTTGTTTTTTTTTTTCAGTTATTGAATTGAATATTCAATAGCTCGGTAACCATAATGCTGTGTGAAACATGATTTAATCACGGTGCGAACATTACGAAAAATTGCTACACAATAATTATAAATAAAATAAAATATTACTCACCGACATATTGATAGGCTGCTTGCTCTCACTCGCTGTTATAATTCAACTAATTTATATTTATTTTTCCCCTCATATTTTATCCTTTATATAGATTTAAAAAAAAATCTCTTCTAAAGACATAAAGTTCAAATTGGTTACGAAATTATCTTTACTTCAAACGTGACAATGTAATTCTATATTCGAGACAATACGGCACCATACCGCCTCAGCTTGCATTCCTAATATTAAAGACAACACTGACTTACCGAAACCGGCAAAGCAACCGGCGTGAAACATACTAATTATGCGTCCCGGCTGCCATTTTACACTTGTTCTCGTCGTACCACGGAGGCACAACTCAAATCATCCATGCACTTAGTGCACGGATGTGTACAATGCATAGTCCACATAAAATACTCTTTTGTATCTACGCAGATTAAAAAAGGAGAACCTTTATGTGTGTATGTTTGTATGTCATTATTCTATTCTATACTTGGTATGAGAAATATATCGGTCTTTTAAAGCTAGTTTTCACCTGCGTTAAATATCTACTACGAGTATACCGGTTTATCTTCTATACAATTGTTGGTAAAAACAAACACTACATATCACATAATTACATGTACTTACCTACATAATCAAACTGAATTGTATATAATGTAAAAGTTTAGTTTTTTTCAAGATGCGTGAACAAAATCTAATATTTAGTTAATGATCAAAAATAAATCTCATCTAAGAGGAGACAAATCCAGGTGCAATTATAGTATGTGATTGCTTTTTAATACAAATAAAACATAATACGCTGTAATTGAATGTTATTTTGTATCTTGCACTATGCACATAAAGTAGAAATTATATGATCTCAAATATGTTACTAAGTGATTTTATGCAACATAATCTATTTTCATATTTGGTGATAGAGTTGACGAAGCGTTTTATCTATGTACTCCTTATTCCTTAAATGGGATTCTATAGTGAGGATTTACAACTATTTAAGAGGGCAGCTGCCGAAGCTGAATCACAACAAATCTTCATCTAGAAGCAGTCACATCTGAACTTGAAACTACCTCTACTACCTACCTAATTCTACCATAATGTAAGTATTCACTTTTCAATAATGACTTAATCTTCTTCTATTATATAATAACTTTTTATTTAATATACTGGTCCCTATTATTACATTTCTTGCCTGTGTTAGAGTATGCCATTCGCTCTAACTTCATTCAACACATTAATAATGAATTACATTAATAAAAAATATTATTGATATTTTTCTTACTATTCAATCATTCAAGCATTTCTTTCATTCACTTATCTGATGACACAATTAACTGTTTACTAATTGAAAAAGATGTAGTTTGACTGCTTACTAATTCTTTGTACTATTAATTTTCAGGTCTAAGCACACCGCTGAGCATCTTTTCCCCTCCGAGGACGAGTCGTCCGACGAGGTGCAGATGAAGGCCAAGCCAAAAGAAAATAAAAAGCGCAAGCCAACATCAAGCTGTGCGTCGCAGCCGTCCACGAGCAAGAAGAATAAGCCCACCATTCATCCCATCACTCCTGTGACCAAGTCAACAGCTCGTGACTTGTTCGGAGACGACAGCGACGACGACGACCTTCAAGTGGCGGCTGACAAGAAGCCTCCACCGATTTACTCGTATATTACGAGGAGATTGGCGAACGGCTTCTCTCGCCAAATTAACGAGGAGAAGAAAGGTGCGTTCTATGTAGAACTGAAAATTTATAAATGTGACGAGATAGAGCGAGTCCAACCCGTAAATAGGTGGCGTCACTCTATTATTACGGTCAAAGATAAAACTGATGACGATTCAGAGTCTTGGCGCCACCTTAACGCATATATAGCGAGCGTTAGAAAGGATTTCAAGAACTGCACTCCGACATTTATAGGCTCGTACCAATAATTTAAATTACCTATTATTGTTATTTTAAGCATAGTAATAATTATGTACTAATTATAACCTTATTATTTGTATTTCGTAGGTAGGCACTCTTGTGGATTATATAACTTACATTGTAATCGAATAATTAAATTATCAATTAAACAATTTAGTATGATATCTGTCGTATTTCTTTTGTTTTCAGTAACACAACCCAGCGATGACCCATCAGCAAGTTCTGATAACATTATTGATAATACTGATACATGTCGAATTGATATCCCCGAATATAATATGAATGTTGATGAGCGTGATTATTTATCAAAGACAATTTATTGTGAGAAATGTAAAATTTATATCCTCGAACATAAATACAGACATCATAAGAGAACGAATATCCACAAATCGAATTGTTTAATAAAGTCAAGGTTTAAAAATATTGATATTATTGCTACAGCATTCAAAAACAGAATTATGACTTATCGTTTAAATCCATCATATTCAGAAAACGAGTACCTTACGCCTGAGATGTTCTTAAATGACAAACGAAAAGATATCTTTAAAATTATTAAGTTTTCCTTATTAAGAAATACATGCATTAAAGTTAACTTTGAGCTTTTTGCTTATTTTTTACTACCTAAATTAAATGAGCAGCAACTCAAATCATTTAATACGAAATATGAAATTATATACCATAGTACTGATTTTAATGAGATATATTTAAATTTAATAGAGACATTTAAAAGAAAATTTACCGAATTTGAGCATTGTGAGTCTGGTTGGTCATTTGTTTCTATAAATCATTTAGAGATAAATATAAATAAGTATTCCCCTATGCGGGGTGGTACTTATTTGGAATTACCCAAGGCTATTAAAAATACAAAGAGTTGTTTGAATATACAAAATAATGATGAATACTGTTTTTTATGGAGCATAGTTGCTGCATTATTTCCAGCCAAAAATAATGTGTGCAGGACGAACTCCTATCCACATTTTAGTTCAATATTTAATTTACAAGGTATTTCATTTCCTCCTTCTCCAAGAGATATTAAACTTTTTGAAAAAAATAATTCTGAGATAAGTATTAATATATATGGATTGGATGAACGTGATAAAGTAACAGGTCCTCTTTATATTACGAGTGATAAAAAAGATAAACACATTAACTTGTTATATTTTGAAAATAAAAATACAGGTCATTATTGTTTGATAAAAAACCTTTTGCGGCTAGTACGACGACAAGTGTCATGCCATAAAGGTACAATGTACTTATGTGAAACATGTTTACAATTTTTTACTTCCAAAACAAAGTATCATTCCCACAATTGCTCTAAAATTTTAACTATACTACCTGACAAAAACAGTATTTTACAGTTTAAAAATTATGAACGAAAGCAAAAAATTAATTTTGTTATATATGCTGACTTTGAAAGTATATTATTGAACTATAAAGAGGAAGAGAATAATAAAAATACAGTTAAAAATAAATTACATGAACCATCTTGTTTTGCATTTTATGTGTGTTGCTCACATGATAGCAGATTGAATAAATTTGTAACATACAGAGGATCTGACTGTGTGGAAGTATTCATTAAAAGATTGATAGAAGAGGCAAAGTTAATTCATAATATTTTAATAACAAAAAAACCCATGAAACCTCTCACGACCGAGCAAATTGATTGTTATTTAAAAGCAACTTTATGTCATATATGTAATGATTTATTATTTGACGATAAAGTTTGTGATCATGACCACATTACAGGCGAGTATAGAGGTGCAGCACATTCGCATTGTAATTTAATGTATAGAGTGTGTCCATTTATACCTATTATATTCCATAATTTGGCTGGGTATGACTCTCATATATTCATAACAGAATTATCTAAATATGATGGTGAAATAAAAATAATTGCAGAAACTAAAGAAAAATATTTAACCACAACTAAAATAATAAATACAGGAAAAGGAAACAAACCAATTCAAATTAAATTTATAGATTCATTTCAATTTCTAAATTCAAGTCTTGATAATCTGAGTAAAAGTTTAACAGAAAGTGATTTTATTCATCTATCATCGTATTTCCCAGATAAAAAGCAATTCAATTTATTACAAAAGAAAGGTATTTATCCTTATGAATATATTTGTTCATGGCAGAAATACGAAGAAAAACAACTTCCTGCAAAGGATGATTTTTATAACACTATACAGTTGAAACATATATCTGATGATGATTATCAACATGCTCAAACAGTGTGGAAATACTTTAACATAAATTTTCTTGGTGAATATACTGACTTATATTTAAAGTGTGATGTTCTATTATTATGTGATGTATTTGAAAATTTCAGAAAAATTTGTTTGTTGCATTATAAACTCGATCCTGCGTATTACGTAACATCACCTGGATTGAGTTGGGATGCTATGCTTCTTTACACTGGTGTTCGCTTAGAATTAATTAATGATTTAGAAATGTATAATATGTTGGAAAAAGGTATCCGTGGAGGGTTGGCTCAATGCTCTCACCGATACGCCAAAGCTAATAACATTTATTTACCTCATTTCGATAATTCCAAACCATCCTCATATTTAATGTATTTAGACTGTAATAATCTATATGGATATGCAATGACACGAAAATTACCAATTTCAGAATTTAAATTCATGTCACATTACGAAATAAATAATTTCAATTTATTTGATATTTCAGATAACGCTGATTATGGCTATATTTTAGAAGTAGATATAGAGTATCCAGATCATTTACATAATTCACATAGTGATTTGCCTTTTGCTCCTGAGAAATTCATACCTATTGGAGGGAAAACACAAAAATTAATTGCAAATTTGTATGATAAATATAACTACATCATTCATTATGTTCATTTAAAAGAATGTCTTAAAAATGGTCTAATTTTAAGAAAAATTCATAGAATACTTTGTTTTAGACAAGAAAGTTTTTTGAAAAAGTATATAGATTTGAATACTACGCTACGACAGGCTGCTTCAACATTCTTTGAAAGAGACTTCTTTAAACTTTTAAATAACTCAATATTTGGTTAAACAATTGAAAATAAACGTAAACATGTCGATGTTAAATTGATAACCAAATGGAGTGATCATTTGAATAAAACGAATAAAGTAATAGGTGCTGAAAAAATAATTACAAAGCCTAATTTAAAAAATATTACTGTATTCAACGAAAACTTTTTAGCCGTACAGCTGAACCCAGAGAAACTTATTTTAGATAGACCAATATATATTGGATTTGCGGTGTTAGAATACTCCAAGCAACATGTGTACAATTTTCATTATAATATCATTAAGAGTAAATATGGTGATAAAGTTAAATTATGCTATACTGATACAGACAGTTTATTGTATCTAATACATACTGAAAATTTTTATAAAGATATGCGTGATAATATTTCACATTATGATACAAGTAATTTTGAAACTAATAATCCTTATTGTATACCAAAAGTAAATGAAAGAGTTAAAGACGAATTAGGAGGAGATCCAATCAGTGAATTTATAGGGTTAAGAGCAAAGCTGTATTGTATTAAATCGTTAAACACACAAATAAATAAAGCTAAAGGCGTATCAAAACCTATTTCTAAGCGTTTAACATTGTATAACTATAAAGATGTTTTATTTAAAAACCTAACACTAAAGTGTAAAATGAATATGATAAAATCAATGAAACATGTACTGTTCTCTCAAGAAGTAAATAAAGTAGTCTTAAATAGAATAGATGATAAGAGGTATACACTGAGAAATCAAATTGACACTGTGCCTTGGGGTCATTCCAGCCACATTTGTTAACAGCTGACTTATTTTGTATAAAAAATATGTTTAACATAAGTACTTAATTATAATTTTAATTCTAAGAATATTATGTATAGATTATGTACTACACACAAGACTAAAATATAAGATAAGTTGAATAATTATGTGTTTTATTTTAATATATTGTAATGTTTATTCCAACACCTCTACTTATTATTATTATTGTACTCGTATTATTCTAATATCTGACTTGGAACTATCTGGTTATGTTTAATAAACAATGCATGGGATGCATGAAAATAGCCTCCTCGAGTGACGCTACATACTTATAGCACTAGTAGGTACGTCCGGCGCGTCCTGGGCAGTCAGCTTCGGTATCAATGTTGTTGACTGGCTAATATTTTCACCACTATAATATTTATTCCTACATGAAACGTCGATCATGAAAAAGAATGATTTCAGATGCCCTAAATAGTATAAATACAGCTGCAAATGTTCTTGATATATTAGATTTAAATATGAAGTGGGTTAAGCATCCAGTATCCTTAGAAGTTAAAAATATTGATGTGAAAAAAAATAAACTGCATCCGAAACATAGCGTACTTCTACCGAACAATATACGATGTATAATATGCGGTCCCTCGAATTGTGGAAAAACGAACGTCATGATTAGCTTGTTAATACATCAAAATGGTTTAAAATTTCAAAATGTTTATTTGTATTCCAAAACAAGCCTACAACCAAAATATTGTTTTCTAAAACAAATCTTAGCAAGAGTACCAAAAGTAAAACTGTTCACTTTTGAATTCGATGAGGACGTTATTCATCCTAATGACGCCTTACCAAATTCTATAATAATATTTGATGATGTGGTTGGTGAAAAACAAATGAATATACGGAATTATTATACAATGGGAAGGCATAGAGGAATAGATTGTTTTTATTTGTCTCAGACTTATACAAAAGTACCGAAGCAGTTGCTACGTGACAATGTTAATTTTCTAGTTATTTTTAAACAGGATGATTTGAACTTGAAGCATATTTATGATGAACATGTTAGTTCTGATATGGATTGGTCTAAGTTCAAAAATATTTGTTCTAAAATATGGCTGACACCGTACGATTTTTTGACTATTAATAAAGACTGTGAACTAAACAATGGCAGATACAGACAATCATTTGACAACTATATAAATTTTGAATAACTAATAAAAAGCATTTTTATGATCATGTCAGTTCTTTCAGAGACAGAAAATAATAAATCGGTTTTATATTTTGACTGAAGATATAAATAAATACATTCGTTAAAAATGATCAGTGTTATCAATTCTCTGGTTGAATACAGTGTCGAGTAATAATATGGAGGAAAAAATTAAATTAGAATTAATTAAGTCTGTTGACTCAGTAAAAAATAAATTAAAACAGATGAAAAACCAGGAATATGAAATGAATTTATCCCTCGATAAAATACTAAAACCTGTTTCGGAGCCTCTCCAAACATTAGTGAATTTAAAAAAGAAACCGCTGGATAATGAACTAATAAAAAATGAGACAAATTCAGAAGTATTTGAATCAGATGAAAGTATTCAAAGTTGTTCTACTAAGTGTGATGATTTTTATGATGCCGATTTAAATATTGCAAGTGCATCTAACAGCAAAGAAAAAGGTAATAATTTAGAAATGTCATTAGAGGGTGAAGATGTCTACGGAATTTATGAGGGTCTAAATGTACCATTTGGAATAAGAACTGATAATAACCAATTAATGATAGGTAACTCAAAAGTATCATTTTCAAAAATTGACAGTTTGGATGCAAATAATATATTAATGGTAAAAATTGACGACAAAACTTACAATTTAACTCCAGGCCTGAAAGAACTTTTGCTTCGAAAAAAACCTGATCTGACATCAATAACGAGCGAAGATAAAATTGTATATAAAAATATATTACTTCAAACAAATGCGCATAAGAGAGATTTTAATCCTAAGGGTCAAATGAGAGGTGATAAAGGAAATAAATATCGAGATATAATCAAACCCTTGTTTTCTAATATTTCGAATGATAAATATCATATCAAACATGGAGGTAGTTTGCCTAAACTCAAGAAATATAAAACCCAAACTGACTTGGTATATTGGGATGACCCTAATGAATTGGTTGAAAGGTTAAAATTGTTGATAGCTTCAAGAGATGCTGGTAATACGAATCACGATAATGAAATTTTATCAATAATTGAAGAATTGAAAGAAGCTCGAGTAATAAAGGAATAAATAAATAGATGTGCTATATAGTTTTTATTTTAGTATTATACAGTCATTCATTATGATCATTGGCCAATTATTGTTAACGCAACGTGGATATTTTACTTCCCGCATATCTGGTTGTTGAATTCTTAGTAGGTACTACTCGCTTCAGAGTTATACAAACTATAAGATAAATTCCGAACTTATTATGAGCAAAGCCGATATAGTCAATGAAATTCATAAAAATGCGAGGATACATTTTCCACGTAGAAAAGTTATTATGAAGGATATAGATGATTTATGGCAAGCAGATTTAATTGATATGCAATCAGTTTCTAAGGAAAATAAAAGCTTTAGATTTATTCTTGCCGTTATTGATACGTTTTCTAAGTATGCTTGGACTTTTCCCTTGAAAAGTAAGAATAAAGACGACGTATATAATACATTTAAACTTTTGTTGGATAAAGGACGTATCCCGAATAATCTACAAACTGATAATGGAACAGAATTTTATAACAACAAATAAATTTGTTGTTATAAAATTATTATTAAAATTCTCTCATGAAATCATATAATATTAATCATTATTCAACCTTCTCGACAAAGAAAGCTTCAATAGTTGAAAGATTTATCAGAACATTGAAATCTAAATTATACAAGGAATTTAGTTTACAGGGTAATTATAATTGGATAAATAAAACACTCAATAACGTTACATATAGATATAACCACACCAAACATCGAACAATTGACGAAATTCCAGCAAAGGTTAGTGATATTAATAAAGCACTTGTATTAAAAAGATATCTTATGTTAGTAAAAAAAGTTAATACTAAGAGTAAGTTTAAAGTAGGGGATTATGTGCGAATCAGTAAGTACAAAGGTACATTCGAAAAAGGATACACTCCCAACTGGTCGACAGAAGTATTTAAAGTTAGAAAAATACAAAACACAACCCCTGTCACTTATTTAATTGAAGACACAATCAGAGGTCATCCCATTTTAGGAGCATTCTACGCTCAAGAACTTCAAAAGACAAAACATCCTAATGTATACTTAGTCGAAAAAGTTCTTAGAAGAAAAGGAAACGAGGTTTTGGTAAAATGGTTAGGTTTACCCTGCTCTGAAAACAGCTGGATTAATAAATCGAATATATTGTAATTAAACCTATATATTAAACATTATTTTGATGATCAATCAGTATTATAATGTGTTTAGGAGAGATTAGTCTTCTCAATTGGTTTATAAATAATTTACCATTTGAATTACATATACCAGGATACAATTATTGTGGACCTGGTACCAAATTAAAGAAAAGACTTTTACGTGGTGATAAGGGTATAAATAAATTAGACGAATATTGCAAAGAACACGATATTGCCTATCACAAATCTTCAAATTTGAAAGATAGACATAAAGCAGATTTAGTTTTAATGAAAATGGCAAGGAAACGCACGGTTGCTTCTGATGCGAGTGTAAGTGAAAAGATTGCAGCCCATGTAGTAAATAAAGCTATGTTGGCTAAAGTTAAAACTGGTGCTGGCTTAAAACATCATGATCGTAAAACAAAATATTTAAGAAAAATGAAGCTTGATTTGAAAAATAAATTTAAGAATGTGATTTCTAAAACAAAAAAACATATACAAAAATTAAAGCCAAAATGCAGGGAAAAAGCAATAGAATTAGCTATGGCTGCTACAAGAGAAATCATTGATGATTCGTCTATAAAACTTCCTCGTATTATTCCTTTACCAAAAACTGGTGGAGTACTGCCTTTAATTCCAATTTTTGCGGGATTATCGGCGACTGGAGCCTTAGCAGGTGGTGCGGCCGGTATTGCTAAAACTATTAATGAATACAAGATGTTTAAAAAGCGTTTCGCTGAATTGAAGAGGCATAATGAGAAAATGGAAGCTCTTTGCATCGGAAGAGGATTACATCTTAAACCTCATAAAAATGGACTAGGGATTTACGTATCGAAACAAAAAAACTAAAGTATCGGCTACCCAATCGTCCTTTATCTAACTTAGACATTTTGAAATATGGAAATAGTATTCCCTATTTTCGAGGGGTCTTTATGCGAGATGAACTCCCAACACAACCTTTTAAAAAAGAATGTGGTGTCATTAATTTAGATACTTCCAAAAATCTCGGTTCTCATTGGGTAGCCTATGTAAAATATAATGATTACATAGAATATTTTGATAGTTATGGTAATCTTAAACCCCCAAAAGAATTTATAAGATACTTAGGTTCTAATATAAGCTATAATTATGACAATATACAACGTGATCACCCTTTTAATTGCGGGCATCTTTGCTTAAACTTTTTGAAGAATTTTTGGGATGGGTGCAAGATAAAATAAACAAGATACTTCAGCATTGTTCAGTATGTAAGCATGTCTATAACGGTAACTATCTCCGGAAATAAATCAGAATTGACTTCATACTTTCAACCACCTTTGAGTTTATCTGGTCAATATGAGTGTGGTTTACTATACTTTTCTGTATTAAACTCAGTACATCATTTTCGTGATAATATTCTACCTGTTATTAGAATTGAATGTGATTTAGTGTACGGTTCTTACTCCAACGGATTACCAGTTCATGTAATTCACGAATTTATAGCTAATACTGCTACAGGTAATTGGTGCATAGAATCACCACAAAACGTTATTTATTTTCCTGTAAACAAAACATTAATTACATCTATATCTATTAAGATTGTTGATCAGTCCGGTCAGTGCATTGACTTTGGAAAAGAACAAATTGAACTACGCCTTCATTTAAAAAAGACAAAATGATCTTGTATTATAAAAGCCCTGCAGTTAATATAAAACGCCTTACTTCTTCTAAAGCATTTAAGGTGCAAAGACGTAGCAATCAAGTGAAGAAATTGACGAAACCGAATAAAGATTTTCTTAAAGCCCTAGGATTCCAAATATGAATATACTACAGGTTGCTGAGTTACCACACTTTGATACTTCGATTGAAAGTTACGAAGTCCATTCTTACAATCCCTACAATAACAGTTTTAGAGAAAATGATGAAATCAGAATTCCCGTACACCAACAAGACGTATATGTGCTGCCATCAGCCAGCTCAATTTACATCGAAGGTGAAGCAAAACTCATCGGAAAAGATGGGAATCCGATCAAAAAACCTGTTACGTTCACTAATAATCCTGTTATGTTTTTGTTTCAAGACATCAGATACGAAATAAACGGAATTGAAATAGATCGTATGAAAAATTCTGGCATAACTTCAACAATAAAGTCATATATTTCATTAAACGAAGCAGAAAATAAAGTAGCTGCATTATGGGGTTGGAATTTGGCCGGATTTAAAAGCGATGGTCATTTTAGTGCAGTAATACCGTTAAATAAAATTTTCGGGTTTGCTGAGGATTATAATAAAATTATAATTAATTGTAAACATGAACTAATAATGAATAGAAGCAATTCAAATTTAAGCAGTGTCATACTTAGTGATGATATTACTCATTTTAAAATAGATATTCAAAGAGTGCAATGGCGGGTGCCACATATAAAAGTCTCAGATCGGGAACGACTAACACTATTGAAATATTTGGAAAAAGATAAATCTACTCAAATGGCATTTAGAAATTGGGATTTGTATGAATATCCTATACTCCCCAAATCTACAAAGCATTCTTGGTCAGTTAAAACGGCTTCACAGTTAGAAAAACCAAGATATGTAATTTTCTGCTTACAAACTAATAGAAAAAGTAATAAATCAAAAGACAGTTCCCTATTTGATCACTGTGACGTAACAAACGTAACGCTATTTTTGAATTCTCAATATTACCCCTACGAACCGTTAGGCTTAAAGTTTTCTGAAAATAAGTACAGTATATTATACGAAATGTATGTGAAATTTCGTCAGTCGTATTACAACAGCCCAGTCGATCCCTTACTTGATCTGGAAGATTTTAAGGAAAAAGCTCCACTTTTTATCATTGATTGCTCGAGGCAAAATGATTGTCTAAAAACGGGGCCGGTAGACGTAAGGCTGGAATTTGAATGTTCAACATTAATACCAGATAATACAACTGCATATTGTTTAATTATAAACGATCGACTTGTGGAATACAAACCGTTAAGTAATATTGTGCGCAGGCTGTCATGATTGCCATTGTAGATGTTCAAGGTTTCAAAACAGAAGCAAACGAATTTATAATAAAAGAAATTGCGATATTATGCGATAAAAAAATACAAGTATTTCTAATAAAGGCTCCATTCCCATTCTACGATTTGACTAAACAAGAACGACGACAAGTAAGCTGGATTGAACGCAATAGAAAGATATACTGGAATGAAGGAATTGTGCCTTACTTCAATTATCAGAATTTGATTATAAATATTTTAAGAGATAAATGTATTTTTACCAAAGGTGCTGAAAAAGTGTTGTGGTTAAAAAGTATTGTAAATAATAATAATGTTAATAACTTAGAAGATAAAGGTTGTCCTAGTTTATTAAACTTGTATAAACAGTATGAACAGTCTCATGATCTGTATAGTTGTATTTATCATGATTCAACATGTGCTTTAAAAAACGTTCTCTGTTTAGATAAATGGTGTAAAACTATAACATTATAAATACAATTACCATGCAATACATTTTTGAAATAAATATTATCTTGTTTTATTTATTGGTGAAGTTATAGTAAATGACCCTATTCTACAGAAGGAGATCATGGTTCAATTTTGAATCTGAGTATCGAGTAGGTAATGCAAAATGAAAATTGACTAAAATGATTGAATTGATAAATTAAAATAGTGTTAAATTCAAGTGTGGAATTGGGGTTTCTGGATCTGTGATCCAGAAACCCCAATTCTACACTACTGATAGACTTCGTGTCCTTTCTGCTAAAACAGCTTTACTCTATAAAAGTATAGTATGCAAAGCTCCACTAATCTATAATAAAATTCCACTAGCTATTAGGCATATGAATACCACACAGTTTAAAAAGTCGCTTAAAAACCTACTAATTCAAAAAAGGTATTATAATATTGATGATTTTCTTTGTGATAAAACTATAAGGGCGCAATAATTATTATGTTATTATTTTGTTATCATATTATTAAGTACTTATTTTAAATTATAATTATTGACTTGTAATATTATAATGTATCCACGACCTAAGACTATTACTGTAATTTTTTTATTTTTTTTATGTACTGCTTGACATTTTACTATTACTTTGACATTATTTCTTTTTTATTATTTGACATTTTTATTGCTTTATTTTAATTTTATTATCTTTTTTAAATTGTTCGACATATTCTATTATTATTTGTTACCGCCATAATTTCACTATTATTAACTACTTCTCATACATTGCAATATTTTTTTAAATTATTTCATTAATAAATATTCTAATTGGATCTCACTTATATTTATACATGTCATAATAATGTTAGAAACGAATCATGTCATTGTATTTAGCTGTTAAGTATATTTAATGTGTATTATTTAATCTTTGCACGCCACATGTGGCAGAATATGCTGTACAATCTAAAAACTGATAAACTGTAAAATGTGACCGTATTCTAGCAAATAAAGGATTGATTGATAGATTGATTGATCAATATAGTTTGGTAACTTTCACAAAGAAGAAAACCTGATACTGATATTTCCGAAAACAAATAAAGCGAGACAAAACACACCATCGATCATTTACAAAAATATTTTATTAAGAACACGTTGATCCTTGACCCTTTTTCATATCGACCGTCCGTAACCAAATACCAAGCGTCAGATATTCAATCTGGGGCGATGAAAAATCCACAGCGATTCACTCAGCAACTCAACATCTCTGCGGTTTCTTGAGAAGGGTCTCCAATAATTTATATTTGTCGATAAATCTTACGCTGGAGTATTAATTCATCTTAAAATTCATTTCCTGTGTAATTTTCTTGGTGTTGCATTATTTTGGACCGTTGAGCTATACATCACCTTCAAATAGTAATGGTTTTGGCATTTTCGGCGCTCCAGCGCCATTTTTATCTGGATGATTTTCGTTTCACGTTCTTCGTTAATAATGGGCCTTCACCACGCCAATTTGTGCCAAAGTTATAATTTAACGTTATAAAACTATAATGTGTTTTGATAGCGGCAATTTAAGATGTCCTGTCTGGCAAATGGTTTGTTCACTTGCACTTTACATCTTTCACTTGTACAGTGACAAAAAAGGTCAAGTAAATTTCCGAAAATAAATCTAATTAAGACAGTACCAGGTGCTTCTAACATTAATTGAGCTATTTATCAAAATTTAACGTGGTGTTTAAAATTTTTTCCTAAATGTTATGGTCCCATTTTATTAATTGTTAGTGGAGCCTAAATTAAGCCACTTTTACAAGACATTTAGGTGAAAATTTTTGTACCTACATTACGCATGCCAGTCTTATAGAATATAATATTAATCAGCTTTGCAAAAAAATGTAGAATCTTTAAGTAATTAATTTGGAAAGACGTTAGGACGACGAGAAAGTTCATAAAGTAAATTAATGTTATTAACGTTTAACTATTTTGACTTCAACGAATTTTCTAGTCAGTTTGAGCGTTTTAGTTATCAAAATATATATTTCATAGCAGTTTGAGGTCCACTTACGTTTCAGCGAATTATTATGGGCAACATAGGCACATTCATGTCCAAAAATAGTTATAATTTATGTACATAATAATTCTGAGAAACCTCAGCATCCTAACTTGAGCCGTTTTCCAGAAGCTGCGGTTTGTTATAAACGAAATCAATTTGAAATAACTGAGGTTATAGTCGAACTTAAGTTGCTTTACCCTAGATTACGAACCTTCGTCGATTTGACTACGCGGGTTTGTTTAAATAGTGCTAACTTTTGCGCGCGCGATCGCACTGCTTCCACACTTTAGCTAATCTCAGTCGACCCGTTGCCCCCCCGACTGACGGTAGTGTTTTGAGTGGGGGGGCACTGTGAGCGCCGTTCCAGCAACCATGGCTCGTCGTATCGACGAAGGTTAGTATTAACGTAACATTTTGTCTTATTTAGTTGGTGAACTCTACCGTTTTTTTTGTTTTGTTTATTTATTTTATTTGCTAAAATAATGCGACTGATGTACCTTCTACCTAAAAAAGCAAAATATGAGCCTTGTGTCCCTCCACAAAGCAAACGACGACTAAAAGTAGTTGCACCAAGAGCAATAAATCGTTGTGCGGGGAGCACAAACTTGACGTTTGTCACAAATGTATAACATGATAGATTTTTACCAAAATTTTTGTTTCATTTTTTTATTTCATTCGTTATTACTAATATTTGGCAATTATTTTTCACATTTACTTTAAAATAACACTTATAAAAGTCTTTTTAAATGTGACCATTGTTAATTTGGCATAAACCTACGATCTCATTTAGAACGCTGATTTTTTAATAATTATGCAGTTTTGGTTTATGTAAACTTATTAATTAATAAGCAGAATATAATAAATTAATAATAAAAAAAATATGCATGTTTCATTAAAATAGAACCCATTATCCCCTTTATTAAATACCGTAGTCAAAAGTACGAAGGTTCGTAATAAAGGTCGAAAAATAAGGTTAGTGATCTAGGGTTAATGCTTCTACCAGTAAGTATTATGAATATGTTAATATCCCTTATATACATAGTGAAAATGGTGGTTATGAAAACTATTACATTTAGGGGAATCATAGTACTGACTTGAATGTCACTAGGAGTTTTCATTTTTGGCTATACAGATAAAGGAATATTTGACCAATTGAGTAGGAGAGTTATGCACCTGACTGCATAATGAATAGAGCTATTTTATATATTAGTGGGCAGTTTTTCTTTCATTTCGTGTAAGGCCAACTCTAGTGTCGGATTTTATACACTGCCAGAAGACCTGTAATAAGAAATAACAATTCTCTTCCTGAGACAACAGCAGTGATTGGTGAGTTTTATGTACCCTCCGAAGCGCAGTTGCGCTCTGCTGCAAGTGACACAAGAAACCGACACCCTTTTTAGTCGCAACCCAGATAGCAACAAACTTGCAGCAAGTTTAAATCAAACTTGCTAGTTTCACTGTGACAAACTTGATCAAACTTGCATGAAGTTTGCTTTTGCAAAGGTTGCACAGGTACAAGGCACAGGTTGGGGGTCCGACAACAACTGGTCGTCGAGCACCTCCTGCTGTATCTAGGAGGTCGACCGACCACCAACCTGTGCTCGTCGTCATCCAAATCCTTTGAAAAACCAACTTCATGCAAGTTTGTCACAGTGAAACTAGCAAGTTTGATTTAAACTTGCTGCAAGTTTGGCAAGTTTGCATTGTTATATGGGAACTTACTTTATTACTTACTTTTTCGTATATGTAAAAAAGGACAGGTCAGAAGTACCCTAACCAGAAGAGCATGCATGAGAAACTTGATGGGAGTGAATGAAGCAAGAGAGGTATGTCAGGATCGTTGCAAATGGCGTTCCGTAGTCTCTGCCTACCCCTCCGGGAAACAGGCGTGAGTCTATGTATGTATGTATGTACTTATATGTTGCACTGCACGAATGACGTAGTGGCTTAAGCCTGCCAAACGTTACCTTTTTGTTTTGCAATGCGCCGAGTGTCGATTCCTGATTTCTGCATGCTTTTAAAAGCCGCTGCGACACAGGTTTTAGAAAAAAAGTGCTACCTTATATTTGAAAAGTAACTTTTGGCGTTTTTGCATTACGTAGGTACGTGTAATGAGTCAAAGCGTTGGTTTACCCATGTCCATAGAAATAAATCTTTTAATGTTTTGTCTAGCAAATCGCTATATAAATAATATAGCACTCTTTGTGTATAATTAAAGCTGAAATGCGCAGTTATATTTTTCAACTACGCCTACAAAAAAGTTAAATACAATTATAACAAGTAGATAGCTCCGTAGCGTAAATGTGATAGTGTTTTAAACGACCTTCTGAGCTGTATGTGAAATGTTGGATATTTTTTATGTATTTGGCTTAAACATTTTGTTACACTGAGGTGGTGTGGGAAATATTTTTCATTTTCACCAATGATAATTTCCTCTTTTCCAGCCCACCAACTTTATTTTAGTATTGGGTGGATGTTGGTTGGATGTATTAACTATTTATAATGAGACTAAATGGGATGGAAATTTATATTAATATTACTTACTGATGATGACTTGACAAAAAAATTTACTTTTAATGGCAATAATTATGTTTTTATTTCAGTTTGAAACCTCACTTCTGATAATATTTTATTACAAAAGAAAATCTCAACTACTTCCAAGATAAAACATGAGAAACAATGATAAATTTTTGGAGCAGCTAGAGCATAAAATTAAAATTGGCTCTCGTTATGACGTCAGGTGTAAGACTACCCTCCTTTATTTAATATCTTACGCATGACTAGAACCGCTTGTTGTTTATTGTTGTAATAAGTTGTCTTGAAAATGTATGAAAACTTATATTTAAACGTTGGATTTAATGTTATGTAATCTTGACTTACTGACTGTCCGTGTGGTGACGGATTAAGAATACCGATTGTCACCACCCCATGTTGTCATCATCCCATGGGTGTCGTAAGAGCCGACAGAGGCAGCATATTATGCAGAGAACAACACTGTAAGAGAAGGAAAACTTGATACAAACCCTATACCAACCCGTTTGGCCAGCGTGGTATAGTAGGCCAATTCCTCCTTTCAAAGAAGAGGCCTAGTCCAGCAGTGGACTGCTACAGGCTGATGATGAACCTTGACTTAGGGATATTTCATGTGTTATGGTCTTGGTAAAACTGCTTATAGTATTATTTATATAACATCGTGAGAAAACATGCCTGTCCGAGAATTCTCCATAATGTTCTCAAAAGATATGTGAAGTCTGGAATTTGCCAGCGTGGTGGACTATCCTTACTTTTGACTTACCTTACTTTTCTCTTAGTGAGAAAAGGCCCGTAGTCAGCAGTTGGACAGTTTATATACAGGACTGTTGATGATGATGACACAAACCATGGCCCTTAAAAATATGCGAAGCTGTGCTACTAAACTTATTGGTTTAGTGAATAGCCAATTTTATAGCCTCTATAATGACTTATTCCCTAATTTTCAACCATTATTGGTCAGGAACGGATGTTTGTATAAAATAAAAAATTATAGAGTATCAATACTATAAACATCATTTTAGGATACAAACACTCCATTGGCAACGATATTAAACAAATTGTGTAAACATATTTAGTGGTATTGCCATTTAAAACTATTAAGTATAGGTATCGGAGGAATTGAATTTAAAGATCATCTGACTAATAATAGTAAGCGTTAAAAATACAGCTTACACTCCGTAAGCGACTGCTACGCTGATGGTCGCGAGTCAAACATTTGTGTGCATGAACATTTTTGCAGCTTTGCTTAGCTTTGAATAGATGGTGATGTGTGTATGTGGTAGAATATTATAATTACTATTATACAACCGTCTTCGACAAATAAATACTGCAATGTTTAAATACTCTGAATAATATTGATCGTAATTCTTTGTATGTACATGCAATGTGAAGAACTCTACAATCATTTAAACAACGGATGCATACAACACCCAGATTCGGAACAATAATTTGTCGATTTCACAAAGTGATGTCACGTGCGGAAATGAAACCCACGACAATTTTAAAAGGCGAGGCAACCATTTATTTATTTATTTATAATGAGCACCAACACAATGTACATCAATCACATAGTTACAACATTTAACATAACTGAAACATGGTAAATGCCATTGCAATTATAGGTGCAGACCGCTTCCACATAATACTAAAGCGAGCATTTAAATTATTTAAACAAAACCATAAAGAGTGAAATTTACATACCTTGTACAGTAACACTTAAAATTTCATTTCAACAATATCAAACATGCATGTAATATATAGTACAAAAACTAGTTCATTAATTAATTCAAAAAATTACAATTAATATAAAAACATTACATGATTTTTTATAAGAAGAGCGTATAGATATTGATTATTAAAAAAAATATTAAACATTTTTATTTAAAAAAAATTAAAATTAAATCCTAAAAGTTTAAGATGCCCTGCAGAAACAGTTAAATTCATAATAAAGTAACATAATTCTTAAAATTGCCATAAATAGTTGATTAATCCAGATTATCAACAAAGTTAAAACATAATAGACTTTCTAAACTTGGGGAGTGTTTTTGCCAAGATTGGATTTTGATTGGATTGGATTTCGCCGTGTGGTTGACGGCATAGAATACAAGTGTCACCACCCCCTATCTTCCCGTGGATGTCGTAAGAGGCGACTAAGGGATAACACGACGCAAATACCATCTTTGCGTAGAGACGGAAAACTCGACATCAAACCCTATACGACTGCCTCGTTGGTCTCGCGGCATAAATGTGCGCGTGGGATCGGGAGGTCCCGGGTTCAATATCCTGGGTTGGGCAGTGTTATTGGGTTTTTCTGTCACGAAATTCTCAGTAGCAGCACGGAGTCTGGAAATGTGCTCGGTACGGCAATAGGCTCGCCCCTTATTACGTGGGACTAAAGTATACCTGGCGAAAAGTGGGTGTAGATATACACCTCTGCCTACCCCTTCGGGGATAAAAGGCGTGACGATTTGTATGTATGTATGTATGTATGGATTTATGTGAGGTCTTTGTCAACAATTCATATCGAGATGCACGTGGTAACCGTAAAGGAATATTAAAAGATAGACAAGATAGTAGCTCAGGTGTGTCAACGATACCATTAGCAAGCTTATAGATAAAATAATAGGTCAAGCATACGTCTTTGATCAGCGAGTGCTAGTTTAAAAAACCTTCAACCTGTCAGTGTAGGACACAAGAACTTTTCCTTGGTTGATCGAGTAAGTTAAATGCATCAAAAATCTCTGCTGTATACTCTCTAACCGGTTGAAAAATGATTCCAGACGACATTACAATATTTAAAAAACCACTGCGGACTATCGAATTATACAGTACAACGTTAGTTCTCGGTGAAAGTCCCTGCAGTTACGAAGAAGAAATCCCAATTTTTTTAATCCCTTTTTTCAATATGAACATTAAATTGTAATTTGGAATCAATCTCAATCCCTGAGTCATTAATAGAATTACCTTGCTGTAGATATTTTGATTTTACATCATAGTTCGTCATTATTTTGCTATTTTTCTTGAGAACTGTACATGATAGCATTTACTACGGAATTCAGTATTCGATCTATAGATAGATCTGTAGATTTTATATTCATTTTTGACATAAGCTCCATACAAAATATGTCAAACACGAATCTCGAATCTCAAAATCCATGTATGGATCAAATATTGAAAATGGCCGTTAGACTTAGTTAATTCCATAAGGCTGCTTTCACAACAAGTAACTAGTCTATACAAGTTCTCCTGTAAGAGGCCTGCATCCGAAGGAGTGTCAACGGTTCTAAGAAACTTTAAGTCATCGGCATACAAAAAATATTTAGAGTGGTGGAAACAGTCGCCGATGTCATTGATAAAGACGTTAAACAACAACGGTCCAAGGTGTAAAAACTTTATTACTTGATGTAAGTGTCTTCTCCGTCCTGTCCTTTGACGGATTAAGAATAAGCAATGTCACCACCCCATATCATCCTATGGGTATCGTAAGAGCCGACAGAGGGACCATACTATGCAGAAAACAGCACTGTAAGAGAAGGAAAACTTAAAACAAACCTATATCAACAGGTTTGGCTAGCATGGTATAGTAGGCCAATTCCTCCTTTCAAAGGAGAGGCCTAGTCCAGCAGTGGACTATAAGGGGCTGATGATGAAGTGTCTTCTTATACTCAAAATCACTAAAGAAGTTTAAGTATTTTTTTTTCTTCATGAATAATACGAAATCTATGTCTTTAACACAAACACACACACACATAAACACGCATAATGCAATTGAAATAAGGATTCCACTTTACTCTGATTCATCAAACAATTCTCCATTCCACTTGTTCAACGCTATTCTTAGTGTGTCATTTTAAAATTGATATGTATCTCTTTAAATGAATACTCGCTTTCAAATGCCCATGAATCACAGATTCAATGAATTTCATTATGACAATAAAAACTCCGCAAGTGGTTTGTATTCGAATGATTAACATTGCATTATCTGACTGGCTTTCGATATTCAATAGATTTTTTTCCTTTGGCAACATCTCCTTTTCTTTTTAAATTGAATGTCAATGCTGCTGCTTAATTGATTCAGGTACCTACTGTTTTGTTTTTAAACGGCTGCCTAAGTAGAGTACTATTTTCATGTTTCATGTATGTACGTCATTGTAGATGCAATTATTGAGATTATTTAAATATCTAAATAGGTTTGGATTTATGGGGTATTATTAGAATTTTTATACCATCGTGCACTTAAAACAATAATAAAGCGCCTGTAAGGCGTCATATTTTCGTTTTTTTTAATGTTTTCAGTCTATAAACAAATAGGTACGTATAATAAACGATAGGCTCACGTATTTAACAGCACTGCAACTCTGATCCGTCTATTTATAGTTACATAAGACTTGCTCTCCAAACCCAGTTTTTTTAAGTGCAGACTGTACTCAAGTGCACAATATATTTAAAAACAATAAAGCATAGATGTACTTGGTCTGTTTGTTATAACGTGCTTATCTCTGGAACTAACAGTGGGATTTGAAACATTATTTATAAAGATGATAGCCATTCACAGTATAAAGATTAAAGGCTTTATAACATCACGATACGATCTCTAGGAGCAAAACGACAAACAAAATTAAACTCGAATAGGAAGTAATAGCACAGGCAAACGATGACATACAACGGTTCAATGTACAATCAAACTAGTCAGCGGTGGATCAGTTTGAAAATAACCCTCCCTTTTGAGCTTCGCCGCAGTCGGGTAAAAAATCCCTAGGCTAGCTCATAGAGTCGAGGCACACTTAAACGGTTTTGAGTACGAGTGTCAATGTGGGTGTAAAGTAGCGCTGGTAGCGACAATGTCTTGCTGAGCGATTTTCGCCTTTATACTGGTCTAACGGGAAGTTGTTCGACTGTACGTAGTCTGTTGGGTGAAACCACGGGCTACTACTAGTATTTTATATTTATTATAACACCAGTTTTAGTACCGATACACATCGGTAATACATTTTTGGCATCTCGCCAACGGCTATCATCTGGTCGATATGTACGTTTTTGGATCAGATTGATCGGTACAGCTTACAATCTTGTACGCTTAATGAGAAGATAAATCAGTATAGATTGAGATATTTGATTTGAAACAAAACATGTTAAGTGAATTAGATATTTTTATTCTAATTGATTTACAGTTTATTATCTATTTTATATTTTGAAATAAATTTATCATACCTACAAGACGCGGCGGTAGGCTTTTCCGTTTGTGCCGGTCTGCGATCATGACTGTTCTAAGCAAGCAGAAACATCGGCAAAAACACAGGCGCTTAATATCTTCATCGTTCGTGCGCTATTCCGGTGCATCTAAAGCCAGAGTCCAAAGTACGCTATCTATTTTAAACAAATATGTCATCATATTAGCTTTTCAACGAAGCGATTGCCGTCTGACCTCTGCCACTCAAAAGATAGCGATATTCTTCGATTTAGACCAGTATAATTATATTCACGTTAGGTATAGACTCGCCATGACCACTGTCAAAGATTTTCTTAACAGCGTGGAGCAATTCTAAGGCACGAGGCTATGACATGATAATGACAATTTAATGCGCACATTAGTTAGAAATGTCAGTTGCGCGCCGTATGTTTAATCCAGTATCCTCTGCATGGCAGTCTGTTGAATCTCCACTGGGCTATCGCTCCCTGAAAAAATAAACTTTAGCATATTATGTGCCTGAAAGATTTATACGACTTATAAATCAGTCTGTTTATTATCACCTACTAAATTATTATATAACCACATAATTTTTAGAATCAATGTATACAGATTATCTAACTCTTACGACTATTATCTATGTTAATGGACAGTTACATCCACTTAAGCTTTATTTATTCTGGTCATTAAACAGCACTGTTAAAAGAAAAAGGCGAGAATATTTTTCTTCCAGAATAAAATGCTTATTGAATATGCAGTGTGAAAACATTAATATTTACCATCGCGTCTGGCAATATTCCCGGTAGAAGAGAAAATACACTAATTGGGTATTAGCATATCTGAACATGGCAATAATTTCTGTTCGTTAAATATGCTGACGGTATAAAAATTTGCAGATGCCAATGCAAGTATTTTAACTGGTCTTACCCATGGTCTAGTGATTTTTGACCCTGCTGGTACGTTGAAGACCTAAGTTGGATTCACATCTGTAACTTTGTGCGAATAGTAAGTTTATATATTCCGTTTTGGAATTATAAAGTAACGCACAGTAAGTAACTTAAAGTTATTTCTTATATTCAAGTTCTTTTTCATCTTCGTAGTCCATTGAGATAGAAATGATCCATTAAACTAAACCTAAGTAAAATTCCCTTTAAACCTAAACCAATTAATATAGTACAAATAAATTAAAGTATAAATAAATTGAAGAAAATCTCAAGTAGAAGTAGGATCAAAATGTGGGTAATTTTCGTGAAATAACAGTAAAGATTTATTTTATAGTAGTCATAAAGACAATGAGTGTTATTTGAATAAAGTTAACCGACCCGGAGTTTAATCTAATGACCTCAATGTAGATCTGGCGGTTTAAGTAAACGATTCAAAACTCGAGAACTTATCAGGGAATATAACAAGAAAACTAGTTAGCAGTATGAAAATCATTTGTGCCACGATTCTGTAGTGTTAAAGATTAAAATGCGATGTTTTAAAGACGAGATAGTAATTTTGTATAGTAATTGTCTCTTCTGCCGTTTGACAAAACACAGTGATTTCTAAGCGTTTAGCTAAAATTGGAAAGAAAATCCGATACAGCGTAAAATAAAAATAGACTTTACATTTGTTATTGTTGTAGCTTCGACACTGACACAGAATAACACTTAATGTAAACAACAAATCTGAATTTCGAATACTTTGTAAATGTATTTCCTTTTACTGGAAATTTCGCGGGACATACGTATTCTCCCAAATGCGAAAATTTACCCAGGTAAGTTAATCTCTAGTAAACAAAATAATCTAGGCAACATTAGATCATCATTTGTATATTATTTGTCAAGTAATTCAATCGGTGGTTGCCGGAGTTACAAGACTGACGCTTATCCATCTGTCTTCTTCCAATCGAAACATTTTATACATTAAACGTAAATGCTTATAATTAAACTAGCATTATTGAGCTTCCTTTAATATTAAAAATAGTATGAGAGCGAGAATAGTTTGCAAAGCACAAGAAAGGGCAAGAAAAATAATTGAATAAAAATAATACAGACCAAGGATAACAAGTTTATAAAGTGTTTTGAAAAGTTCTTCATCTTAATATATAAAATCCTCGCGTTACTGACTGACTGACAGACACGCTACAGCCAAAACTATTGGGCGCAGGAAGCTGAAATTTGGCATGTATGTTCCTTGGGGACCGTTGGGGTGCACTAAGAAGGGATTTCCCGAAATTCCCACGGGATCGGCCAAAACGGGTAAATTTTAAACAAATGCAGGCGTAGCTGCTGGCGTCCTCTAGTATCTTATAAATATACGTTGTTTTAAATTCAAGTCAGACATTCTGAATGTCTACTTGTTAAATATAAGTGGATTCTGTCATGTGATCGCATCACACTCCACGTTAGATGGAAGTTTCATTATTTCTAATTGTCGTAACATAACATTTGGTATGACCCATAAACTAATGTTTCTGGTATGGGTTTTGCCGTTGATTTAGTGTTTGTAAAGTTCCCAGCGACACATTTACGGGAGAAACCCGAGTAGATCTAGTGCGCTCTAAATTGTTGTCTAATATATAAAAGAAAAATCCGGCAGCGATAGCCTAGTGAAGATACCAACGGACTGCCATGCAGAGGGTATCGGGTTCGAATCCACGCCGCGCACCAATGACTTTTCGAAGTTATGTACGTATTAAATTGTTAATAATCGCTTGCCTCGTGCCTCGGAGAGCACGCTAAAACGTCTGTCCCGGCTGTCATGAAGATCTTTGACAGTCGTTACGTGGAGTCAGTACCCTCAAATAAATTGAAACTGGTCTAAACCATAGAATATCGCTATCCCTTTGGGTTGCGGAGATCAGACGGCAGTCGCTCTGTGGAAAAGTTGATATTCTGTCATATGTGGTTACACCAGTAAGCGGACCTCAGGATCCAAGGCGTGTAAGTCTTGGATGCAACCGGGATAACGCTAGGGCGATGACGATGATGATATAAAAAAAAATAACGTACATCTTGCGGATATTTTGCAGTTTCTTATAATCATATTTTTACCTAGGTTACGCCTTTATACACAAGCCATTTCAATGAGGTAACGTCTTTCACAAGTCACTTCTCAACTACATAAAAAATAATCTACTCTCAAACACTCATAGTAAACGATACTTTGATGCAATGACGCTTATTTATCTCTCTCAAAGCTAAGATCACAAGAAATCATACGAAAGCTCATTCATATAAAATCAACATCAATGCTAGCTTTATTAGCTTCCGCAGAAAATTTCCGAACATATTTTTATAAATCTTTAAAATAACGCGTAATGTTTTTCGTCCACAACTTTGATCTTGACATGCGTTTGCTAGATATTGAATACTGTCATATTTATCTAGAAGACAGGTCGTTAATCAGTTGTGCTACCTTTGAAATATATACGTAGGTGTTTTGGCATATTTTGTATATAATTAGAGTTACATATAAAACTAGTAAGCATAAATGTAGCTTATGTTCCAATTTGTATGATCTTCAGTTTTTTGTATATTCATAAAATTCTAAATAGACGAACAGGCGATTTGATAACTGCTTTTTTCTGTCACGTACTGAATGAAAAAGTACTAGTACAAAGTGTTTTTTTATTCAGATAGTCCCTGAGAATATCTAGTTTTATATTCAAAGAAGATATAGTATGAAATTGGTTTAGAATAAGGTAGCATTTGACATCACAGGATCTGTTTGAGGCTCGGTGCCCATAAAGCGAAGTGTAGCGATGAGCATTTTTTACTGTCAAATTGTTATGTTCTCATTTTGAAATAATCCAAAATCAAATATCACCTAATAGTTGTTAGCGTATGTGCGTGTTGTAAACAGTGTTTTGATAATTATTGTCTTTTATTATTATTAAAAAAGAGAATAATTTCGATAATAGTTTGACAGTGAAAAACGCGTTGCGCTGCGCTTCGATATAATATGTGCGCCGGCCCTCAGACTTAATGTGTAATATCGCAATTCCTCTAATCACCATTCGGCCTAAAAATATCACAATGGTGCGATGGACATTCGTTAAGCCGACGATTCGCAGCCATACAGCCTTCGATCAAATCGAGAATAGCATTGGATTAAAACAATCGACCCTTTACGAACCTTACCAATCATTACGAACATTTTTTTACCTCTGTACCATACCTGGGAAATGACTGGTTCCGGAGATATTGAGGCCCAAAGTTACTATGAAAATTTTGTAATTAGATACAATATGAATGCATTTACCCTGCCAACCTGTTCTATAGATGTCTTATGCACCCATGGATAAGTAGGGATTTCGAAAATTGCACGCGCGTACTTTTAATTGCGAATTAAAAATGTGTTACCTTAAAAAAATCGTTTCCCAGGTTTTATTTTCGCTTAGTATGACTTGTCATGATGTCCAAAACGAGTAGACTTCGGCTTGGTGATGGGTCTTGTGACAACTTGTATTAATATATATTTATATATATATATTTAATTTAAAAAGAAAACTTCCGCAGTGGGACTAAATCCTGTGTTGCGGGGGACTTTACAAACATACAACTAACGGACACAATGAACACCGAGACTCGAAACAACAATTTATGAATATAATACGTGTTGCCTCGTGTAGGGATCGAACCCGCAACACTCGGCGCTGTCTCAAGCGGCGAGGCGGCCGCTTTAACCACCACACATGTGAGATCTAGTTGCCATTTTGCCAAATCCATGGATATATTAAATATTAGAACAGGCCATTAGTCACATACATCCTAGAATCAGAATTCTTCCTCATTTATACCAAACAAACAAGCACA
Source organism: Euclidia mi (assembly GCA_944739405.2). Lineage (NCBI taxonomy): Eukaryota > Metazoa > Arthropoda > Insecta > Lepidoptera > Erebidae > Euclidia > Euclidia mi. The sequence goes on along the minus strand of OX123200.2, from coordinate 59,504,178 downwards.
AATTCAAATTGGTTGAGCCATTTACGAGTTGAGCGCAAATGTATGGACAGATTTATCTAATATATGTTCGAATGAATTATGATGATCCTCATATTTTGCGGAGCGCTGACTGTTTTATGCGAATATAACCGTTTGTTATTAAAATATTTCTAATGTTTTAAGTTATTATTGTTTTTTTGGATAGCGTGCAAGCGGTACATATCATTCTATAAGGAATTGATTTACTTTTTAATATTGCGTAACGTGAAAAGACGCACATTTTTTATAGACGTTGCCGGCACTAAGAAAAAATTCATGCAACTTTTTGTACATTCCAATCACGGACACATATAATAAGCAAACTCGAAACAAAAAAGTTGATCACACAAAGTCTTGTCTTGTCTTGGAATCAAACTTACAATACTACTAGCAGTTTTAATTGGCAAGGTAGCTGTATCCACCATGCTATTCATTGGGTCATGGTCTCATGGATCATCAACAATGTCTTATTTTGTTGGACTTTATTCTCTCTCTTATAAAGTTCTTTTTTTACAAAATAGCTGCCCCTGGCGTGAAACTTTGAAACCGACAACATCAACTACAATAATAAAATTTAATTTTGAACTTTGAATAGTGCAAGGAAGAACTTTGAACATGAACGTGGCATTGGTACTACTATAAAGACGTCAGTACATTATATTTTAGATTCAGATTATTTCTTTCAATTTAATAAAAAAGCAATAGATTTCATAAAACACTTGAATAAACCAGAAAATAATTTCACACATTCATTTCACAAAATATTTTTATGAATAATTTGAAAAGGCCCACAATGCTACATCTGAGGATAATTACGTTTTCAACATTCAATTAAATTAGATTTAATTTAGGATAACGTGATATTAATTGTACTAAATCTGCTGGCTGGTAGCTGGCCAAGTTTGGCTATTAGCGTTCAGTATTTCATTATATTGTTAACTTGGTATGTATATGCATTGCTATGTATACATTCGTTTTATTGTGCATGTTGAAATTATTATAAAGAGTTACGATTCTGCTGATGTAATCGTGGTTTAACCTGCTTTTCTGTTTAAGACTGGTTCGACCCTTGTACGAGACAAAGTTTGGGATCACATTTTTATTTCCTGTACAAGCATAATTAGTGAGCTTTGGTTATACAAACAATTTTTTTTCACTTTCACTGAACTAAGCTTAGATTAGTCAATTGATACTTACGGCAAGGTCGCGTCAAAGCGTGTCACCGTTACTGCGGTAGATTGTCAGAAAACATGTTGATTTGTGATTGGGCTCCCAGTAGCTGTACAGCAGAGTCACGCACACATCCACTTCTTGCCCCTAGGGGAAAAGGATCCCGATAATTTGAGGTTTCACGGTAAAGACAAAAAATAATAGTGACGGCCGGTTGGCGTAGCGGGAGTGTAAGCGACTGCTACGTCGAAGGTCGCGGGTTCGATTCCCGCTCAAGTAAAACATTTGTGTGCATGAACTTGGATGTTTGTCTTGGTCTGGATGTTTCTATGTATAATATGTATGTATTTACGAAAAAAAAGTATATATGTATGTTTATCCATTATCTAGTACCCATAGTACAAGCTCTGCTTAGTTTGGGACTAGATGGTGTTGTGTGAATGTGGTAGAATATTATTAATATGTTCCTCTTTTTCACGGCTATTCTTTTAACATGTGGTGTTAGAGGAATAACCGGTCCTTTGGAAGGCTTACACGGGGATATAGATCCAACGTGCAGAGGCCCGTAGAGAGTTTTAATCTAAAATGGGATGGGACACATGCCGCGGAGCCTCCACAGCTGCACTACTGAGTACAGCTATGGACTAGCCGCATCACGTGTAGGGCTATTGTTTTTAGTGGATCTAACGAATACGGGTTATGGGGATGGGTGTTTAGTGAACTGGTAATTAATGTTATGGATGAAAAACGGCACCTGCCAGTGATACTCGGTGACTCGCCAACTCACTTATTATTATTATTATGTTTCTCTTTACACGGTTATTCTTCTAACATTTGGTATTAAAAGAATAACCGGACCTTTGAAAGGCTTACACAGGGATAGGGATCCAACGTGCAGAGGCCCGTAGAGAGTTTTGATCTAAAATGTGATGGGACACGTGCAGCGGAGCCTCCACAACTGCACTATTAAGTACAGCTATAGACTAGCCGCAGCACATGCAGGATTATTGCTTGAATGTGGAATCTACTAGAATCAGGTTATGAGGTTGGGTGTTTGATGGGCCGGTATGATAAAAACTATGGATTAAAGACGGCACCTGCCTGATACTCCTATAGCATCCATCCGCGAGGCAGGTGGTGACTCGCCAACTCACTGGATGGGCCCTCTCTTATTAGTCGCCAAGGCAAGCAAAGTCTGCCATAAAGGCAGCCAGAGGGCAACACCGGTGCGAGTGGCTAGGGGTGTCGAGCGGTGCGGCACCGGTTTCGCCATCACGGATCTCGTGACAACGGAGACCCGGAGCGGGGTTCCCCGTAGTTACGCCCTTGAAAATGACATTTCCACCCCCGAGCTAATCGCTCTTGCGGCTTCCCTTTGACCGGCCGACCAAGGCAAGTCAGAGTTGAGAGTCCTGTTATTATTATGCCGTTTATTAAATATTGCTCTCATTATCACATTTTACATACTTAAATATTACAATAAAAATAAATTAAATATATAAAATGGGACCACGGAGACCCACCGGCATCGGGCACAGGGACCAAGCTACCGGTGGTTAGGGCTCCAGAGAAAGGAACCTCCGTACGATGCGTGTCGTGTCCAGCAATACTGCCTTCTGTATAGAGGACTTGATCCAGCCGTCTAACGAGAGCCTCTTGAGGTGGTGGTCGAGGCTTTTGGCAATAAGACCATTTACGGTCACGACTATCGGTACAATGATCGCCGAGTCAACATCCCACATGTCGACAATCTCGTGAGCCAGGTCCAAATACTTCATTTGTTTATCTTTTTCCGCTTTCACGAGATTCTCGTCATGGGGTATGGTGACGTCGATGATCATTGCAAGGCGCTCTAATCGGTCTATCACGACTATGTCCGGCTTGTTAGCCACACTAGTTCTGTCAGTAATGATAAACCGATCCCAATACAGAGAAGCACGACCATTTTCAAGAACTGGGTCGGGCACATACCTGTAGTACGGTATTTCAGAGTCGACAAGTTGGTACTTTAAGGCAAGTTGCTGGTGGACAATCCTGGCTACTTGGTTGTGTCTATGCAAATACTCGCCGTTGGCAAGACGAGAACAACCGGATACTATATGTCGGAGCGACTCACCAGGCTGGTGACATGCCCGACATATGTCGATCGTCCCATCCCTCAGAATATACTTCCGGTAGTTGTTCGTCATGATAACTTCGTCCATAATTGCAAACACAAAACCTTCTGTTTCGGCGAAAAGATCGCCAAAACGCAGCCAGGACACTGATGCTGAATAATCTACGGCCGGTCCATGCAAGGCCCGGTAAAATCGTCCATGCAGCTCTTTACCTTTCCATACCTCCCTGCGCTCTTCTACACCAAGTACGACAGGTTTGCGCCAGTTCTCTTTCGCCAGACCCAGCGGGGTAAGCCCACTGTCTACAGCGACCACATCTCGGCGCATACCCGCGTCAGTGTTTAGAAAGTATTCTCTGAGATTGCACACCTCGCGATTGTGCAGCAATACGACGCTCAATTCTACGCTGCCAAGCCGGAACGGCATCCCGAGGAGCAATAGTAATACTGCTTTGTATTTTAATATTAGCTACTCGACACGCCGCTACGGCCGCGCAGTATAGAATTGAGTGTGTATCACTAAGATTTTCACTAGTGTCTAGGTAAGTAGGCAATAGTGAATCCAGGGCACACACAAGCGCTATATTTTTCCTATGCGTGGGTAAACGCGGCAGCTGGGGTCTGCTTTCTAATATAGCATACCGATATTCCCCAATGGCGCACTCCAAAGTACTCCTTATCTTATGAATGCATTGGGTACTTACTTGTATATCCCTGTCCATCAGTTCCTCACCTTCTTCTTGGGCCCTGAGTGAGGCGTGCAATATTGGAGCCTCATTGCGTGTGGAGGGTGTGATTTCAGCGATACCTCGCAAGTCTGAGCGTAGCCTCTCAAGTGCGTCGTCATCCAACAGGCGGCAGCGTTGAATGGCTCGCACTTGATCCGACAGTCGCTGTTCCGAAACGTTAACAGCCGGTTCCAAGGCCTGAATCAGAGTTATTATTATTATAGTTCATTCATTGAACAGTAGGAAATAAATTAGATACTTAACATTCAACATTCTTATATCAGTACGAAACTTGTAACTACGTCATTAATTACGCAAAAATTTTAAACTTAATGTTATATCTATCCATTAATTCGAATCTGTAACAAATAAATTTCAGAAAAAGATATTAATGGCGCGCAAAATATTTAGCTTGCGATAATTTTTTCCTGATAAATCTGTTATTGACAATAGACAAATTACAATAAAGAAAAAAAATATGTATTTATCCAATCATATCATATGACATGAAGTTATGTACCGAAGAATTGTGTTAGGTTATATTTCAATACAAGTTGACTCATGCAATAGGTTTTTATTGTTATTGAACTAGCTATATCCAAGTTTATTGCTTACTAAAATAATACTGTTTACAGCATCTAAAACAGAACACCAGTCTTAGTCACCTCATTGATGTATTTTTATACAAACGACACCCACTACAAGTTTCCGATCATTTACTATTTCCCAACTAAATATTTACGACGTCCAATATTTACATTCACTATGGTTTATAGATACCATTTTTAACCGACTTCAAAAAAGGAGGAGGTTTACAATTCGTCGGAATCTTTTTTTTTTTATGTATGTTCCCCGATTACTCTAAGACGCCTGGACCGATTTCGAAAATTCTTGTTTTGATTGAAAGAGTATACCTCCTAGTTGGTCCCATGATCATCAGGTCAGGATCTGATCATGGAATCCTGAGAAATCGAAGGAACTCTTCAAATTTTATAAGCACACTTGAAGCGATTTGACCGTAACAACCCAATGCCGTCGAGTTTGGGCTCGTTTGAGTCGTCTTTTACATGGACATTGATGCTAGATGATTTCCATGGTCTCATGATAGAGTTGGAAGGTAACCATGAGATTTTTGTGATACAATAACCCAATCTCATCAAGTTTAGGGTCGTTTGATTCGTCTTTACATGGACTTTGGTACTGGATGTTTTGCAGGGTCTGATGATGGAGCAGGAAGGTTGCCATGCGATGTTTGTAAAACAAAGACGCAATCCAATTGAGCTTGGGCTCGTTTGATTCGTCTTTACATGGACTTTAGTGCTGAATTTAGTGCTGAATGTTCACCAAACTCTGATGATGGAGCAGGAAGGTAGCCATGGGATATTTGTAATACAATTACGCAATCCCATCGAGTTTGGGCTCGTTTGAGTCGTCTTTACATAGACTTTGATGCTGGATGATTTCCATGGTCTGACGATGGAGCAGGAAGGTGGCCATGGCATCTTTGTAATACAAAGACGCAATATCATCGTGTTTGGGCTCGTTTGTTTTGTCTTTGGTATTGGATGATTTCCGAGATCTGATGATGGAACTGAAACGAACGTGTTTAGGCTATTTAGTCGAAAACAAAAAATACTTGAAATTGCCAGAAAGGTACAGGTCTACATTTCAGAATTGAGGCACGTAAGGAAGGCCTCCCCATCATGTACCACCTACACTATCCTATGTACCACCTATTGCTATTTTTTATTAGTATACCACTAAAAAGCAAAAAATAAAAATTATTTTTAAATAAAAAAAAAACCAACTTCAAAAAACACTAAGGAACTAAAAAACAAAAAATAATTGGTTTTGGAATAAACATTTTTGAATTCGGTGCCAAGCCCTTACGCAAAAAGTTACTAAATTACAAACTACCTATTCTATATTAACAACGAAAGTTATATAAAAATGTGTAGAGGTTTTATAGTCAGATCAGAAATACTTTGCTTGGCACCGACTCCAAAAATGTTTGCTCCAAAACCAATTATGTTTTGTTTTTTAGTTCCTTAGTGTTTTTTGAAGTTGGTTTTTTTTTTATTTAAAAATAATTTTCCCATTTGGTTTATTTGGTCTATATGTTTTACAGGCAATATACGAAACTATGATACCAAATTTAGCGTTACGGTCAAAAAACCACTCACCCACCTCTTCAGTAAATATAAAATTCCTATAAACAATTTCAGTTATTTCCATAACGCAATAACACGAATTTACTACACGAGTTTGGAAAAAGATATTTCCAGAAGAATAAAATTTATTTTTAATCTTACAGAATGTTTTTCTTTGTTACAGATTTTGACCATCAATCAAGAATGATCGATCGGACCTAAAAGAAAATGTTACAGTATCTTGTCATGTTTGCTCTCAAAGACAAAATACATAAAGACAGTTGATTGTAAACATAAATAACATGAGACACACTGCGCTTCACATAGAGATAAATAAGTTAATCTATACCAAATATGATTGCAACAGCAAACCAAAAAGGTTTATGATGCCAAGTTAAGAACAAGGCAAAAGTATGCCGACCGAACAATGGATCACCGATTATATTCCAACCGACAATGACACTCTTAGCAGCATCAATGATGACATCCCAGTCAACGCAACCGACCCTATTGAAGACGAAGCGATTCAAGCGGCGTTCTGTACAGCGTACACCATCATTTTTAGTAGGAATATTTGGCAACGCATTAGTATGCTACGCAGTGATCAGAAACAGAGCTATGCAAACCGTCACTAATCTTTTCATCACGAACCTCGCATTATCCGACATATTGCTCTGCGTATTTGCAGTACCATTTACACCACTTTACACTTTCCTTGGCCGATGGGTATTCGGAGGCCCTCTGTGTCATATCATGCCTTATGCACAAGGATGCAGTGTTTATATTTCCACTCTTACTCTAACTTCAATAGCTATAGATAGATTCTTCGTCATCATCTATCCATTCAAACCTTGCATGAAAATTCAAACATGCATTTGTTTGATTATTTTCATATGGGTGTTTTCCCTTTCTGTTACTTTCCCCTATGGCTACTACATGGCACTTCAAGATGTGTATTGTGCCGAAAAATGGCCGTCAGATCAAATACGTAAAGCATTTGGAGCAGTTACTACTATTATGCAATTCGTAGTTCCATTCATAGTCATGGCTTTCTGCTACACATGCGTTAGTATAAAACTGAATGATAGACTAAAATCTAGACCTGGAAGTAAGAACAGTAAAAAAGAAGACGCAGAAAGGGAGAGAAAAAGAAGAACAAATACAATGTTAATAGCGATGGTGGCTATATTTGGTTTATTATGGCTGCCATTAAACCTTATAAATATAAGTAGTGACTTCTACTCTCTAGCAGAAGACTGGAAATATTACATGGTGTTGTTTTTCGTTGCACACTTCATCGCTAGGTCTTCCATATGTTACAATCCGTTCCTATACGCTTGGCTGAATGAGAACTTTAGGAAAGAGTTCATGCAGATACTGCCATGTTTAGGGGCCCTAGTTACGAAGAGATCGAAGAGGAAATTCAACCGATCAGAAAGAACTGGTATGTTTCGTTCAGAAAAGACTTGCAATGGTAACGATACTGTTCAAGAGTCACTTTTAACATCAACTGTGACTAAAATGCCTTCAGTTAGATACAAAATAGAGTTTAATGATAAACTAACAGTTTATGAAGATGATGGTGTTGAGAATATAAGTCCCGACGAGAAACCAGAGGGCAATCCAAGTCCTAATGAAGACTGTGTTAACATGTATATGTTTGTAGATAAAACTGTAAATACTTCGGATAAGGAGCCGATCGTATCTGCGCTGTAGTTAAAGTGGTAAGTAGAAAACTCGTCGAGATACACTAATATGCTAAGTAATTAGACGCGAGAACTAAAATAAGCGTGACGGAGGTTATTTAGAGTATCTATTATCGTTAATGCTTATCCTAGAATATTAAAATGGTAATATGCATATCTACTTATACTACGTTCAGTAACGTGATAGACGTATGGGCTAACTTAAAGTGATGGCGAGTTAGGTAAAGGTTCACGAAATTACGTGTAAATATTACATTTTTGTTTATCATACCAATGGTACAGAAGACATATTTTATCTTGATGTAAAACGCAGAAAACTATGTTATTAGTGTTATTACTTTAAAGAATTTTCAATTACCATACAGCCCTTTAGTTTGTAGTCCACTGCTGGACATAAGCGACTCCTAATTTGCATCATATTTAGCATCAGTGATCAGTGAATCAATTGGAGGATTTGGCCTACTATACTACGCTGGCCAGACGGGTTGGTAAAGGGTTTGATGTCGACTTTTAGTCAAACCTTGGTATATACTAGTAATATAAAAAAGCGGCGATAGCCCAGTGGTGTACGTAACGGACTGCCGACTGTGTGTGTGTATGTGTGTGTGTGTGTGTGTGTGTGTGTGTGTGTGTGTGTGTGTGTGTGTGTGTGTGTGTTAACGCTGATTATACATATATGTGACAGTGCCATCTTCTGACAAAAAGACTTGAGATGCTGAGGCAGTACATATAGACTGCAGCAATTAACAATGTCGGAATTGAAATCTTATACTTTTTCAGTACGGCCAAATGAAGTTTTTAAGATGTATTAAATCCACATAAAACCGGGGATTGATACAATATTTGATGTGATGAAATAGTTTAAGTTACTTTTAAAGATAATTAAGTGAAAACTGCAATTATATTCAGAAAAGCTGAAAAAAGGCACATGTTACATTATTTTCCGTTTGAACACCTTACTAAAATGTCGGAAATGGTACATCCTACAATATTCATTGCGGTTGTATTAATTGATTTTGTCGGATGTGGTATATCCTACAATATTTATCGGAATTTTAACTATCGACTTTGTTGGAAGTGGGATAACCTACATTGTTAACTGCACCCTGTCAACTCACTATCACGTAGATACTACATCAAGATACTATTATTAATTAAACATCTGCTGTAACTCAGGTTCTAAGTTTTCTTAATATTTCATATCTTATTCGACACAACTACGTCTGCTGTATGAAGTACACACAGCAACCCTTGAGCCACATATACCCTGTTAATTTCTACCTGGCCGTGCTGATATTGCCAACAGAACTTGAGTGTACCTACTTGTGAGCATTCTCTCCCAGGGTATTATTATTCCATAAATACCTAGGATTGTGATGTAGGAATGAAAACAAATTTATTTTTCAATAATATTTCAGTTTACTTTACAATTAGATACTTCTAAGTCTGAATTAGGTACCGAAATATAGAATAGGAACTACCAAAACGCATATTGAAGGACTTTTCGAGAATCTCAATTATAAAAAACAAACACAACTAAATAAGCAATTAATCAAACCTAACTTAAACAGGGAACTTCTAAAGTCTTTCCTAAAAAGAGAAATAATCAACGATAAAATCTAAAAATGTAGATAATTATGACGTAGGTAGGTAATTTTACTAAACAAAATAAAAATACTAAACTAAAACAGTATTTTCTCCCAGGAATTAATATAACATAAATTCTTCGAAATACATCATGTTCTATCTCAGTTGAATCACAGTCATTGTTATGGCACAGTCTACTAATCAACCTACTAAATCACTCCAAATCATCATCATTATCTTGAGTATGAACCCAATCGGCAGCATCAGTTTTAGGTAAGTTAAAATAAAATGTATGAAAGCGATCGGGTATAATTCTCGTTCTGCAGAGATCGGTCAAATCTTTGCCATAAGTGTTTGGTGTAAATGTCGGGCACAGGCCCGTTTCAAATCAAATTCGTTTGCCGAACGTTGTTGGTTTGGCTAACACTCTACAATCGAGCGAGCTTGTCGCCATAAGTCAATTTGGGTGCCCGAAGAATGGTACTGCTAAGCTTGATGGGCTAAATCCAAAGGCAGCCCTTACGTAGTAAAGGAGATAAAACAAGAGGAGGTCTTCAATTTAAAAATCTTGTTTGCCAAAAAAACTGGACAAAAATACGGCGAATCAAAAGGTTATATGTAGACCACTGTACTGTAAGAGAGATCAAAGTTAATGCAGAACAGTTTGATCGTATAAAGTACAAGTACGATTTTATTGGGTGCATAGGGTTCCCACCAAGAACTTAGGGTCCCAAGCCAACCTCACCTGCAAGTGGTGCACTTGCCGATCAACGGACGAGGCTCTGGCAAACAAAATGTCCCAATAAGCGGCAATAGGCTCGCCACCTATTACGTGGGATCAAAACACTGGCGAAAAGTGGGCGTTTAATATGCCTCTGCCTACCTCTTTGGGGAAACAGGCGTGAGTCTGTGTATGTGTGTGTGTGTGTGTACGATTTTGATGAGGAGCCAAAGACCATCATCGTAATAAGGGCGGGTCGTTTCTTTCCCTTATCAGTTTTAAAAGGTTTTGTTCTGAAACTGGCTGCAGAAGATGGTGTAGGTACATCTCTGGAAACATCCGAATAACCCGATGGTGTTCCTATGTTCCCATAATCAACCTGGGCTAAATATATGCAATTGACAAAATAAGTGCAAAACTGATTTTTACAATTTTGGCTGTATGGTGAAATAGGTGATGTCATATGTTACATTCTAAAACATCGTGAATACCGCGTACGCCATCTGTCTTATGATAAGGATCGGTTTCTGTGATGTTTGATGCCTCTACTGGAGACGTACTATGTCAAAGTCAAAATCCTTTATTCATTTGGGTCACAATGTGACGCTTATGAACGTCAAAATAATAAATTTATAAAATAATTACTTAAAGACTCTACATTTAGGTACATTTACTGCCACGTTCGCAAAGAAAGGGCGTTGAACCATGAGAAAGAACGGGCAATAAAACTCACGGTCACTCTTATTCATCGCCAGATTTGGCATAATACGTATAATTTACGTTGTGCATGGTGCTGCAACTGTTACCCTTTCTATATCACTTGTATATATTTACTGTACATAATAATACTCAAGCATAATACTTCACTTAAATTTTAATGTTCATATAGTCAGCCTCCCCAGAATAGACATGGTGCAATTATAGGAGACAATAGGTGCAGGAATGTTTGGAAGATCTAGGGTTACATTGGATAATACAATATTGCCGGAGTGTTTGATACTGATGTTTCTTGATCTATATCATGAGGAATATCTTCTGTTCGGTTCAAGGAGCTATCGGTAAACACATCTCCTAGTAGGTCTTGCAATTGTATAAGATCTTAAATTCTTCAGGAAGTGGGGATTCTTCTCCTACAAATACCAAAAAAATATTTGATTAGACAGTTAAGAGTGTAGAATGCACATCGTCTTCATCTCTCCTAATAATATTAGAAAGTTCATAAAAATTGCATGCTTGGACACACGCCTGTATCCCCAAAAGCGTAGGCAGAGGTGTAAATATTACACCCACATTTCGCCATGAATTTTTAAATCCCACGTAATAGGGGGCGAGCCTATTGCCGTACCGGGCACATTACCAGACTCCGTGCTGCTACTGAGGATTTCCTGACGGAAAAACCCTTTGCCCGACACTTTGCCCGACCCGAGGATCGAACCTGAGACCTCCCAATCCCACGCGCACAATTATGCCGTGAGACCAACGAGCCAGTCATGCTTGGATGTTTGTGTATTAATTACGCTCAAATAGCTACAACAGAACCTCGAATAGGTTATAAACATAGGTACTTGTGTACAACATACTAAGAACGCAAAAAGAAGCATTAAACAGCTAGAAAGTCAAAGTATAAAACACGAAAAATCTTTAAAATATATTGGAAAATATTATTATAGGTATGACATATACGACTCAAACATTACGACGTATATTCGAATAATAAAGTCGGTTTTACCACATCCAATTAAAAAATTATATGACTTACAAAAAACAATGTCGGTAGTACCATATCCAATATTAACTTATACAAATAAACAACGAACAAAGTCGGTATTACCACATACGACAAACGCTATTTATAAACCAACCAGTAATATTGTAGGATATGGTACATCCGACCCAAAAAATAAAATGCGAGTCCGTTAATATTGTAGGATCTGGCACATGCTACATTATTAACCGCAAAATATATAATTTTTTAAATTAATTTTCTAAAGTATGATTAAAAATAATGAAAGTACAAATATAACTCATTATCTATTATAGATTTATGAAAAATGTAAAAAAATATTATAAACTTATTGTTTCTCTTCTGGCCGGACCGTGTTTGAACTCCGGTGTCGTTTAAATTTGTTTTTAATCTAATTTTTTTAGCCGGATCATGTCGTTTAACATAGTCTATCGTACGTCTAGACCAAGACATCATTAAAGTTAACAAAATTGCACTAAATCTATTAAAGCGGTCGAGTTGATCGGGGAAATGACTAGCGTGGGCTTTTCCCGCTAACTATGTGGGAACTGGCAGATCCGCGCGGCGCACGAGTCGCCTCAACCCCTGCGCGCTCCGGTAAGAGCGTCGTAACATAACTACCTACATTGTTAGTCTAGCGTCACAAAAACATCCGACTTTTTTCAAGATGAAAAATACAGAAAACATCGTTTTTGAAGTTTTATACTTCGTGAGGTTCAAGATATAGGCATTCTAAGACTTCTAATGCAATAAAACAAAACTGGCCAAAATGTAGTACCGACTTTAATTGCTGCAGTCGAATAAGTATCAATAAGTATCAAAATCTGTTAGTCAAAGATTGAAGTTTTAAATCCTACCTCAAGGATGTTTTAATTCAAATTTGAATTTATAACATAGACACTTGTAAATATTTGTTATCCTTGTTTTCAAAAGACAAAACCTGAGTAAAGTACTGCCAAGAAACCCTTCCACCCATTTAAGTCGCCATTGTTTAAGCTAAAGAAACTGAAAAAGGTATCTGAGAGAACAATTTGTTTGTTAATCTCAGAGCTAAAGTTTATCTACAGGTATTACTTTTATAAATTAAACTCAGCTTTAGATAATGTTAGTAGGTAGCTATTGCGGCAGATTATATTGTTTAATCGCAAAGTCGCTGACGACAACAATGTTTTAAGTTTATTGTAAGTACCACAAAAGTGAACGCTTAAAACTCTCTCTCTTTTTGGTATTTATCTTCATCAAAATCACAAGTCGGTACAGCTATATACAGGCTGTAAAAAGACCCATAACGAAAACTGAAATCCCATGTTGTACCAATCACTATGAGCATTTTTTACTTCGGCACCATACCTGGAAAATTACTGGTTCAGGAGATATTGAGGCTCAAAGTTAGTATAGAATTTTTCCAATTAGGTACAAAATCGATACCGCCAATATGTTCTATAGATGCCCTATGACCCCATGGATAAGTAGGTATTTCGAGCATTGCACGCGCGCGCTTTTAATTGCGGTTTAAAAAACGTGAAAACTTAAAAAAAAATCGTTTCCCAGGTATTCTTTTTGGTAAGTATGACTTGGCATGATGTCCACAACGATTAGACTTCGGCTTGGTGATGGGTCTTGTGACACCCTGTATAAAGCCAAAGTAAAAATTTGTAAACAAGGAAAATTTGATTTGTTAAGAATTGCTACAAGAAATTGAGAAGTGTATTTTGGTATCCAAATGAATTAATGTTCGTAGAGTTTCTCACGATACAGGGTGTATTTCTAGTCTTTAAAATTTAAATTTAAAAAGCGAAAGATGATAAATTAAGAAGTGAACTATTTTTGATTTCGTTAATAGCACAGGTAAAAACATTGGTAATACTAGTAGTAAATGTCTACAGAATTATGTAGCTGACTTTGTAGTAGGAGGTAGTGGACTCGGCACTCATACCGCCAGACAGAAGGTTGTTACAGACGGTAAAATCGCCAGCAGGTCTGACGACGGTATATTATTTTATATGAAGTTTTCACATTACGGCTAATTCAGCAAACACACCGCGTCCGTCGTTTCAGATGCTCACAAAATACCAACTTTAAATAGCATTTTCTGTCCTTGATACTTATTTAGATGTTTGAGTGTGCCGTAGACATAATAAGCTCCTTTTATTTTCTGAGCTAAGCTGCGCTTCAAGATCTTTACTGCAAGCTTCTATACTTTCATGTCAGTTAGTCCAATAATTGTTCTTTAATGTGCTCTCCTTCTACCCACCCAAATAAAATACTTTGGCGATCACAATTGTTATTCTGTGACCTAAACAACTATGAATATGAATTGCTTTAAGTGCACTCACCTATGATATTCAGGTAGCATCACATTACAAACATGTTTTATATATAAAAATACGAAAATGAGGCAGTGATCCCATAATGTCCTCTATTATCATAATCTGACTATCTGCCGCCAATTTGTGAATTTATACGGTACATAAAACATTACGGGCCATTTAAAATTGACGTCAATGTAATAAATTATCGGAGCATGCATGATCGCATTTATCAACGTTCGTTTATGCAAAGTTCGTTAGACAACATCACGTTATAAATAATTATGGTCGCTAATTAGTATTATGCAGTTAAGTTTTGCGCAGGACAATAATAAGTGTAAATTTCGATTATAAGAGAGACTAGACGAGACTATAGTTTATCTAATAGTCAATAATAAACTAGGTGCAAATAAATTACTGTATATGTTTAGTACTCGTGTTATTGAGAAGGATACTTGAAAAGGCGGTGTCGCAAGTACTTGTGTTTGTTATTCTTTCTGTCACGGAAATAAACATAGAAATACGTATATTCCATTGCTATATTTGTGATACTATCAAAACAACCTGTCGATTCTGGGGCAAGTAAGGCAGCGGAAGAAGCAAAATCATCGTGTATATCAAACTAAGATCTGGTAAATGTGAAAATCGAAACCATTAGCATTCAACACATTTCGTTTCAGCAGTCAAACCAACACACCAGTCAGTAATAATAATAAATAATTGATAATAAATTATCTAAATAGTAAATGACTGCCTCCGTGTTCCAGTGGATAGCGTATGCGACTACTGATCGGAGGTTACGGGTTCGATTCCCGGGTCGGGCAAAAGTGTTACTGATTTTTTCCGAATACTGAGTAGCAGCCTGGAGTTTGGTGATGTGTCCGGTAACGGCAAAAGGCTTGCCCCCACAGAACAGTTAAAACGAGTAGAATGGCCTTGGGGGCGTGGCAGGCGCGCCGTGCGTGTGAACAAATGCTCATATTTCGACAAAATTTGTTTGACCGGTCAACAATCGCGCTCATATTGCGACAGCGTTAGAAGAAAAAAAAATAATTATGCCATATTGCGCTGTTATAACGTGTAGAAAAAGAAGCCAGGCATGTAATGTGGCTCGAGAAGGGATTTCTTTTCACCGGTAAGTCCAAAAACCTTAAAATACAAATGATATTTGTAATAATTGTAGTTATAACAATAGTATTATGTAGTTTGTAGACAAAAATGATACTATCGCAAGAATATAAAAAAATATACATTGCTGGCAATACGTGGGTACCATCTAGTACTACGTAGGCGATTGCGTAATGTATTTCGTTCACTGCGAACGTCGCGTGTGACTAGACAATGAATACATCGCGTAGACCGGCCACTGCTACTCGAAGCGGCCGGTCGAGGCGGTGATGTGCTTGTGCAGATCTACTAACGTGATAGCGTTAAATGTTCTTGTGTGAGTAAGTTTGACGGCGCATGGTAAATAAACGCTATGTTTGACAGGCTAAAGTCTATAATTGATTTTTTTGCACGTTCTGATTTAAAAACTGTGAGTGTGTGCGCGACAGCGTTTCTATTGATTTTACTAAAGTGTATGTGTAGTAGTAGCCGTGTGGTATGGGCAAACTGGCGACACAGGTTTCTGATACATTTTCGTCTAGAGGGCATATCTACTATAATTAATATATCTATGCTTGCCCCCTATTACGTGGGACCTAAAAATTAATGGCGAAATGTGGGTGCAATATTTACACCTCTGCCTACCCCTTCGGGGTGAGACTATACAAAAAATATCTAAAAGCATCAACTAATCGTTAATAAATGTCAAATTTAAAATGGAATATTCGACCGACCACAGATTTAATTATATATTATCGTGAGACTAATTTTACGCACATACATCACAAGTAACAAAAAATGTGAGTCATACCTCCCGTCAATAAAAACCCAAAGCAACGAACAAAAAGATTTAAAGTTAAAAAAGTAATTGTGAGAAGTTTCGCCTTTCTTCTTTGTACATACATACATACATAGACTCACGCCTGTTTCCCGGAGGGGTAGGCAGAGACTACGGAAAGCCATTTGCAACGATCTTGACATACCTCACTTGCTTCACTCACTCCCATCAAGTTTCTCATGCATGCTCTTCTGTTAAGGGTACTTCTGACTTGTCCTTTTTTCAGGATGTCTCCAATCTGATCAGAGAACGTCCGCCTAGGTCTTCCCCTTTGTCCTGTTCCATTCACACTTGCCTTATATATCTTCTTTGTCAGTCTATCGTCATCCATCCTCTCCATGTGCCCAAACCATCTTAACATGCCTTTCTCAATGCTTGTCACTACATCTTCTTTTACCCCACACCACTCTCGTATCACACAATTCTTTACTCTGTC
Source organism: Euclidia mi (assembly GCA_944739405.2). Taxonomy (NCBI): domain Eukaryota; kingdom Metazoa; phylum Arthropoda; class Insecta; order Lepidoptera; family Erebidae; genus Euclidia; species Euclidia mi. The sequence continues at coordinate 59,487,548 of OX123200.2, read as the reverse complement.
GGTCAAAGACACACCACACAAACTTCTCAGTGCTCTCATTTCTACAGCATTTATTTTACTTTCAAATCTCTTCTGCCATGCCCAACTTTCACTACCATACATAAGGGTTGGCACTAACACGCCTCTATGTACAGCCAAACGTGCCTTTTTGGACACGTTTTGACTGTTCATAAACGCTTTCAGAGCTCCATTCACACTATTACCTGCATTAACTCTCCTTTCAATATCTTCTTCATTCTTACCATCTCTTGTAAACAACGTACCTAAGTAAACAAACTCATTCACTTGTTCCACTCGCTGTCCATCGATCAAAACATTACAAGCCGTAACGCATTCCTCCTTTTCAAAAACTATAACTTTCGTTTTACTTACATTCACTTTCATTCCTTTCCTCTCTAACGCACCATGCATGATTGCTACCATCTCCTGCAACTCCTCCGCTGAAGATGCAAGTATTACCTGATCATCAGCATAAAGGAGGCATTTAACGAGTAACCCATTCATCCTTAATCCGCAGTCACTATGTTTTAAATCTTGCAAACAACTGTCCATGAAGAGGTTAAACAGCCACGGCGACGCTACACATCCCTGTCTAACACCTTTCTCGATGGTAAACCAGTCAGTGTATGCCCCGTTTATCCTCACACAAGCTCTAGAATCCTCATAAAGGGATTTCAGAGCTCGAATGAGGTTGCTGTCCACCCCATTCATTGACAGCACCGACCACATTTCATTCCTCACCACTTTATCGTAAGCCTTTTCCAAATCCACGAATGCGCAATAGACCTTTTGACCTTTGGCCAAAAACTTTTCGGCTATGCTTCGCAAGGAAAAAACCTGATCCGTGCATCCCATACCCTTTCGGCATCCCGCTTGTACATCCCATATTTTCTTGTCGGTTACTTCCATAACTCTTTCAATAAGTACCTTTGCATACAATTTGCCAACAATGCTGAGAAGGCTAATGCCTCTATAGTTTTTGCAATCTTGTTGCGAGCCTTTTCCTTTATAAAGAGGATATTTTTGCACAACTACAGCTGTGGCCCAGTCATTAGGTACTCGGCCGGTGGTCCAGCACAAGTTATATAACCGCTGCAACTAACCAACTATGACGCCCTGTCCAGCCTTCAGCATTTCGACTGTAATCCTATCATATCCTGCAGCCTTACCTACTTTCATACTTCCCAGTGCCTTCACGACCTCATCCACGCCAATAACGCTTTCATCATTGCTATCGTTACCATTCATTTCAGCTATCGGTGTCTCTTGTGCGAAATTATAATATCCTTTAATATATTATTTCAGTTGATGTATTGTACTTGTTTCCTTTTTAGGGTTCCGTACCTAAAAGGTAAAAAACGGGACCCTATTACTAAGCATCCGCTGTCTGTCCGTCTGTCTGTCTGTCCGTCTGTCTGTCTGTCACCAGGCTGTATCTCATAAACCGTGATAGCTAGAAAGCTGAAAATTTCACAAATTATGTATTTCGGTTGCCGCTATAACAACAAATACTAAAAATAATAAAATATTAAGGTTTTTTTCGTATTTTTGCTCAAAATTGCTAACGGTAACAGGTAGACGCTTTAAATTTTCAGAGAATATGTAGTTGTATATAACCTTTCAAAATAAATTTAAAAAAAGTAAATGATAAATGGGGGCTCCCATACAAAAAACGTAATTTTTAAGCAATTCGTTACTCGATCTTAATATACAGGTAGAAACTTAAAAAATATTTAAGTATTCATACCACAGACGTAATTTTCTTTTTAATATAGGTACGGAACCCTTCATGCACGAGTCCGACTCGCACTTGCCCAATTTTTAATTTTATTTTAAGAGTGCCTTCAAATGGGAAATCTTATTAGTTCATTCCTTTGTTCGATATTTCATCCATAAAAAATCGTGTAAAACCTTTTCTTTTTTAAATGAAGACTCTATAAATTCTTCATAATATTGTTCGATTATTAGAATTGAAAGTGTTGATTTGTTATTCTAGGTGATCTTTAATCCGTGGAAATATTTAAGGTACTGTGGTAGCCCGTTTGATTGTAAGTTTCATTTTATTATCCTTTTTTATATCTTCACGCACATATCCCCGAATGGGAAGGCTGAGGTGTAATATTACACCCACAATTTTACCTTGTGAATTTTTGGTCCCACGTAATAGGGGGCAAGCCGAAAATTTTTGCCCGCCCCGGGCATCGGAAACGGGACCTCCCGATCAGCAAACACATACACCATGCCAGTGGATAGCGTATGCGTCTGTAGATCCCACGGAGGCAGCAGATGTGGAAAAAAATAACTTAGTATGCATAGAAAGATGGTCGTATGTATGCAGTACAAACCTAGCCGATTAAAAGCCACGACGTTGATGTACATCGATGTTAGCCTAGAGCTCATTAACGAGTCCTTGAATTTTGGTAAATTTTGGTCACCTGTAAATGCCACGTAATATTTTTTTTTAATAAATCTCTAAAAATAAATCTGCCGGCGTCGGGACGTGACGACCTCACCGCCCACTGGGTGAGTTACTCTGACGAGTAGATACTCGACATAGTATCTTCCCCAGTGCAAGCAGTCAACCGAAAGATGGCGGTCAAACCATCCGAACCTGGCGGAAGTAAATCCCAAGATGCTAGATGGGCAGCAGCGTCCAGCACTAAAAACTTCCGCCACTGCAATCGCCAATACGCCTGCCAAGCGTGGCGATTATGGCAAATCCCCCCATACTTGAACCACACCAATAAAAACCAGCTCCTAGTCCCCGGCGGCCCTGCTTGTCTTGGTTATGGTAGCGGCCATGGTAACGGCGGGGCAAGGGGTGCGAAGAATCTCCGGAAGAGATCGGGCTACCACCACCAACGACAATTGGCCCTGGCAACACTGAACACGCGCACACTGCGGACCGACGAGAAGATTGTCGAGCTGGAAGAAGAATTGAGCAAGTTGCGATGGGATATCATGGGCCTATCTGAAGTCCGAAGACTGGGGGAGGACTCGAGAGTTCTCAATTCCGGTAACTTGCTCCTCTACCGGGAGGGCGACCAACAGTCCCAAGGTGGTGTCGGGTTCATCGTCCGCAAATCTCTCGTGACCAACGTGGTAAATATCGGGAGTGTGTCGAGCAGGGTAGCGTACCTTATACTCAGAATATCCAAGCGGTATTCGCTGAAGGTCATACAGGTATACGCTCCGACCTCGACGCACCCCGATGAGGAGGTGAAAGCTATGTACGAGGACATATCTCGGGCTATACATGGCTTCAAAACCCATAACACCGTGGTCATGGGAGATTTTAACGCGAAACTGGGCAAACGCGACGGTGATGAGCTGAGAGTGGGGCAATTTGGTTATGGGCATCGGAATTCCCGGGGTCACTTGCTGGCTAGCTTTATAGAGAAGAAAGGACTCTATATGATGAATTCCTTCTTCAAGAAGCGAGAATGACGCAAGTGGGCCTGGGTAAGTCCAGACGGTGCCACCAAAAATGAGATCGACTATATCATGTCGACGAAGAGGCAGATATTCAATAATGTCTCCGTGATCAATTCGCTGAAAGTGGGGAGCGATCACCGAATGGTAAGAGGCACATTGAATATCTGTACAAGCCTCGACCGGTCGAGTTTGATAAAGTCCACGCTCCGACCGGCACCGGTTCATATCTAAAACCCCGAGAGCTTTTAGCTCGAACTCAAGAACCGTTTCGAATGCCTGGGCGAATGCGTAGATGTGGACGAGTACAGTAACGGGTTCATGGATGCTGTCCATACAACAGGGGCTAAATTTTTTAAGCCCCAGAAAAGCAAGAGAACCAGCAAGATCTCGGGTCCGACCCTCGTGCTGTTAGAGGAAAGGCGCAAGATGGTTCTGCTATCCTCCGACGACATGCCGAAATATCGGCACCTCAACAGACAGATCTCTAAGTCTCTGACTCGCGATCTCCGCCAATACAACACAAAATGTGTTCTTGAGGCGATCGAGCAGAATAAGGGATCCAAAGTGTTCCAGAGGGATCTGTCTGTTGGGCAGAGTCAGCTGACAAAGCTTAAGACGGAGGATGGCAGAATCGTATCGTCCAAGCCTGAGCTCTTGGAGGAAATCGAAAGGTTCTATGGACAGCTATATACGACAACGCAACAACCCGCAAGCACTCCAGCGTCAAACCCTAGAACTGGATTGACCCGACACTATACCGAAGATATCCCGGACGTCAGCATGCACGAGATTAATGTGGCTCTCAAGCAGCTCAAAAACAACAAGGCGCCGGGTGATGACGGAATTACGAGCAAGCTTCTGAAGGCCGGCGGTGTACCCGCTAGAGAAGCCCTTCGGAAGCTATTTAATTCCGTCACTCTCGAGGGTAAAACGCCGCAGGCGTGGCACAGAGGTGTGGTGGTGCTTTTCTTTAAGAAAGGGGATGAAACCCTCTTAAAGAACTACAGACCACAGTCATCACGAATCGTCTCGAGAGCAAGCTAGATGACTTCCAGCCTCCCAAACAAGCCGGTTTCCGTAAAGGCTATAGTACCATAGACCACATACATACGCTGCGGCAGGTTATACAGAAGCCCGAGGAGTATAACCAGCCCTATGCTTGGCGTTTGTGGACTATGAGAAAGCCTTCGATTCGATCGAAACCTGGGCGGTGCTACAGTCTCTCCAACGGTGCCGGATTGACTACCGATATATCGAAGTGCTGAAGTGTTTGTATGAAAACGCCACTATGTCAGTCCGCCTCCAGGACCAGAGTTCGAAACCTATTCAACTCCAGTGAGGGGTGAGACAGGGGGATGTCATATCCCCGAAACTGTTTACCACTGCGCTGGAGGATGTTTTCAAGCTTCTGGACTGGAATGGACTCGGCATCAACATCAACGGCAAGTACATCACTCACCTTCGATTCGCTGACGATATCGTAGTCATGGCTGAGACCATAGAAGACCTAGGCACAATGCTCGATGGCCTCTGTAGAGTCTCCCAACAAGTAGGTCTTAAGATGAACATGGACAAGACGAAAATCATGTCGAACGTCCATGTTGTACCTGCTCCTATTCAGGTTGGGAACTCTACGCTCGAAGTTGTCGACAAGTATATCTACCTGGGACAAGTAGTCCAATTAGGTAGGTCCAACTTCGAGCAGGAGGTCTATCGTCGAATCCAACTCGGTTGGGCAGATCAGACATATCTTCTCGTCCAATATCCCGCAGTGTCTCAAGACGAAAGTTTTTGACCAGTGTGTGTTGCCAGTGATGACTTACGGTACAGAGACGTGATTGCTCACTATGGGCCTTATCAGAAGGCTCAAGGTCACTCAGAGGGCGATGGAGAGAGCTATGCTTGGAGTTTCCCTGCGAGATCGAATCAGAAATGAGGAGATCCGCAGTAGTACCAAAGTCGCCGACATAGTTCTCCGGATAGCCAAGCTGAAGTGGCAGTGGGCAGGGCACATAGCTCGAAGAACCGATGGCCGTTGGGGCAGAAAAGTTCTGGAGTGGCGGCCACGTACCGGACGACGCAACAGAGGTAGGCACACCGCAAGGTGGACCGACGATCTCGTCAAGATCGCGGGAGGCGGTTGGATGCGGGCGGCGGTTGGATGCGGGTGGCTCAAGACCGGTCTGTGTGGAGAACCTTGGGGGAGGCCTATGTCTAGCAGTGGACGTCGTTTGGCTGATATGATGATGATGATGAAATCTCTACCGCAGTATTTTATGTAATGTAAATCCTTGCTGATTTCAGCATAAATGGGCCGAATGTCACCTCGAATTGTTAACTGGACACCACGCTAACAAAGTCGACTTGAATAACTCAAAGAAACAGAAAAGGTTCTTACAAATATGTAATAACAGTCGTGTCTGTTATCTGTCGCAATGTTGGTTTCGGGTCTCTTCATACTGAAAAGGGTAACGTAATATTCTAACAAGCTGACCGGTCGTCTGTTATTAGACGTGGCACACATTCAAGAGCATGTGATAAATGTCAGGTGTCTATCCGTTTTACTAGTGCCACACATTTTGTCAAATAACATGTTGCCTTATGTATAACATTATGCCTAACTCTTTTTGCTGAAGTAATTACCATTGCCTTCGGATTTCTATCTCATCTTTGACCTCTTGATTCGATCTGAACATATTCCTTTAGTGCATGAAATCTTATACATGGAAAAGGGGTAGCTTTAATTTAATTTCTATGAGAGAGATATATTATAAATTAAGAGTACACATAATTAAGGCGAAACCTGCTTTTATGTTTTAGTTTTAAGTCAAAACAAGTTCCGTATCTTGGCCGCAGACGCTGTGTGAAAAAGCTAATAAAATCTGTCAAAGCTGATATGACGAGATATCGAACTTCGGCTCCAATGCCAAAATCGTGGATGTAATCGAGATATCGCTAGGACGATGATGGCTAAATTAAGAGGTTTTGTTTGTTTTTCGTGTGAGTGTGTGGCCAACTCTAGTGTCGGAGTTTTCAGACCGCTCGAAGGCCTCCAACATGGCCTAACGATTCTTATTCTGAGACAAGAACCGGGACCGACAGCTTTACGTGCCCTCCGAAGCACGGTAATGCTCAGACGAATCGACGACCATCGACGAATCGACGATCTGTTACGAATGGCAAGCCAAGTCTCGCTATGAGCGCTTCTATATTAATCTTATCTTTAATTTAATATTAATCTCGCTATGAGCGATTTCATAATTATTATTATAATAATCGATGAAATATTATGTCTCTGCTTTCTTGCTTTTATTAGACTTCAAGCAAGCACCGAATCTATCCATCAATTGACATGTTATTCACGGCGCATCTCGGTGGGTCTTTAGATAAATGTTTTATTTTTATCTTTAACTATCGCGGTCGTCCATTTATTTAGAACGCGTTTAGACCGATTTAGATCGTTTCGTTTCATTGCTCATAAAACATTTTGTTTTGTGTTGGGAAGGAATTTGGTTTTATAAAAAACACAATGGCTAGTCGTGAAATTCTGTATGGTATTTGTGAGACGTGTTGATTTAATCGGCTATTTAATCATTTGTAATAGAGATGTTGTACTGCGAACGCCAATCGATTGGCGTCCTATTTAATGTTTACATGGTGCTATAAACTTACACATTTTTATGTTGTCTACTAGCTGAGCCTGCGGTTTTACCAACGTTATTAAGGGCTAGTGCTCCGAACCCGTGCCACGTAGCGTGATGTTATATAGCCAATAGCCTTTCTCGATAAATATTATTTCATGAAATACTTATTCATATCAGACCATTATTAGTTTATGAGATCAGTGAGTTTAACCAAACAAACAGACATAAAAACAAACAGTCCCTTCAGCTTTATTATATTATCATAGATATAAATTTCAAAAAAGGCTAATTATTTGGATAACTTAGTGGTTTTATACAAGATGCTTAGTTACAAAAAGTGCATTAAAATCATGAGAATATTTAATTTCTGGTTGTAATAAAAACCTTAGATAAAATAGAGCTATCCAAAAAAAGAAAGCAAATGTTAGTGGCTTTTCCTCATCACCAGCCCTGTATATACTGTCCCACTGCTGGAGATGGGCCTCTTTTCATTATGAGAAGGGTAAGGCCATAGTCCACCACGCTGGCCAAGTGCAGGCAGACTTCACATGTCTTTCGAGAACATTATGGAGAACTCTCAGAAAGGTTGCAGGTTTCCTCACGATGTTTTCCTTCACCGTTAAGCAAGTGATAATTAGCAATTTTATACACACTTAACTTCGAAAAGTCATTGGTGTGCGCCGTAGATTCGAACCCGAGACCCTCTGCGTAGCAGTCTGTCGGTCTCTCCACTCGGCTATCGCTGTTGCTCTTCAATCTCTTTGAAATATTTTTGAGTTCTGTCAACCCGCACTTATCAGCTATGGCCTTCTTTTTCTCTCAGCAAGATGAGGCCTGTGCCCAGCAGTGAGACAATTTATATACAGGGCTGAAAACAATGCAACTTAAACAAGCTGGTCTGGCAGTTTAGTCTGCCTGCTTGATACTGAATGACATAGCATCATAATTAATCCTCCAAAGGTTTTACATAAGTATGACTTAGCATGTTTATCTTTTAATCATACAGTAGTGCTGCTAATGGAATCATAAAACGAAGTGCCGCCGTAAAGTGGGTCAGCTTATAATATTTATAGGGATAATGCCATACTCTGTATTAGCTGTGTACATAGTATCAGTAGATGACGGATTACATTAATTAAAATGTGGGACAGTTATATCGATTGGAAAAAGGAATAAAAAGCTGTTTATCTCCGGAACACATTACAGAACTGTATTAAACTTATTTTATAATGTAATCACGCCAGTTACTTGTACGCAAGTAAAACTCTAAACGATGTCATAGATAGGCATTGTTAGTAAGTAATTAGAGTATGGACTAGATAAGTATCTACAGAGTTATGTAGAATGACCGTGAGGTGACGTATTAAGAATACAAAGTGTCACTACCCTATTTTATTCCGTGGGTGTCGTAGGAAGGAAATACACGAACCAAAGAGTATATTTACAAAGAGACGGAAATCTCGACATCAAAGCTTATAACTCACACGTCTGGCCAGATAGGTACAGACGACCAAATTGATTTGCAATGTTATTGTGATGCAAATTAGGAGCGGTCTTTGTCCAGCAGTGGACTTGAGCAGTCCACTACCAGGCTATATGAAAAATGTATGAATTTTTTTTCACCTTAATATTACCATAGTAGAAAAAAGTTGTTCTAAATTACCTTGTTATATTAAATATTCTTTCTTCAATGAGTACATGTTTAACCCTGTTCTGTCAACCGAACCCAGATCCTATTTGCATGATTATATTTTGAAAACACTGCATGGTAAAGGTAGCCAAAAAGTTAATTTTCATATGTATGCAAATGGAATTTCTTGGATATTTTCGTAAACATATTTTTTCTGTTCTTTTCATCGTTAAACCTAATATGCTGCACCCCTGAGACGTGTGGAAGCAGTTTTATTTTATTAACAGGCATGTAAGCTCATAACGTGAACTTGGAAAAAATAGTCTCTAAGGCGTAATTAATATTCCTTTTCCCAAGTAAAATTCAAATTAATTTATTCTCTTAAGTTACAAAGTAACACTTATGGTCGTCAAAGAAATATTTGTTTACATCGAGGTCAAGATATGAGAAGAACATCAAGAACCTCATGCGATTCTTTTATATGCAAATTGTTACAATACAATTTTAAATAATTTGTGGTACCCTAAAGCTTAAGCTTCAAGGTACCACAAATCATTTCCAAGTGTCAGCTGACACTGCCAACAGACCATCCAAAACACGCGTTTAAATATCGTCTCAGCAATTATTATAGTCTCTTTATTAGAAAAAAGGTCCACTGGAAGTAAATTTAATAGTCTCTATAACACAAATAATTATGTCCAATGCTAGAAAATGTCATGAGATTAAGTCCAAATAAAATTAAAACTGCATGTAAATGTAATAAACATATACTTTAGAAGTAAGTAAAAGTATTTCGTAGTTGCTATTGTTATTTTGCGTCAGTTAATTTTATTTTATTTTAGCTGGTTCACCAACAATTGTTTTCACTGGATACATTTTAGAACACGTATATCAAAATTATAATAACAGTGTAACAATCACTTAAAGGTAAACACAACACGCACAATAAATAAAAAATAAACTAGTTTACTAAGCAGATTACGGAATCCATAACATTTTTTTACAGGCAGAAATATGAAATAAAATTAATCTTTTCATACATATTACACGAGCAAATGAACAGCAAATAGTATGCAATTTTCAACACCTGTATTTATTTAATGCAATTAATGACTAAACTCCAAATTTTATACAATCAATGAAATGCTCAAAAATATATTTACATTATTCTAAACCACTTTTATTTACTGACAAACTATATTATTTATCTTTCACAAACCTCTTAGATCTTTAGACATTATAAATAAATAATTCTGCTAAACAATTAAAACTGAGTCTTGTTCTACTGACATTACTCAAACCACCTGCCAGTTCAGTGAGAAAGATAAATGAGGCTATTATAGGTACAATAAAAAAAAATGTTCAGGTGCGAGTTTAATTTGCGAGGAGAGGGTTCCGTACGTTTATCGTAGGATTTGCTTTTGTCTTTTAAGACATTAGGCTTCTTGTAAGTTCATTATCATCATCCTAGCGCTGTCTTAGCTGCCATCCATGACTTTTGCCTTGGGGCTTGGGGTTCGCTTTTTATTACAGCTACTATCGTAGAACTATAACAAAAATCTATTTGGTTCCTTTATATTAGTTATTTCATTTGATATGCCACTCTGTTAATTTTCTTGTCCCGTCTCACAATAGTCACCAATGTTTGAAACCACGTGCACGGGTCTCTAAAATATCTGTCACTTTTTTAATAATATTTTTCTTTTACAGGTAAAAATGCAGAACTACAATCCGGCCACAATTAATCATAAATGTATGTAGAGTTGGTGATATGCTGTTCAAAATAATGTGTCATAAGTAATGTTTCTGAACGTTTTGTTGTACTGTAGGAATATTAGGCAATTGAGAAAATATCATGCTTGAATAAAACAAATGTAAAATCTCTCATCGTTTATTTTTATATTTCAAAATTAAAATTAGATTTAACATATAACCGTATAAATGTAAAAAATATTTATATGCGATATGAATTACATTGTAAGTGTAAAAAATATTATGGACATCCAATAAGATTGTATGTACATAGCCAAGTAAGTATACGAAAATATTGTATGTACAGGATAGCCAAATATTAAGTCATAAAAATGTTTGTGTACATATCTTTTTGTTTTGTTTCTAAGAATAAAAGTATTTACGTCAATTATGGAGTTCGATTATGAACTTAAAGCCCCTTGACGAAGGTACTTTTTTCAATAAATGTAGTATCATTAGATAGCGTCATAGCACTGCATTAAACTAATATATTTTTGTAATTGTAAAAAATATGAAATAATGTGTATATAAATGCAAATGCCTTGTAATTAGTCAATGGATGAAATGCGTGCAATTGCTGTCGTTATAATAATAAAGTGTACCAAAGATATTATTGTCATGTTTATTCCCGGCACATTTTTAGTAGGAAACTTTGTTCCTGGATATAATACGACAGATAGATTTACTTTTCAGGTCAAGCAATAATAAACAAATCAGTGCAGATAATTTTGAAAAGTATGTGATGTGCACAGTGGGTTAGAACCCAATGTCCTCTGCATGACAGTCTGTTGTTATTTCTACTAGGCTATCACTGCTTCTATTTACTAATCTGAAAAATATTTAATATGGGCATCGAACACGTAACTGAAATGCAAATGACACAGCATGTATTCCGCATGAGGTGATTAGGAAGTACAGATTACAGTTAAAGCTTATTATTACAATCGGGCCTACGGCTTAATGTGTTCACCGAGGCACTGAGCAAAAATTCATCAACAATTTAATACGTACATCACATCTCACCAGCTTAAAAGTCAGTGAAACGCATCGTATCCTCTTCATGGCAGTTTGTTGGTATTTCCACTCGGTTATCGCTGTCTTATCACTGAATGCTACGTCTTTGGTGACATTGCTGCACCACTCGGCTGACACTACAGTGCTGCCTCGCCGTAACGACTGCATCGAATTTTTGGCTGCTGGTTAAACTACGTCGCCGTCTTACCATCTAGATTGATGTAATAGGTAAGTAATTGTATCACGCAGCCTACGTAAGTATACACTTAGAAAAGCAATTCATAAATATTATACTCTTTTGGATATCCAAAAAAGTATAATAATTATTTATCAATTGCTTTTCTTTACAACAATATGATATATCAATAAGGTACATTTACTTTTGATTATTTTCTACTGTATTGAACACTAGTCAAATAAAATAAGACCTCTGATTAGTCATACAAAATAGAATAGTATTTATTCATAAATTCATCTAGTTTATGCATCTATACCATGTGCGCCGTACCATGGTGCGGATGATAGTTGCCTATATGACGTTGACATCCGTCAGTACCACATGACTAGGGATGTGACGTTATGCAATTCATTTTTATCGATCTGACGATACTCACAGCATTAATCTAGTTCACATTAATAGTGTTATCAAAATTTGAGTGTTATTTGGTTTTGCAGTGTAACTACGTGTATAAACTTGTCAATATATATATTTTATGGTTACATAATAATATCTTTGTACTTATATAAAACTAGCTGGTACCCGCGGCTTCGTACGCGGATAAAAGTAACATTTAATGATTTTCGCTGCCAAATCTAACCTTTATACGGCCGGTGATTTTCCAGATTTCATGACGACTGACTATTTGCTTTTATATATTATTACACATAGATAAATATCATGACGCCACCAGCGGGTCAAATTTAATACCGGCCTATATGAAGCGCTATAAAGTCCTCTACCTTACAGTGAAAGTCCCATAAAAATCGGTTCAGCGATTCCAGAGATTACCGCGGACAAACAGGAAGATAGACAGACAGATAAAAATCTTAAAAAAGGTTATTTGTTACTTAAAACCGTGTACCGTGTATATGCACTAGAAAAACCATAGCTTTTTTGAAGTCATAGACTTTTCAATATTTTAAATATTGTTTGGCTTTTTTTATGTGACAAAATATTTGCTCTATGACGCATCGGCGCGGCGGCCATTTTGTGTAATCATGTGATATTGTCGAGTACGAGTGCTAGCGCCTTGTATGTGACACGAGTTTTCAATTTTGTCAAATTATTATTTATTTAAGTTTGTTGTTATTACCATGCCTAAGAGAACTACAAAAAGAACTGTTTTGGGTAGTCAGGCCAGGGAGTTCGTTGTTCGCCTCCGAGATTACTTTGAAAGATAACAACAAAATAATGGACCGTTGTTACCATTGAACCAAATTGTAGAACGAGTAGCCGAAGCTCTTGTTATTGTTCGTAATACTGTTTTGCGTATAACACGTGAGAAAATTGGCCAAGATGGGATGTCTGAAAATAAATTATCGTCACCCAACAAAAAGCAGACCAAGGTGAAGCCAATCACAGATATAGATGATTTTGCTAAGGTTGCTATTAGAAATCATATTTATGATTATTATAGAAGGATGGAGCTACAAACACTACGCAAGCTTATAAAATCATTAAAAGAAGCTGACCTGTTCAAAGGCGGTATTACTACATTGTGGCAAGTTATAAAAGCTATTGGCTTTGTTTACAAAAAAGTTAACAAAAGGAAGATTATTATGGAGAGGACTGACATTGCCCTAGCAAGATGTTAATTTTTAAGAAAGGCAAAAAACATAAGTGATTGGAGCAAAGTTGTATTTTTGGATGAAACGTGGCTAAACGCCAACCATACAGTGGGTAAAAGTTGGACGGACGATACAGCACAATCGTGTACCAAAGTGCCTGAGGGCAAAGGCGAACGCCTTATTATTTGTCATACGGGTACAGCAAGTGGATTCGTTCCTAATTGTTTGCTGGCTTTTAAGTCAAAAAAAACTACAGAGTAACATGAGGAGATGAACTACGAAAAATTTTAAGATTGGTTCATAGGTCTATTAAATAATTTAAAAGAGCCTACCATAATAACGGACAACGCACCCTACCATTCGGTACAAATTAATAAACCCCCAAACCAATCCAACCGCAAAAGCGAGTTGGTGAAGTGGCTGAATGAAAACGGAGTTACAGCAGATATAAAAATGTTAAAGGCAGAGCTTATTGCTTTAGTACGGCGTCATAAGCCACCAACTCCTACCTATGCTCTGGACGAAATGGCAAAAGAAAAAGGCCACCAGGTCCTTCGACTACCACCCTACCATTGCCAGTATAGCGCTATTGAGATGATTTGGGCCCAAATAAAAGGTCACGCCGCAAGAAATAATACTTCGCCGCCATTTATGGCAAATAAAATGTTGGTCCTATTGCAAGCGGCCATCAACAATGTTCAACCTGAAGACTGGTCGAAGGTTGTGAATAAAACAAAGAGGGACATTATGTCTGATTGGGATCGTGACATCCACATTGACAATATAATGGAGTCATCGTTGATAATATCCGTCACAGATACAGATGATGAATTTAGAGACAATTCAGATGTTGCTGACTCTGATATGAGTTTAGACGAATGAAATCTTTTCTATATATATATATTCTGTTGTTTCATTAATATAATTATAGACTTTTAAAAATATGATTTGAAGTACGCCCAATATAGGTACGTTGTTTTATTACAAAAACATCGAATATCCATAGTAGCAGTACATCCCATCACTAAATACGTCTATGGCGTTATGTAATACGCATAAAACTGCTTAATTTTTCTTTCCATTAGATTTTATTTGTAGACTAGAACATTCGGGTTGGGTATAATTTAATGTACCACAGTAATTAATGATTTTAAATATTACCAATATGGTACAACTGAAATACTAAGTCATAACTTGTAAATCGCGGCAACTTTCGAAAGTGAAATGAAACGTTACTGAAACTGCCACCCGCACTTTGCTACAGCGCACATAGTATAGTCAAAATAAGATCTAAGAGGAGGGAGAAACAGGAAGGATAGAGATGCTAGAAATAAAGAAGGAATAATAGAAAGAAAATCAAAGGCTGATAAAGATGTTGGGAACACCAGAATTATTGTTCACCAAACGAAATGCGTAGAAGTGACCCTACTTCAAAATTATTCATTATAGGCTGCCTCTGTGTTTTAGTACAAACGACTAAACTGATAGCGTGTATTTTGTGTATGTAGAATACATGACAGAATGTGGAGTGGGGAAAAAACTAAAAAGAGAAAACGTACTAATGCTTGTTGCATACGTTCCGCAACTACACCACAGCGTTGCGACAAAATATGGTTAAACTGTGCGTGTATACGTCGCTGCGACCTCTTGCGGTTGCGATACCAACCAAATGGATCATGATTATACTTGTAAGTAGAATAGCTTTATAATTCATTTATCATCAATGAAATTAATAAACGAGAGAAGTCAGACAGCCACTGGAGTTACGCCTTCGTGCCTCAGACGCGGTTGGAGCATGTTAAGTCGTTGGCATTGTGCCGAATTACCCTACGGCCACATTGGATGTGCCATTCTATCTGACTTTAAAAGCCAATGAATATAGACCTGTACTTGTAGGATTTTATAATATATCCCTCGCAGTAGCTACGTCCGTGCAGTGACGGATTAAGGACACAAAATGTTGCTACTCCATTTCAATCCAGTGGGTGCTGTAAGAGGCGCTAAATAATAATAATAATAATAATATCACTTTATTTCGGACACGGGGTCCATATTTCAAAAATTAATTACAAAAGAACATTATAATAAATCAATCAGTATATAAGAAATTAAATTAAATAACAACCATATAACACGTACAATAACATAATCATTAGCATAAAAGTATAATAATATAAAATCATAGCATTTAAAACATTCGGCATAAAAGAAAATCACATTAACATAATAAAAACATAAAAAATAATCAACTGTAATAGGAGTCAATATAAAGAAACAATAGTTATAAAACAAATAAAAAATAAAATCATACTAGTAAAATCATTCGTGATAAAAATTTAATAGGCATAATTAATGAGGACATAACAAACAATAAATTCATTTATAATTTATGTGGCAATTTTTAACCACTGTCGGTAAAAGTTGGTCAGTAATAATCTTTCGGATAGACTCTTAACAATAGTATTATTACACTTGTCAACCCTGGACATAAAATTCGCGACACGACTTCTCTGAATAGCGTCAAAAGAATTGACTCTCGCCTGAAAAAACATACCGGACGCACTGCAACATCGTTTTAGTCCGTTTAACTGTCTAAAAATGTTATTATAGGCAACCCGAATACTATCGTGTGCTTTTTTGGTGTAGTTAGTCCATAGTTGACAAGTATAGAAAGTCTGACAAAATGCTCGAAATAGTGTCATCCTCACATCCGGGAGAGCTCTAGCAAACTTTCTGATGATCATGTTTCCCACCACACATAAAGCTCTACGTTGACGCTCGATGTCTTTGTCGTCTTTCAAATTTGACGTAACAACGTGACCAAGGTACTTGAAGCTATCTACAATTTTTATAGGCTGACCATTGAGACGGACACATGGGACTATGTCGGGGCCTCTGCCAGACCTAAATATCACCATTTCCGTTTTTTTTGACGTTGTAAGTGAGGTTATGTTGGATTGCATATTTTTCACAAATCGAGATCAGCCGCCTTAAGCCCTTAATCGAGGGGCTCAGCAGCACCATGTCATCAGCATAGCTCAAATTATTAACGTATCTGTTGTCTAATCTGAGCCCTACCGGTGTGCTGCTCAGCTCCACGATCAAGTCATTTACGTAGAGGTTAAATAGGTCCGGCGAGGTTACCCCACCCTGCCTAACACCACATGACAATTTGTAGCTATCAGACAATTCCTGACCCCACCTGATGTTATTGACCTGATTCCGATACCAGTGCGTAAGCAGATCAACAACGTCACCCGGAGCACTGGTACGATGAAGTTTGTCCCAAAGTCGATCATGAATAAGTGTATCAAATGCGCGGCTCAGGTCTAGAAAGCACGCGTATACACTTGTCCCACTCTGCTTATAGTAGTTAACAATTTGTTTAAGTGAGAAAATCGCCATGTCAGTTGATACCTGCGGTCGGAAACCGAACTGTCCATCGTCAATTGTTAAATAAGGCGTTAGAAATTTTTGTATGAGTCTTTCAAGCACCCTGGCCACTATTGTCGCCAGAGAAATGGGCCTATAATTAGCCAAGCTCGAAACGTCACCCGTTTTATTTTTTTGGAATGGGCACGACAACTGTGCGAATCATATCTGGAGGAAGGTAACAGTGCCTCAAGCAATGGTTGAAAAAAACTGCCAATACCTCACAAACATACTGACCCCCATACAACAGGTGCTCTATGCTTAGTCCGTCGTGACCCGGTGATTTCCCACGCTTCATGTTACGTAATACAAACCCGACATCTTCAGATGTTATTGTTACACTTGTTTGAGTAGGCAATATCCTGTCTGACTCCTTAATACTATCCCTGATTTGATTGCTGTTATCGATATTGAAATTGTTTCGAAATAAATTTGCTATCCTTTTTCCGTTTTCCTCACCCTCAATATTAATAGGCATGCTATTCTTGCTCTCAAGTTTCTTTGTTTCCTTCCAAAATTGCTTAAAGTTACCTGCAGCCTGATGTCTAGCAAGAACCTCCATTTTAATTTTTTGTTGGTTATTCTGTACGTATTTAACCGCTGCCTTAAACTCCCTTCTAGACTGCGACATGGCATCGTAATACAATCCCGACCGTGGCTTTCCACAAGAAACCCACTGGAGAAAGCATTGCCGTGCCTTCACATGTAACTCCCGGATATGAAAATTCCAACCTACAAGCTTCTTCCTACATGTTTTGTTAATTGCACTTTGGTCAGCCGAATATTGCATTATGTTTATAATTTTAGAATACATAATATCTATTTGCATACAATGACCACCATTTCTACATGGACCGACAACCTGACAAATAGAATCACTGGATATAGGCTCACAACCTTTAAGTAAATCACAGAAATCCTTCGTACATAACTTACAGTATAAATCAATCTGCGCACGATCCCTCACGCCCCAAACGTGTTTACAAATTAACTCTGGCATAGGCTGTAGTTGTTTAGTTCGTATAAGATTAAGGTTACATTTAATAACAAGCGGTAGGTGATCCGACAAGTATGAATCATAATGTACATACATACCGGTTACGAGCGTAGCAGCCGCCGCTGTCGTAATACAGTGGTCGAGCCAACGACAAGTACCGTGCGCCTCGCTTACAAACGTGTATGTATTTGTATCGAGCCTTTCCAAGTCTAAACATTGAAGTGATTGCTCGTCGCAAAAATCAACTAACTCCCTTCCAAACAATGTACCAGGGTGTGCATTAAAGTCCCCTAATACGATTGCACATTCAACGTTAGCACTTTCGATAATAGCACTTATTTGCGCAAGACACTCCGTAAACTCTGGCAGGTTATCATCGCAATTAGTAGGCATGTACACACAAAACACAAGTAAATTTTTATCACCTATGACTAATCGCACTGCCAGCAATCGATCACTTTCACACTCAATGACGCTAGCACTGGTAAACACCTTCGATCTCCACATCAGCGCTGTACCTCCGTAGGGACGGCCACGTAGCACATCAATGGACGTGTCTACAGACGATTTGGCGTAGCACGTGAATTCTTTGTCGATTTCATTTACAAAACCCAGGTCATGGGGCAGTAACCACGTCTCCTGAAGGGCAACAACGTCAGCATATTTACATAAATTTCTCACGTGTTCTAAAGGGAAATACACGAAGCAAATAGTTCACAACGATACTACAACGAGTACCTATACATATACTACTCCGTCAAGAAAGTACTGGGAAAAGATCAATAAGATACATACTGTTTGTTATTCATCCAAATTTATTTTATCACTTTCAAAGTATGCTCCTTCAGAAACGATACACTTCATCATCATCAGCCCCTTATACTATCCCACTGCTGGGCACGGGCCTCTTCCCATTATGAGAAGGGTAAGGCCATAGACCACCACGCTGGCCAAGTGCGGGTTGGCAGACTTCACATGTCTTTCGAGAACATTATGGAGAACTCTCAGACATGCAGGTTTCCTCACGATGTTTTCCTTCACCGTTTAGCAAGCGATAATTAACAATTTAATACGCACATAACTCCGAAAAGTCATCGGTGTGCGCCGTGGATTCGAAACCGGACCCTCTGCGTAGCAGTCTATCAGTCTCTTCACTAGGCTATCGCTGTTTAACGATACACTTACGCCAACGAATAATCTAATCAGCAAACCATTTTTTAAACGCTGTTTCCGGAATTGAGTATTGAACTCAATTCCGGAAACAGCGTTTAAAAAATGCTCGCCGCGAATTCTCCTTTATGTCTTCTACTTATTAAAAACAGGTGCCACAAAGTGGTAATATGAGTTTTAAAAAATTCGCTCACAATGATTTCACATTATCGTGGTGCAAAATAAAAGAATTTTCTTTCCACAAATCTGGCCTTTTTCATCGAACTTGCTCTTTTAAACGGCGCATAAAACTCAAATAATATTCCTTATTCCGTTTGACCTTCCGGTAAGAATTCCGAGTGCACAACACCGCGGTAGTCAAAGAAAACACTCAACATGACTTTGACTTTTGAACGAGTTTGGCGTGGTTTTTTCGGTTTTGTTTCAGTTGGAAGGCGCCACTCCGAAGCTTGTTGACTTGTTTGCATGTCAAACTCGTAAACTTACGTCTCGTCACCAGTAACAATGCGTTTCATGAATGTTGGGTCGGAATTGACTCGTTCTAGTATGCCCTCAGCTACTCTCATGCGATTGAGTTTTTGGAGAAAATTGGTGAGCTCAGGTCTTTTGGGACTAGCCAAGCTGCAACATGTTTTATACCCAAATGATTAGGTAAATAGTACGGATCGACTCGTGAGATACAGAAAATTCGGTGGCTAACTCTCTCAAAGTTGAAAGAGGATTTTCAGTCACTGTTTACTTCACTTTTGCGATGCTAACTTCAGTTGCAGACGTTGATGACCTACCAGAGCGAGGCAAATCTTCCATCACATCTTGCACTCTGAACGCTTTGTACCACTCATAAGAGTTTTTGATAAAGTCGATTCACAATAAGCTTTCTGTAATATATTCATTGACTCCGAACACGAAATTCCATTGGCGACGCAAATACACACTAGATGTAATATTACTATAAACAGAACTGATTTAATATAAATAACAGATGCAACTCAAACTCCGCGCCAAAGTAGGAAAAATTTGTGCCAATCAGTAACAAAAAAAAATTTGGAACAATCAACAAATAATCCATTGCCTATAATTGTTGACTGAATGTAGAGACGGAAAACTGAACATCAAACCCTAAACTAACCCATCTGGCCAATTTGGTACAGTAGGCCAAGTCCTGCTAATGTATCACAGTGCTACTGTGAAGAAAGTAAGTCCAACTGTAAGCATGCGGTTGGAAACGAATAAATTTGCATCCGTGCGCTATAGTATATTGTGTCCCTCGAAGTTGCCTAGCCTCCTTTCAGATTAGATAGGGTAGCTGGAAATTTCAGTCTGAAAAATATTACTTCTATTTACTCTCTCAGATATTAATTACTCCAAGGGCTGGCGCACATGTGACAAAGCGCAGCGCAAAGCATTTTTTACTGTCATGCTCTGAGCTGCGATTCACCGTATAATTGGCCGAGCCGGCCGTGCCACATACGTACGTTAAAAAGTCTCTAGTGGTAAATATAGTAACACTAGAGGACGCCAGCAGCTACGCCTGCAATTATTTTAAATTTACCCGTGTTGGACGATACCGTGGGAATTTCGGGAAATCCCTTCTTAATGCACCCCTACGGTCCCCGAGGAACATACATGCCAAATTTCAGCTTCCTGCGCCCACTAGTTTCGGCTGTAGCGTGTCTGTCAGTCAGTCAGTAACGCAAAGATTTTATATATTAATGTTTGTATTATCTGTATGTAGGTATGCAAACCCAAATAAAATAAAATCAATAATAAAATATAATAATTACCTAAAGATAATAAAAATCCTAGCACGCCTCAGGGCACAGTACAGTGCTAATGACGAATACCCAAAATAGGCCTCAACATGCCTCAACATAATAAAAGAAGAGCTTAAAAGTAAAAATATGACATTTAGGTGTAATAACAGAAAATTCATGCCAGTGCCTCAGTGGTACAAAATCTCTTGCCCGTCACATAGGTATTTCGAACGAACACTATGATTTCTAAATGCAGGCTGAGTATAAAATCTATAAGTACTTTCCTCGAATCGACTTTCAAATAAGTGATTTCGTAACGTTTCCAACAGCATCAAAATTCATATACTAAATTATTCTTAAAAAGGCTTGAATTAGTGTCAAGGGTAAGTCTTGACGTACGTCATAATATTGCATTCATCATCATCATCCTCCTAGCGTTATCCCAGTTTGAACCTGGGGTCCGCATACTAGTCTAACCGGACTTGGCTGTAAATTAGCTTTTCCACAGAGCGACTGCCTGTCTGACCTCCGCAACCCGAAAAGATAGCGATATTGATAGTCATATTGCATTCATAATCTATCAAAATTCGTAAAGTTTGTTTTCATCAAAAGTATTTATAGCATCAGCTTAAAATGTACAGCTTGTTCAATGATGCAGTAGCAGGAATCCGAATAGAATTAAAACCAAAAAATAAACCGGTCAAGTGCGAATCGGACTCGCGCACCGAGGGTTCCGTACAAACCTGTAGGTATATATATTTCAAAAAATATGTGTTGTAACAAAAAAATTAACATTTTCGATTTTTTCCTATATGCTATAAAACGTTATTTTATGCCAAATTTCAAGATTTTAGATCGACTGAAAGTACCCTTTAGGTTTGACTTGAGCATTTGATATGAATCTAATTTTATACCTCTACGGGTTCGTGAGGAAAGGGGTAGTTAGTACCTTTAAAATTATTTTTTATAAATTATAGGTTTTCGGTTTTTGTTCTTTATCTGTGCTATAAGACATTGCTTCCTACCAAATTTCCAAATTCTAAATTCCGGGAAGTACGCTGTCGGTCTTATTAATAAAAATGCTTATTCTTCTCTTACTCCAAAGTAACACCGGGAGTCGTTAATTCTAGATTAGTTATGGAATAGCTACGTGTTAATAACGGTATTAATAAATACGAAGTAAGTTTGGAGTAACAATACTATTCTTACACTGAGATTAAGGTATAGGTTATGGCAACCCACTGATATTAAAAGTAAAAAGAATGAACAAAATGACCTGGTCGAATAAAAACTTTTTATTTAACACTTTTATTTTACAACTAGCTTTTGCCCGCGGTTTCGCGCGCGTTAAATTCGGGGTAAAACAAATCTTTCTTTCTTTCAGTCTCAAGTTGTGGGAAGACGCTCCTGATTATTCTAAAGACTTCAGTAACTCTATAGGGTACAAAGTAGCTCGGTCAGTTGGTATTCATGACACTATATACCTAGTATTATATCTACATAATAACATCGCCTTGCATACAGTCAAATGTCAAAGCCATGTTCCAATAAATGTCCAATATAATATATCTATAAACACTTTCGCGTTTATAATATTAGTAGAGAAAATTGTTTCAGCCGTTTAAGCGTAGTACTTATATAATTATTAGATTTTTATATGCGAATAATGTATTCACCGTGCACAATATGACAATAAATTGTATGATGTTTCAGTACTGACAGATATACGCACAAGGCACTCAATCATCATAGCGCATGTGTTCTTACTTCCAAGAAGTAAATTTGTGCAGAAAAAACTTCTAGCCTCCCTACAATCCCTCCCAGTTTAATTTTTGCATCTTATGGTAGCCTATGTCCGTCTCCATGGTCCAGTATATCTCTATATCAAATTTTAGCAAAATCGGTTCAGCCATTTTAGCGTGAAAACGGAATATACATACATACATAGGTACATACATACACACTTTCGCGTTTATAATATTAGTAGGGATCACAACTATCCCAAGCGAACATAACACACAACCAACACATATGTAATGGTGCGTCCACACGCTTGCCAAACCTCGGCAAACTATCACAAACGCAAACGTGCGAATAGGGTATTTGGCTAGGTTTGTATAGGTTGGCAAACGTTTGTGTTGGTTGGCAATCTTCAATGAAATAATCTCTATTAATTTTAACCCATAATAATAAAATTACAAAATCAGATACTAGTAAGTACTCTAACGAACACCAAACAAATGTGAAAATATATTTGGGTTATGTATATAAAACTCAATGAAAGTTGGAAATAAAATATAAATCTACGAGATTTTGCCCGCGGCTTCGCTTGCGTAAATTCGAAGTAACACAATTCTCTTATAATAGATGGATACAATAATAATTGTCGTTTAAACAAACTGTTTATACCGATAAGAAATATAACTACAAGAAGTTTTTACACATGGTATACAAACTACATAGTAGGTACTCAACATGACTGTTATTCGGTGACAATGACTTTTCTGTCTTTTTTAGGGTTCCGTAGTCCACAAGGAACCCTTATAGTTTCGTCATGGCCGTCCGTCTGTCCGTCCGCAGCCTAGCTCAAAGACGCCTGGTGCTAGAAAGCTGATATTTGACATGAACATAGACATAAGATATTGCAACAAAACTGTAAAATAAAATTTAGGAAAATATTTTTTTAAGGATATCTCCCCTACATATATAGTGGGGTTGAATTTTTTTTTGTCTGAGTACCCCATCATGTGGGGTCTCATTGGATAGGTTTTAAAGAAATATTATTAGTTTGCTCAAATCATTTTTCGACCAAGTGATTGGTTTTTCAAATATCAAGCTTTGAAGTGAAAAAATTTGTTAGACTCAAGTGTCGCCCCCCCTCTGCCGGCTAAATTATTAATTTGGAAGAGGTGAAAAAAATCACAAATGTAGTACTTATAACCAATTTAAAAGGAAAACTATCACGGCTAAGTAGATATCACTAGTTTTCGAGTAATCGTCGGTTAACTTATAAATACCTATTTCTGTGAGTTTACATTGGGCGCGCTGGCTTAATCTTATGCCTGGGCCACACACATCGCGATAACATTCGGGCGATAAACTTCGTCTTCGGTCTACGGCGAAGCTGCGCGGCCACATAATGCGCGATGTAAAGTTTATCGCGATGTACCAGCGATGTTTATACGCAAAAGACAAAATGGACGCCACGGTTGTTCTGTATTTTATGGCAGCAAATAATTATTTTTTACATTTATGTCATCTAAAGAATACTTAAATTAAAAGCAAGAAAAAGGAGGAAGTGGATGATAATCAATCCAATCCATGTTTCGCTTCAGCTATATTACGCACTGCAGTTTAACTTAACACGTCCGCTACGCACGATAGCTGGCGGCCGACTGAAGTGTGGCAGCGCAAGCGAAGTTCATCGCGATAAAACGCTTTGATCTGCGAGAATTTACCGACAGCGGAGCGAAGTCCTCGCAGCTACGTACGAAGCACCGAAGTATACGCGAATACTTGGCTACACACATCGGGATAACGCGAATCTTCGGGTTATCGCGATGTGTGCGGCCTAGGCATTAAAGATAATACGTACTTTGGTATGTAATGTACTACGGTACTACGTATGTATAGTAGTAGTATATCTTGGAAACCACATTTTATGTTTACAATACATAACTGGATACATACCTAGTATTTTTCTAAACAAAACTTAGGTTCTTATAATAGTGTTATTAAAATTATTTTTTCAGCAAAATAAACAGTCGGATTTGTTGTACATTAATACCCTTTGCAGCAAGTCATTATGGGCAACTACGAAACCCTACATTGCGCGTGGCCCGACACGCACTTGGCCGGTTTTTTTATTATTATAATTTCTAATACTGTCACAAGCATTAGGAATTAACAAAATACTCGACAATCCGAATTTTGCGGATATATGTTGTCGACTCGAAATCTTTATTTTTTATGTTTTAGTATTCAAGTAAAGTTTCAGTGACAAATAGATGCTTACTCATTGACATAATTTATATCAATGTGCTTACTCCTTGCTTACTCCAGCGTTAAACCATGGGTCTCCGCGGAGTAACTTTTATTCCCGGAGTAAATTATGAATAGTTAACTCCGTCCTTACTCCTAGTTTATTAATACCATAATTGCCTAATCTTGGCTTAAGTCTTGGAGTAAAGTTGTTCTGACGCTAATCCTATTTTATTAATAAGACTGTGTAGGTTTTGATTCCTTTGCGAGTTTTAAATTTGTGGAAATTTGCAGCATAAACGGCTGTATCTTTTGATTGCATTGGCTTAGAAGTTTTATTTTGTTTCAGCTTAAAGATATTATAGACTGGAGTATTTGATATGAATTTCAATTTAATATCTTTACGCGTTCACAAGGGAAGGGCTAGTAACTTTAAAATTATTAATAATTTTTTTACTATATGATGTAACTAAAATTTTACAGATTTCGCAATTTTTCCTTTATCTGTGCTGTAAAACGTTAGTTCGTTTACGGGAAGTTCCCTGTAGGTTTTGATTTCCTTGCTAGTAGCTGCGAGTTTAAAAATATAGTAAAATTGCTGTTACTGTCGATTGCGTTGAGATAGAAGTTTGATTTTGTCACAGCTTAAAGGTATTATAGACCCGAGTATTTGATATGAATTTCAATATAATAACTTTCCACGTTCATGAGGAAAGGCGTAGTAACTTTAAAATTAATACAAATATTTTTTTATATGATGTAATAAAAAAATTACTGTTTTCGGCATTTTTTCTTTATCTGTGCTATAAGACATTGCTTCGTACCAATTTTCAATTCAATTTTGAGTTCATGGTAAGTACCCTGTAGGTTTTGATTCCCTTGCGAGATTTTAAATTTGCGTAAATATGCAGCATAAATGGCTGTATCTTTTGATGGCGTTGGGTTAGAAGTTTGATTGTTTCACAGTTTCAAGGAAAATTGGATTTGACTATTTGATATAAATTTCAGTTTGATACCTCCACGCGTTTCTGAGGCGAAAGATCTTGACAGACGGACGGACAACAAAGTGATCCTATAAGGGTTCCGTTTTTTATTGAGGTACGGAACCCTAATTAATATCAATCTGTAACTCCGATAGGATTTTATAAAAAAATTCATTTACTTAACTTCTTTATTTTTTAACCAAATAATATTATTCCATTTTATTGCCAAGGGAATGCCTAATGGCGGTCCCACCAAATCTAAAAAGGCTCATTTAAATTGATACGTGTTGCGGTCCCTATTGTCCTTATTTTCCTTAGTTTTTACGAGGATAAGGATATAAAAATAGAATGCCCGCTAAAAACAAAGACAATAGAAATAAAAGAAAACGTGGAGCTCTTTATTTTCCGTCACAATAGCAACCCAAATAACGGGCTGTGCGTCTTCCCTATGGAGTTTGTGACGAGGGTGTATGGGGATTGTCGTTCAACAACTATTTATTAAAACTTCCATGATTACTATTGCAGCAACCACCGCGTCTTCGAGAGCGTCAAGGCAGTCGCTGCAGTGCTGACAGCTCAGCGTGTCCTGTCGGCTAATTCTATGCAAAAATCGGTTAAAGCTGCCATGGTCTGTTCGTTTGAAGCGAACACTAGTAGTTTTGTCCTCGACTCCGCCAGTCAGCCGTATAGGAGTGACTGAGTTGTTGCTGGTGAAGTAGGTATGTTTCACTCTTCCCTCCAGACGCGAATCCACTAAACTACCGCAGTATCCGTTGACGTCCTGTAATGGCTAGGCCACGCTAACTACATATGACTGTTGGATCCTCTGGCCATACGAAGACTACATTTTGTTTGATCCACAAATTGTTGTTACCAGTCGGGATGTGTTTCTGTTAATAAGTGTTTTGGGGAACTTGCAAGCATGCTTCCTGCATGCCTGAGAGTTCTCCATAATGTGCTCGAAGCACTTGTGAAGTCTGCCAACCAGAACTTGGCAAGTGTGGTGAGCCATACTCTTATTATGCTAGTAGAAAAAGGACTGTGCCCAGCAGTGGGACAAATAATAAAGTGAGACTATGACATATGTGTAACATCGGACCATATGCTATATCCATCTATTTTTCTATTTGCATAAAATCGCAACGACCTTTAATCTCTACCCTTTTTATTAAACCATCGCCGTCATCATCTCTCTCAAATGGCTAATATTATATCGAGGCAAGTGGACCGTGTCATGGCAAATAAAGATCAAACCTTTGATCTCAATTCATTGCATCTCCATTTAATGCATGTCAATAGGGGTTTTTTCGTCCATATTTGACGTTAAATCTTCTTAATAAATAATATGAAGTAGATGATAATATGAGTTGGTTGTTACTAAGGTCAGGATTACAGATTACAGTGATGTTTATAAATTAAAAAATAAGGCCAAGTGCGAGTCGGACTTGCGCACGCAGGGTTCCGTAACATCATCTATAAAAGAAAATCACCTATGTTGTATGTATACTTGAATATTTTTTAAGTTTCTACCTTATTAATATCGAGTAAGAAATTGCTTAAAAATTACGTTTGTTGTATAGGAGCCTCTTTAATATTTACTTTATTTCTATTTAATTATTTATTTTTAAAGTTACTATACAACTACATATTCTGTGACTACAAATTTTAAGCGTCAACCTGTTACCGTTAGTACTACTGAGCAAAAATACGAAAAACAAAAATGCTTTTCGTTGTATGGAACCCCCTTGATATTTTCATTTATTTTATTTTTAGTACTTGTTGTTATAGCGGCAACGGAAATACATACTTTGTGAAAATTTCAGCTTTATAACTATCACGGTTTATGAGATACAGCCTGGTGACAGACAGACGGATAGACAGACAGCGGAGGCTTAGTAATAGGGATCCCGTTTTTATCTTTTAGGTACGGAACCCTGAAAAGGTCAAACTATATTTTGTCATGTTTTTCTTTACACCGTTAATAAGCTTTGTTGTATAAAATAACATCAAATTAATGTTAGCATAAAACAATTATAACTACTTAAATACTACTACTAAAATTATATTAAAATACAATACAAATCTTAATATATAAAATCCTTGCGTTACTGACTGACTGACAGACACCCTACAGCTGAAACTATTGGGCGCAGGAAGCTGAAATTTGGCATGTATGTTCCTTGGGGACCCTAGGGGTGCACTAAGAAGGGATTTCCCGAAATTCCCACGGGATCGGCGAAAACGGGTAAATTAAAAAAAAAATGCTAAAAGCTAAGTGTACATGGTGATGGTATACAATGGTATGTGCTTAAGACTTAGCGCCTTTTACAAGCTTAGCAATATTGAGAGCTGACTAGCAATTATAAGATAAGTAAGTATTGTTATAATTGTTATATAGGTACAGTTAATAGTTGTAGAGGTAATCCGTAGTACAATAATTGAAGATTATATAAAATAAATGAAATCAGGAATGGATATATACATTTCATAATAGGTATTAATTATTAGGTAACATATATTGTAATTTTATCTTATTAGTTAAAGCATAAACATAGAATTAGTATTAATAGATCCGTATAGAATTAGATAATACAAATAATTAACTATGTCCTTATTTACAGTATCAAAAAATATCATAGGTCCTCCATATTGCCGTCTATTGGGAACGTGCCCAAAAGACTGGTAACTTATTTTGTCTTGTTATTTATTAGATTCATCTTACTTTCATATTATACTGTATGTATCCGTATTCTACGAAATCTTATGTTGTCTAACGACTTTTAGTCTGTCTGGTAAGGGAAGTAAGTCCCTCCGCGACCAGGACTGTTGCAAGCCCGTTAAAACATAGGAAAATAACAGAGGTATTTGAACCTTTAAATAAGTCAATTATTATAGCCAGTAAAATTGATTATTGTTTCACGAGTTGAGATAATACATGGATTTAGCTGACAAAAGACCATCTAGTTCTAGTCTTTACCAATGTTGTCATGCAGAGGTTATCGGGTTGATCCACGGCGCGCACTACTGCCTTTTCGAAGTTATGCGCGGATTAAATTGTTCCAGGCTATCCTGTAAATCTTGGCAGTCTATATGGGCAGTCAGTACTATGTCTTTGGGTTGCGAAGGGCAGGCGACAGTCGCTCAATGGAAAAACTATATATTCTATCAAATCGAGATAATCAAGATGGGATTTACCCGCCGTACCAGGTTGAAACTCTTGAATACAACTGGTATTTTTTTCTAAGCTCTGATACCTTGTTGCGGTGACGAGCTGAGCATTGTGTTAGTTCCTCCACGATGAACATTGGGATTTACAAGCTCCTTCTCACTCTGTGTCTATTGATGTAAATAAAAATAAAAAAATAATAATATTGTACCACATACACACATCACTGTCTAGTCCCAAATTAAGCAGAGGTTGTATCCCACGTTTCAGGTACTCATAGTAATGGATAAACATACATATATTACATACTTTTCTTTTATGGCACTGATACACCTGAGCATTCACATGTAACAAAATAGTGAGCATTCGCCGTTTTTTGTTTTGTCGAACCGAAGAACCAACATTGCTACGAACATTTTCAGGATTTTTCTAGCGAACACTCTAATCCTTAGAATATATAAAAAATGTAGAAAGTGCACTACAACCGCAGTATTATCCAATATATTTACTTGACTTTGACTAATGATTTATTTCTAGTGTAAGAGCAAGATACATTAACAAATGACGTTTTAAATTTTCGTAGGTTGTCAATAATTTGAATTGGACTAATGATGGGCTTACTCATTATTTATATCGAGAGAAAATCGATAATGATTAAAATAAATCCTCAGATCTGGTTTACTCAGAATTAATCAACGTCGAGAAGTCAAAAACCTTTATTCATTTGGGTCACAAAGTGACGCCTATGAACGTCAAAATAATAAATTTATAAAATAATAATATACTTAAAGATTTTTCATTTACATTTACTGCCACGTTCCTAAAGCAAGGGCGTAAAACCATGAGAAAGAACGGGAAATAAAACTCACGGTCACTCTTTTTCATCGTCAGGTTTTGTATAATACACATAATTTACATTTTGTAAGATTTCAATAAAATGTTGATAAATCCTCGATATTGATAAATAAATTTGAACGTAGGAACAGACACTTGTGTGATTTATTTAACCTGTTAAAATTAAGATCTGCATTTTATTATTTTATGTAACCAAGTCAGGCACAAATAAACAAATTGTGCTTATAGCTAATCTGGTTTGGAAGATTTTAGAAGAATACTTGACGATCGTTGTGTAGCTAGCGATAATAATCTAAATAATAAGCACATAACTTTCAAAAGTCAGAGATTTTTAATTCGAAAACCAATCAATCTATTGGTGTTTAAGTTTGATTTATGCGCTTATTCTAATCTGAGGATTTATCAACTTTCAATCGGTATTCATTTTAAGTAAACCAAATCTAAGGATTAATTATTGTAAGTACAATTGATATATTATAGATATTATTTCTGATTAAGCTTATCACTAGTCACGTTAAAATTTGTGACAACCTACGAAGATTCCAAACATAATTAGTATATTTATCTTTCTCTTACATTCGATAAAAATCATAAGTCAATTTTTTATATATTTTTTTATAGACTCACGCCTGTATCCCCGAAGGGGTAGGCAGAGGTGTGATGTTACACCCACATTTCGCCATGAATTTTTAGGTCCCACGTAATAGGGGGCGAGCCTATTGCCGTACCGGGCACATTACCAGACTTTTATTTTTATGGTAATAGGCGGCAAACGAGTAGACGGATTGCCTGATGGTAAGCAATGACCGCCGCCCATGGACACAAGCAACACCACAGGAGTCACAAGTGCGTTGCCACCCCTTTGGGTTGGGAAAAGGGATAGGATGAGGAGTGGGATGAGGGAGAAGGAATAGGGGATAGGGCCTCCGGCACTCTCACTCATCGAACGAAACGCAACAGTTAAGGTACTGTTACTTTACGTCGATTTTCTGTGAGAGGGTAGTACTTCCCCGGTCGAGCCGGCCCATTCATGCTGAAATCAGCAAGGCTCTACAACCTGGAAAACTCCGTGCTGCTACTGAGAATTTCCTAACGGGAAAACCCAATAACACTTTGCCCGACCCGTAAATCGAACCCGAGACCTCCCAATCCCACGCACACATTTATGCCGCGAGACCAACGAGGCAGTCAGAAAAATAAAGTAAGTCAAAATAAAGCAAATATATTGGGTTTAACCGCCATTGTAACGCGGTTACTATGTATTTCCAATATTCTAAGGCTCGCTAGAATGTTCGTAAGAATGCTCGCAAAAACACACTCGTTTGTTTTAACATTTGCACGAATGCTCATTACAGATATTCATCTGTAACGAGCATTCGTGCAAATGTTAAAACTCAAGTGCTCAAGTATATCAGCGCCATTAAAAAAACATATAAATGATATTGTATTCTGACTACAATAGTGCGTCGTGTCAGTCCAACTAGTGCGAGAAGACCATTTAGACCGCGCATTTTAACCGCATCTAAACGCTATCGTAAACAGAGATAATAAAACACTGAACTAATCTAGCTCGAAGTACCATTACAAGTACAATTTCGTATACTCGAATGATGTTGTAGCTGGGTAAGTGTATAACGATAATAATTATACTCACATTTTGTATTAATAACTTCCGTTTATTTGTGTAAACTCTCATAGTCTCTGTTGAATAATTATCATATACGAAAAAAAAATTTACTACGACATCCACGTGTGACGGATTAAGAATAGAAAGCGTCATTACACAATTGATTTTGCGGGCGCCATAAGAGGCGACTAAGGAAATTACACAACTAACAGAACCAAGTAGTATTTTGCGGAAGAGATGGAAAAATCGATATTGATCCCTATGCCAATCCGGCTTACCAACTGGCATTGTAGGCCAAATCCTCCTGTTGCCACAAAAAATATGCTATAATGTAGCGCCAATTTGGAGAGGTCTATTAGATGTTCAGCAGTGTACTACAGAAAAACTGTATGATAAAACTACGACACACGAGTCAACTCGATGACTATTATGAGAATGATTGAAGCAAAAAACATAATGACAGGGTCTTAATCATAAGCTTATACTTAGAAGCGTACAAAATAAATACCTAGATATAACATTACATACGTATACTACAACAAAAATAGTATACAGACTAATAACGTCACCTTATCAATATCAATCTAGTACAGTCCAACTAATATTTGGTACACATAAAAAGGCATAAATATTGCTCGAAAGAAAAAAAACCTAATTGGTTTTTCCGCTGGCATGATTAATGGCTTGGTCAACAAAATAAGCTCTGGTAGATTACCTAAGTAAATCTGCTATGAATAATAAATCACGTAAAGTCATCTATTTGACTTAGTAATAGGCATAAAAACGATTTCATCAATTTGTTGTATGAAGACATATAATTTGATTTATTTATTGGAAACTGACGGTCAGTTTATTTTCGTTTAGAAGTTGATATTCTGGTGCGATGGAGTTTGCACCAATATAAGAAGAGATAGTGAAATTTCGCTGATTGATCCAACGTTTCATCATAGGTAATTCAGGAGCCTCTCTCACAGGAATTTATGGCGCTTTCTTGTAGATATGTCCGTGTCTAAGGTCTCTGTCACACTAGACGAATTCAACTACAATAATTCATCTTCATTTTTATCATGATCAGCCTATCGTAGCTCAGTGTTGGATATAGCCCTCTCCTACAGCGCGCTACCGAGCTCGAAGATTGCCGGTATTTCGTGCGACACTCTACCGAGTTGGATGGACTAAAACCATTGAGGACTCTGGTTGTCTCTAGGAATAAAACCTGCATCAAGGAAGACTTTACAAGCATTCATGCAACGGATACAAAGAAGACCCAGACAGAAACAATAGTTTGTGAAAGAGTTCTTGCGTAATTATTAGCCCCACGACACAGCGAGGTAGCTACTTAAAGCACCATGAAATACATTTCCTATGCGCTTCACGACAAGTCGTCATCGTTGCTGAAATCTTGTTGCAAGCTTTGACAGAGATTGTACGACTAGCTGAAGTGTTCGTTTAGTGCGCCAGATCTCTTAGTCAAGTAAACACTATTTCAAACTCAATTTCATATTTAGATCACAAAGTGACACTTATGAACGTCAAATTTAAAACATTATTGCTGTATGCTTTTATATTTACATTTACTGCCACGTTCGCAAGGCAAGGGCGTAGAACCATGAGAAAGAACGGGCAATAAAACTCACGGTCACTCTTTTTCATCGCCAGGTTTTTAAATAATACATAACAATTAAACTTTTGTAAGGTGCTGCAACTGTTATACCTTCTATGTTACTTGTATATATTTACTGTACATAATTCTCAAGCATAATCAAGTTAAATTTTGATGTTCATTTAGTTAGCCTCCTGAACATAGACATGGTGAAAAACGAGCATCCACTTACATTATGCACCTAACAATACAGGCAATCCGCGCAAATGTTCAGAACCATGATGGAAATTATGAAGTTAAATATCAAAAACAAAATTATACCAGCCCATAAGACCGCCCTCGACCAGTCATCGCAAGTAGCACCCGTTCACGAGTACGACGCATGTGCCAGCCATCATCCATATTGCAAGCCTCTGGCTTGAGCAACTATTACAAGGTGAACTGGAGTTGGAATGGAATTACTTAGCCTCAGGTCCTTTAATCATAGAACAGAATTTAGTAGTTCATGTACCACATCTTCATATTCATCTGAGTAATCGACTTGGCTACTATGTTCAGGCATATGAACAGTTTTAAGAGTTACATGTAGTCTTTGATGCCAATTAATAAAAAATAGAAAAAAAAAACGTAAAAATTGGGCAAGCCTTTTTAGTAGTGTAAGATGGAGACCGTGACACGACATTTTATATATTTGATATAAAAGTTGTTTTTATACATCATTTTCAGTATTGTCAAAGGCTCCACCACTACAACAAGTAGCCGAAAAAGTCAATATCAGCTCGCATCGGCACAAAGGCAAAGAGGCAGTCAACAGAGGCGACGCGACGCTCTAATTTATTTTTAATTAAATTCATGACAGGCTAGCTATCTGGCTAAGCCTTCACTGAATCTCGTCGAGTTCTAAGTTCGGTAGGTATTTTTTTGGCTCATCCAGAGAATGCGCAGCTTAGTGAAGAGTCAGGTTATGGAGAATACTGATTAGTTTTTGTATTATTCTGTTAGTAATTTTAGGCGAATTTAAAGTGCCGTATTTTGAACTCCTGTGAGCGCAAACTAATACTCACTCGGTCATTAATAGTTATTTATAATGGCTTTATTTCAAATTACAATTCTTCTTCGTCCTCGGTCCCTCACTGCTGAGGATCGCGACCACATATTTTTCTTCAGCAGGAGCGGTCGTACGCCATATGTAAGGCTCGTTGCATGCTGCCACCCACCGCCTTCTTGATCGTGTCAGACCATCTTGTAGGCCCTTTCTTGAGCACGTTTTCCATTTATGTGACCCAAGGAGAAAAAAGAGTAAAAGAAATTACAATACATGTATAATAATTGTGATGCGATATTTGGTTCAAATCTGAAACATATTGTAATTCAATTATGGAGCAGTTATCTTTTAGCTGAAACTTTTTCAAATTTAAAATTATACACTAAAGGCCCTGGTTCGGCGATACACCGAAACCGTAGGTAGGTTCTAGGCGACTTGGGAGGGAAATGGACTGTATACAGAGGATAGCGGTTCTTCGCCGCCTAGGAGATGGTTACGGGAAGAGGTGATTGAGTGGGTATAGGATATTTCAAGGATGGAGGGTACTTACCTTATACAACCTTCTTCGTTTCCGAAGGGCAGTCTCCTGGTGGTTTCGTGATGCAGCTGCTTGTTTTCACTTCACTTCACCGTCACTCCCACTTGCGAGCGGTTTATATATGCGGTAATAATCACATACAGCGATGCGGCGCGATACGAACGAGACGGCGTTCTCAGCGAGCGGAATGTTCTGGACTGTCACTCGCGTCGACGATCGCGGCGACGAATCAGGTGAAAGGCAGTGCCTCTTCCAGGGAGAGGGATAGAGCAGGACGGAAATATGGTATCGCTCGCACTAGACAAGCTTGGAACGATTAACGTTGATGCGATTAGTTATAGACAGGAAGCGATATGACAATAAAATTAATCTAAATTAACTTTAGCGAAAACTACAAACGCAATAATAGCGAAAACTACTAACTAAATACTTAAACTAAGAGGTAGGTCCAACTTCAGGCTAGATCTCACTGAGTTGGAAGCGGACAGAGACGTACAACAGGGCGCACGTAACTCCCTTTGGCGGTTTTCACGGTAACAACGTCCTTGGAAGTATGCAATTTCTCTACGATGGCTAACGGCCATGAAAGCGGCGGAGCATTATCATGTATTATGACGACCAACGTACCCTCCTGCATAGGGGATGCCGGACTATTCTACTTGGATCTAGCCTGAAGCTGGTGTAAATATTCCGCACGCCAGCGCCGCCAGAACGACTGCACTAGTTTATCCAGCAGAGTATGTCTCTGGAGCAAGCTTGAAGAGTCTGCTTCAGGAGCCGGAAATGACGACGACTGTGTTCAGAAAACGTGCAGGGCTTAACGCGGATGGTTCTGCAGGGTCACTACTGAATGCCGTGAGCGGACGCGAGTTGATCAGTGCCTCGACTTGTGCAAGGACAGTTAAAAGCTCTTCGTAAGAGAGGATCTGTTGACCTATAACCTTGAAGAGATGCGTTTTAATTACTTTGACCATGCTTTCCCAACATCCACCGAAATACGGTGATGCTGGTGGAATAAACTTCCAGTCAATATGATTTATGGAAAGTTCTTCCTGAAGACGAGTACGATATTCTTCCCTGAGAAACTTATAAAGGTCGCGTAAATAAGAGCTTGCGCCCACAAAACAAATGCCGTTATCCGTGTACAAACACTGTATAGGGCCGCGCCGTGAGAGAAATCGTTTAAGGGCTGCCAGGAGTGACACCGTGCTTAAATCTGTCGCAACTTCAATATGCGTAGCGCGCGTCGTTAAGCATGTAAAAACACATAGCCAGGCTTTACGGCTTTTAACACCTCGACCACGCACTGGCGTATACTGCAGTGGTCCTGCGTAATCACAACCGGTGTGTGTAAACGCTTTAGCAACCTGGTTGACGCGCTGGCTAGGGAGATCGGCCATGGGAGGGAAAGTTGGACGCGGACGAAATTTGAAACAGACGTTACATTCATGTATTCTATGACGAATTATTCGTCGAGCGGCTAAAATCCAATACTTATGCCTAAGTAAGGACATAAGCAACTCCGGACCGGCATGGAGGTGCTTCTTGTGATAAAAATCAACAAGAAGGTCGACAACATGATCATGTCGCGGCAGAATACAAGGATGTTTGTAGTTATAAGGTTCATCCGAATTTGACAGACGACCCCCAACGCGTATGACGCCGTGTTCATCGAGAAACGGCTTGACTCTAAGGATAGCGGGAGAACAAGGTACATTGTCTTTTAAATTTTGAATGTCGTTACTAAAATGAACAGCTTGTACAGCGCGTAGTAACTTACATTCTGCGAATTTGATATCAGTACTTGATACAAAAGTCTTAGGGGGTAGGTGCCTAAGAAACCTATAGACATAAACGATGGCGCGGAGTAACTTAGACCACGATGACATGCGTAGTGCAAGTGCATAGATGGGAGACTCCGCAACCTCAGCAATCACGGGATAAGAAACAGACTTCCGTTCGGGTACATCTTCGTCTTCTGCACTGTGGTCAAAGGGTTGCATGGGCCATTCTGACGGATCATGGGAGATCCAAGAAGGTCCACGACGCCACGATTAAGTGGAGTAACACCACGAGACAAGCAATCTGCGGGGTTCTCAATACCCGCAACGTGATTGAAACAAGTAGCAGGAACCAGTTCAATCAATTTGCTAACGCGGTTGGTGACAAAAGTCTGCCAGCGATGAGGAGAAGAATGAATCCAAGCGAGCACTACTTTGGAGTCGGAAAATGCGTATAATTTATTAATGGGGTAGTGGGGCAAAACTGTGTCTTGAACCTTGCGGAGCAACTGAGACAGCAGAAGGGCCACGCACAACTCCAGTCTCGCAACTGAAATGGTTTTAACAGGCGAGACCTTAGACTTGGCACAAACTAACTGCACCAAGTAGTTAGAACCAATGCGGACTTGCAGATATACGACTCCGCCGTAAGCACGCTCGCTGGCGTCAGCGAAACCTATCAAGTTGATGGTACATCCATCTACCAACCCAAGATGACGCGGAATAGTAACTTGATTGAGCGCGGTAAGCTCAATACAAAACTGGCCCCAAGCGGCGACAATATGGTCAGGGGATGTTTCATCCCACTCACACTTTGATAGCCAAAGCTCTTTGATCAAGAGCTTGGCGTACAAAATTGTGGGAGCCACAAAACCCATTATGTCCCATAGTTGAGCCACTGTGGACAGCATAGTGCGTTTGGTGCACTTATCATCTGGTGGTGAGACGTCAAACCGAAAACTATCGCAGGATTTGTCCCAGCGTAAACCGAGAACCTTATACGGTACAGACTTCTCAAACTCAATGTCTGGAGAAGCTTTATGAGAATCTGGTATGCGTGCGAGAACCTCCTTAGAGTTGCTTGTCCATTTGACAAGATCAAACTGGCCTCGCTTGAAAAGCTGAATAAGCTCTTCACAAAGCGAAATTGCTAGCAGAGCGGATATGACACTACAGGCAATGTCATCCATGTACAAAGTGGAAGTGGCAACAGCCGCTGCGGCGGGAAAGTGATCGCCTTCATCAGCGATCAACTGGCGAACAACTCGTAACGCGTGACATGGGCTAGACTTGAGTCCAAAACAAACACGATTGAACTGATACACAGATAAAGGTTCTTTCTTGTCAAAACGATAAAAGACCCGTTGAAATCTACGGTCAGATTCGCGAACGCCGATATTGAGAAACATTTGGCGGCAATCAGCTGACAGAGCGATTTGGAAAAGACGAAACTTTATTATGATGTTAAATAAATCACCCTGTAGATTGGGGCCGGCATGCAAAATGTCATTAATCGACTGACCCGATGTAGTCTTACAACTAGCGTCTAAAACCACACGAAGTTTAGTAGAGGTTTTATCTTCGCGAACTACGCCGTGATGTGGGATATAATATGAGGGCAGAGAGTTGCCCTCG
Source organism: Euclidia mi (assembly GCA_944739405.2). Lineage (NCBI taxonomy): Eukaryota > Metazoa > Arthropoda > Insecta > Lepidoptera > Erebidae > Euclidia > Euclidia mi. The sequence goes on along the minus strand of OX123200.2, from coordinate 59,449,718 downwards.
TTGTTTACAACTACACTCAAAAAACCTTTATCTATGTAGTCACGAATAACGTCATTATAGGCGCTGCGTAACTTAGGTGATGCATCAAGTTTACGTTCCAAACAATGGAAACGTCTGAGCGCAGCAGCGTACGAGTCGCCTAACGAATAAGGGTCACCACAGAATGGCAACGCCACAACGTATCTGCCACTGTCGTCACGAACAGTGGTAGCGCGGAAATGCTCTTCACACTCGAGATCTTTACGGCTCATCGAGGGAGGTGCGGTAACCTCTTCAAGCTCCCAAAATCGCTTGAGAAGAGAGTCAATATTGTTTTCTTGAAGAACAGAACAACAGCAAGACGTAACGTATTGAGAAGTATGTAATGTAGGTACGGTACCTATAATCACATACCCAAATACCGTCTCAATAGCGGGCGGTAAGTTATTTTGCTCACTACGTACCACTTTAGTAAGTAGCAAGTGCGGGAATATTGCGGCTCCGATCAAAACATCAATGTCTGCCGGATTCGCAAACTCCGAGTCCGCTAGTGGTAATGACTCGAGATGTGTGAGGAGCGACACGTCCACATTAGCGTTTGGCAACGTGTCCGTAATACGTTCCACGATAAGCGAAGAAATGTTAAAATTAATGTCCCTATCAAAACGCGAATGTATTTTAATATCTACGGAACCCTTGCAATGTTTTTCTGATCCGCCTATCCCTCGGATTATTGAGTTCGTATTTTTAAAGTTATTCCATAATCCGAGGCGTTTGAACAATTCTAACGTTATTAAATTGGTCTGAGATGCGCTATCTAGCAGACAACGTACCATGTGCGGCGACCCATTGACATCATATATGATTACTTGCGCTGTCGCTAACAGAACAGTCTTAGACGCCATACATGGCGGCCTAGCACTGCTCTGATCACTACAAGCACGCGAAGGCCGTCCGCGCGTGCTGGATGTCGTACACAACGATATCTCATTGTGAGGCGTGGAAGGCGCAGCTACCGTGTTCTGCACTTGCGGCGTAAGTGTGTCAAGGTTAGCGGCTTGACTTGACAACCGGTTACCTTTATTGAAATGTAACAGTGTACGATGTTTTTGATTACATGATCGACACTTTGTCTTACTAGAACAATTACTTGTTTTATGTTTTATGCTTAAGCAGTTAATGCAAGCTTTGTTATCTTTTACGCATTTAAAACGAGCGGTTGCATGTAAATTATCGAAGGCGGGACACTTGTATAAGTTGTCGTGCACTATATTACTGCACAGACACTTCTGTGAATTATTACTATTAGATTCCGAACATGTTACGTAAGATTGTGGATTAGGGACAGAGTTATTATTACTATTTCGCGAGTTATTCAACCTTTGTTTGTTGCTGTTAGTGTTAGACGGGCCAGGTGAACCAGACTGTGTATTATGAAATATTCGACACTGATCTTTAATGAACGAAATAAAACTATCTAGTGTAGGTATTTTATTATTGCGTTCCGTCATCTCAAATGCGCGAATTGTATCAGTGTCAAACTTTTTTAAAGCGAGTTGAAGCAACATAAAGTTTGACAATCGAGATTATGTCGTTTGACGGAGATATACGAAATTGGCCGTTATTCTCTGAGAGTTTTAAGTCAACAATGCACTGTAATGGTTCTCTGACAGATGCTGACAGGTTGTACTATTTAATAGGTAAACTGTCACCGAAGGCCCAGTCCGTATTTGCAGGTGTCGCACCCAGTGCTGAGAATTATCAGGTCATATTTCTGTCACTACTTGACAGATATCAAGACACGCGCGTTCTAGCGTCTACCTACTATGACCAAGCTTTAAATCTCAAACTATCCGGCTCGAAGGACCAAAAAAATCGTTCGGCGATACTCCGAAACCGTAGGTAGGTTCTAGGCGACTTGGGAGGGAAATGGACTGTATACAGAGGATAGCGGTTCTTCGCCGCCTAGGAGATGGTTACGGGAAGAGGTGATTGAGTGGGTATAGGATATTTCAAGGATGGAGGGCACTTACCTTATACAACCTTCTTCGTTTCCGAAGGGCAGTCTCCTGGTGGTTTCGTGATGCAGCTGATATTGTATTCAGTATGCCATACGACAGCTTGTCTATGCCTGGTTATCAATTTCACAACATTCGTTCATAAATCTTAATGCCGGTTTGCCGGCTCAACTTCGATTTTATAAATATTATTTTACTAACTTGTAATTTTCACTAAAAGCTACGGTACAAATAGAAAAGGCTAATAAAACTTAAATTATATTATTTTAGTTCAATTTCGTCAGGAACAATCTCAAAATAAAAAAATGATCTTCAAAGTTTAGTTCATCTTTTGTACTTAAGTCAATTTTTGAACGAAAACATAATGATGACATTTATGACAGACATGACAGTTGCAGTCGCGCTACAATATAAAAAAATATAAGTGCGGTTAGTGCAGCAAATAGCCCAATTCTAACAGAATCTAATAAATCATAATGGATTTATTATTTATCCGAAGACGAGTGAGACGCTTGCGCCAGCGACAGGCGTCAATTTTCATAAAACATAATATTTAATTAAATAACTTTGACACGGACACTGGTAAATAAAAAAGTAAATAAACTTAGCATTTAACCACCGACGGACACTGAAAATAATATAAAACAAATAAACTTAGTACTTATTTATCCTCTATCGTTTTACAATAAACGCGTTACGTGCATGTTACGTGACCTCTTAGCTCACGGAATTTTGACAACTAAAACCGTGTCCGAAACGTGCGCTACCGTGCTTGTCAAACTTGAAGTTGGCATATTGAATACCGTTTAAGCCAATAACGTGCCGACGTGGGTAACTAGCACGTTAAAACACGTTAAGACTTCAAAATGGTCATAGTGAATAAGGCCCCTGCTTGTTTTCACTTCACTTCACCGTCACTCCCACTTGCGAGCGGTTTATATATGCGGTAATAATCACATACAGCGATGCGGCGCGATACGAACGAGACGGCGTTCTCAGCGAGCGGAATGTTCTGGACTGTCACTCGCGTCGACGATCGCGGCGACGAATCAGGCGAAAGGCAGTGCCTCTTCCAGGGAGAGGGATAGAGCGGGACGGAAATATGGTATCGCTCGCACTAGACAAGCGTGGAAAGATTAACGTTGATGCGATTAGTTATAGATAGGAAGGTAGATGGCGCTACCAGGCCCATTTTGACGGAGAGAGTTTCTCGACTCGAAGATGCGATTATCGAAAGAATATAATAAAGTTGCTTCGTCTAAACATACACACTTCTCGCTCCTTCACTTTGGCGACAATTGCTGCGCAAGGAATATTTATTGTGTCCGTGTAAACAGAATTTCAAAGCAATAGTTAGTTAGTTAGTTGGACAGGTGTTTTCCGCACTTAGCCACTTAATTGGGCCATTGTGCGTTAGCAGTGACACGGTTGTCGCCTGCTACTCATACCATGCAAGCTCCTTCCAGAAGGCCATGAGTTGACCAGTATTGCATATGGCTTCGTTCATGGTTCTGGAGTTGTTCAGGAACCTCGTCCGTTGGTCGCTCACGCTGGTACAATGTAGGATCACATGAGTGGGTGTTTCTTCGGTCTCCATGCAGCCCCTACATAGTGGGCTGTCCGTGACGCCGATGTTGTAGAGATGCTTGTTTAGTGGACAGTGGCCGGTTATTATGCCAGTCAGATGCTTAAGTGTTTTCCTGTTGGAGTGCAACAGTTTTTGCGAGAGTCGTTTATCTAATTGGGGAAAGGCATCTTTAGATTGCCTACACTCTTTTAACTCTGCCCTCTTTTTCATGTTGTTGTAGGGTTCTCTCGCGTAACCATGTTTTTAGTTGGTTGAAAGGTATCGGAACAATTGGTTCGGGTCCCAGAGTTGTTGTGTCCGATCCTTTCCTTGCCAGTTGGTCTGCTGCGTCATTGCCCGTGGAGTCACTGTGTCTTCGTATCCACTGGAGCGTGACCCGATTCCTCGCTGCAGTTTTCTGCAGCTCTTGGTGGCACTCCATAATTAGGCCGCTGTTAAAGCAGTTGCCATCGAGAGCTTGTAGTACTGAGGCACTGTCTGAGATGATGCGTATTGACAGGTTGCTCACGTTTCTGGCCGCGATCACCGTCACTGCCCTTGTAATCCCAACGCATTCAGCTTGGAAGATGGTGTTGAGATTACCAAGCGATGTTGAGAGATTGATATTCAAGTCATGGGAGAATACTCCGGCACCTGTCCCATACTTTGTTTTTGAGCCGTGTGTGTATACTCTAACTTCGTGTATACCAGAACTATCCTTGTGCTCTTCTTTCAGTTGTATGCGGTATTTTTTGTCAAAGACAAAGGTTTTAGGTATGAGGTCGCACGTTGCATCTAGCATCGGGATCTCGTTAGTTAACGTCCTTTTCAGGCGTGCGTGGGTTATTCGGTCATCTCTTCTTCAGAGCCCGAACTTATCGAGCCGGATCGCAGCGGTACCTGCTTCCTGCTGTATGATGAGGTGTAGTGGTCGCAAGTCGAGAAGCTCCTCCAATGCCGCCGTTGGAGTTGTTTTCGTGCAGCCTGTTGTTGCCAGACAGGCGAGGCGTTGTATACTCTGCAGTTTGCTTTTGCCTGTGCTTAGTTGAGTGCGTGGCCACCACACTACTGCACCGTATGTGAGCATGGGGCGTATTATGGCAGTGTAGATCCATATGAATGGTTTGAGACCCCATTTCTTGCCTATTATTCTCCTGCACTGCCAGAAGATGGTACATGCTTTTGTGGTTTTAGTGGTGATGTGTTTATTCCAGTTGAGCTTATGGTCGAGTGTTACGCCCAGGTACTTGACTTCACTCGATACGTTAAGCTCCGTGCCAAAAAGTTTTGGTTTTCTGGTCATACGGGTGTTCCTTTTGTTGGTGAAAAGTACTAGCTCCGTTTATTTGGGTTGACCGTCAGTTCATGGTCGTTGCACCTTTGTTCCATGATCCTGATGGCTGTTTGCATCCGATAATGGATCATGTCTTCCGAGTTTCCTTTGATTAGGATGGTTATATCATCTGCGTAGCCAACCGTGAAGAAGCATTTGTCATTCAGGCTTCTCAACAGATCGTCTACCACTAGCAGGGGTCATAGGGCACCTCCCTGTGGGCAGCCTTTTGCTACTATCCCCCTTGTAGTGGTATTAACCGTGAACTGAATAGCCCTTTGTTTCAGGAGTTGATCAATCCAGCCACTGACGGTTTGTACAACTCCGAACTTGTCAAGGGCCCGGCTAATGCTCGTGAATTTAGTTTTGTCGAAGGCGCCTTCTATGTCAATGAAGGCGCCTAAGGTCATTAGTTTGTCAGATAGCGCTGTCTCTATGGTCCCCACTACGGAGTGAAGCGCTGATTCCGTTGATCTACCACTTCTGTAGGCGCGTTGTTGCGGGTGTAGTGGTCTGCGTAGCAGTGCGCCTTCCCGCAGGTATCTGTCAGCGAGCCTTTCCAGCGTTTTCAGCAAGAAGGAGGTTAAACTGATAGGTCTGAACGATTTTGCTTGTGTGTAATCCGTTTTGCCCGGTTTTGAGAGAAATATGACTTTTACTTCCCTCCACCTTCGTCGTATGAAATTGTGCGCTATAGATACTCTATATATGCTGAGTAGCTGTGGCACAATCGTTGTGCAGCCCCATTGTAGAAGTGCTGGTGTTATTTCGTCCAGGCCTGCAGATTTGTACGGCTGGAAGCTATCAATTGCCCATTTCAGCCGGTCCCCGGTAACCATGTTGTTGGCTATCGTTCAGTCTGTCTGGGTCGGTGGTCTGTGTTCTGATTCTTCCCAATCACAGTCGTCGGTCACAGTGCAACCTGGGAAGTGTGTTTCGATTAGTACTTGGCTTATTTCCCTGTCTGTGATTGCGTAGGTGCCATCAGGCTTTCTGATGGAGCCTAGGGTCTTGTTGCTGTCCTGGGATAGGATCTTTTTTACCCTGGCTGCCTCGCATGTGGAATTAATGTTGGTGCAGAAAATTCGCCAGGATTCTCCCCTGCGGAATCGTATGCGTTTCTTGTAGTGCGACTGGGCTTCTTTGTATTTGTCCCAATCCGTGTCTTTCCTTGTGTTTTTGGCCCGTTTGAAGAGTTTTCTCAGATTGCGCCTGAGATTCTCCAGTTCCGATCCCACCATTGGGTTTTACTACTCGTTTTCGGTAGTGTGGTGGGGCAGGCTTGTTGGTAGCTGCGTTGTATGCATTTTGTTAGTAAGTTAGTATTGTGTTCTATGTGTATCGTGCTTGTGTTCATGTCGTTGAAATTTGACATGGCTATTTCTTGTTCGAGCAGGGTCTTGTATCTCGCAATGTCGGTATTGTGTGGGTTGCGTTTTGGTTGTGTGACCCTCTCTTGCACTCGTATGTCATAGCAGATACGTCTGTGGTCGGCAAAGGATGGTTTGGCGGACACGTGCCAGTTCGTGACAAGTTCCGCGGCCCCATCCGATGCTAGTGTAATGTCTACTATGGTTTGATATCTGGAGCTAACAAATGTGGGCTCTGAGCCTTTGTTGATTACCGTTAGTGTTGTTGTGTAAATGTATTCAGTTAGGATCTCACCTCGTCTATTTGACTCGGGGCTTCCCCACAGTGGATGGCGGGCGTTAGCATCTGCCGAGAGTATTATTGGCCAGCCGTGGTCCTCAGAGTGCTGCACCAGCTCGGCCAGCTCCTTCGATGGGATCTACTCATCACCGGGCATGTAGACCGAAGCTAGTACTAGCATCTGATCACTGGGCCCTGTTCGTATTCCCACGGCTGTGAGACCTCTAGAACAAAAGTAAGTCAGCAGCAATGCTGGTACCGTTCGGGGAATGTATATGCATGTTCTTGGCTTACGAGCCGAGCTCCAGTGCAATATCTTACCTCCGATGTTGTTGAGTCCACATATGGTGTCGCCTCTAATCCACGGCTCCTGGATTGGGGCTATTGTGTGGTGGTTAACCTCCAGCAGCCTGCGTAGGTTAGCCGTTGCAATTTGCTTGTGGCCGTCACAGCGCTCTTTCTCGCTGCGGGCGTTGTGTGTGCACGGGCTGTGCCCGACGTGCTGGGAACGGCCGATGTTGTCTCTCGTCCCTGCGTATGCCCGCTGGCGGGCAGCATCTCCCTCAGCGCGGCAACCGTCCTGCCAGCCCCTGCCCCAGCAGCGTGGAATAGTACGTACACGCTGCCGGTGAAGAAGGAGACTCGGCGGTCGCGCGCCTCGATTCTCGGGACCTCCGATTCGAGGATGCCCAAGGACATGCTCTTGCATGGTAGCGCTGTACAGTTGCCACGTCTGGACAGCGTACCATAGATTTTGGGCAGCTAGGAGTTGGTGGATCTTTGGGAGTTCCAGGTTGGTCGACCTCGGCAGCCAGAGCGATGCGCGTACGCGCTTCGCAAGGTCCGTCTGCCCGATGACAGCCAGCCTGGTTCCTTCGATCGGTAACTGCAGTCCCGCTACCGTTCGTTTGAGCCACGCCAGCGATTTCTCGTCCTCGCACCATAGCTTTAGGTGCGAGGACGAGAAATCGCTGGCGTTTCCGCTGCGAGCGCTTTGCCTCTAAAGGATGGCGCGAATGCGGGCTCGTTGTTTGACGGTGGTGCAAAGGCTGCTTCCATGATGCGCTCCTCTATGGAGAGTCCGAGCTGCCGTGCTTGTTCCACCGTCAGGTCTGTGGGTGAAGTGGCAACGACGGCCACTATCAGATGCGAGTTAGTCGCATCGGCGTAGCTCATCGTTGCCCGCTTCGGTGTTGCGTCCACTCTCGCACGCTTCGTCGTGGCGTTTGGTGTCGCCGAAGTGGGCCATCCTGAGAGCGCCGGATTGGTCGGTGCGTGTCTAAGTCCGCCTTTTCTGGGGCCGCAATTGCGGCGTGGCCCAGTGGTGACCCATGGGGCTGTTGGTTCCGCATCTCCGACTGCCGTCGGAGGGGCGCGACGGGGGGTGCCCGGCGCTGCACTGGCCGGAGCGGCGCGTGCAGCCGGCGGGAGCGAGCCCGAAGCCTCACTCTTCGCCGTCCGCGTGGCTTCCGCTTGCATGCCTGAGCTGCTGCGTCCACCAATCGCGCCGCGTCCTGCCGATTGCTTCGTCCTGGGCGGTTCCCTCATCGCGCTGGCTGGGGGCGGATGTCCGCGCTGGTACGTTGCACCAGCTGTTTGTTGTCTCGCGGGGAGTGCGTTCGCCGATGTAGTCGGTTCGTTACCTACCGCGGGGGGTGCGTACTCACGCTGACGTCTATGATGACGGGAGCGCTTTCCGCGGTGTTTATTTTTTATTTTTATTTATTAAACTTCCTGCACAATACTGTACATAGGCGGACTTAATGCCTTAGGCATAGTCTAACAGTCTACCTTAGGGTGATGCAGAGATGGTTAAGGCAGGTATTAGGTCCCCCCCGTGGGATCTCCACCTTGTCGTGGTGGGGGGGCTCAGTAACCGTGGATTGGTCACCCGCGGTGAAGCTAAGAGGGATCCAGGAGGGGACGCTCCGCGTAGGCTTGGAGGGGCCTACGCAGGATGCGTCCAACGGTGCGGGTGCGGGGGACAGTTCTGTCTGTCCCTCGCAGTCGGGTGCGGTCGTGGGAGGAGAGGCGTGTCGGTGTTGGGTTGCCGCGCGCCCTATCTCCCGCGACCAAATGGGGGCGCACCAATCGATGCGTCGCGGTGGGGCCGCAGAGGAAGAGGAGATGCGGTGTTGCGTTGCCGTCCTCCCTATCCTCTGCGGCCGCTGGGCGTTTTGGCGGCGGAGTCCAACACCTTAATCCGTCGCCAAGGGGGTTTTGTTCGGGGCCCGCCTGTCCATCTGGCGGGCCAATACCCGTCGGAGGGTGGCGACGAGTGCTTTGGTGATGCCCCACCCTCCGACACACGAGTACATGGCGGAAGTCGAGGTGGTTTTTAGTGGAAACACCACATACTCTGGCTCTTATTTCCCCCAAGAGTCGGACATCCGAAGGGATTTTCCACCTCGTAAAACAAAAAAAAAACAAAAAAAAAAGGCAGTTATTAGGTGGAAGTGCTTTGTGATTGAATTTAGATAATTATAACTAGATACTTTAATAAATAATATACAGAACAGACTAATACAATACACATATAAATTTAATAATTAATATAATATACTATATATAACATAATTTTGTATAATCTTAATATATATAAATCTCCTGTCACGATGTTTGTTCGCGATGGATTCCTAAACTACTTATTCGATTTTAAATTAAATTGGCACACCGTGAGCAGTCTGGTCCAACTAGAGAGATAGGATAGCTTAGATCTTTAATTATAGTCGCAATTTTATTTTATTGCAAATTATTTGTCTATAATTAATTGACAGTCACAACTATCTGTTAACTCCAAAAGATTCTAACAGATGTCGATAATCCTATATTAATAATTTCGTCAAGGAGTACATCGAAACCTTACCTGAATAATAAAACATTAAAAAATAAAGATTTCGAGTCGACAACATATATCCGCAAAATTCGGATTGTCGAGTATTTTGTTAAATTCTAATGGTTCTGACAGACAAATTACAGTCGCCATATTGGCTCTATGATATTGGCCCAAGTTTGCTTTGTACTAAGTAGTTTGTATGTGTAAATACTTTTTACAGTTATATAGTATCCGCCCAATCTATACTAATATAATAAAGCGGAAGAGTTTGTTTGTTTGTTTGTTTGTTTATTTGTTTGTTTGTTTGTTTGAACGCGCTAATCTCAGGAACTACCGGTCGGATCTGAAAAAATCTTTTTGTATACGATAGCCCAGTTATTCCGGAAGGCTATAGGCTATATAACATAACGCTTTGACCCTTTGGGGCCGGGCAAAAGGAAATTGTTATTGCCTATGATAGCCCAATTATTCCGAAAGGCTATAGGCTATATAAAATTACGCCACAACTTATAGGGGCCAGACAAAAATAATAAGATGGTCAGATAAGAAGGGGGAGGGTTGGGTCAAAGGCAAAAAAAGGCTAAATGAATAGGATACAATCTATATGGGTATCGTTTTCGGCATTTTCGGAACACTGATTAATAATTTGAAATTTATTTAGTGATCCAAGATGGCGGACGGGAAATCAAAGATGGCGGATAGGAAAATTTTAAAAATCAATGTGGGTATCACCTTCGATATTTTAAGGGGTGGGGAATCGAAATACAACATCTATTTCGTGATCAAAGATGGCGGATGGGCAATCAAAGATGGCGGATGGGAAAATTAAAAAAAATCAATATTGGTATCGTCTGCGATGTTAAAAGGGATGGAGAATCCAAATACAACATCTATTTCGTGATCAAAGATGGCGGATGGGATTTTTTTTTTAATCAATATGGGTATCGTCTCCGATGTTTAAAGGGATGGGGAATCCAAATACAACATCTATTTCGTGATTCAAGATGGCGGATGGGAAATCAGAGATAGCTGATGGGAAAAATGTAAAAAATCAATATGGCTATCGTCTCCGATATTTTAAGGGGTGGAGAATCCAAATACAACATCTATTTCGTGATCAAAGATGGCGGATGGGTTTTTTTTTAATCAACATGGGTATCGTCTCCGATATTTTAAGGGGTGGAGAATCCAAATACAACATCTATTTCGTGATCAAAGATGGCGGATGGGTTTTGTTTTAATCAACATGGGTATAGTCTCCGATGTTTAAAGGGATGGGGATTCCAAATACAACATCTATTTAGTGATTCAAGATGGCGGACGGGAAAAATTTAAAAAATCAATATTGGTATGGAATGCAAATACAACATCTGTTTCGTGATTCAAGTTGGTGGATGGGAAATCAAAGATGGCGGATGGGAAAAAATTGAAAAATCAATATGGCTATCGTCTCCGATATTTTAAGGGGTGGAGAATAAAAATACAACATCTATTTCGTGATCAAAGATGGCGGATGGGTTTTTTTAAAAATCAATATGGGTATCGTCTCCGATGTTTAAAAGGATGGGGAATCCAAATACAACATCTATTTCGTGATTCAAGATGGCGGATGGGAAATCAAATATGGCGAATGGGAAAAATTTTAAAAGTCAATATAGGTATCGTCTCTGATGATTTAAGGGATGGTGAATCCAAATACAACATCCATTTCGTGATCAAAGATGGCGGATAGGAAATCAAAGATGGCGGACGGGATTTTTTTGTAAAGTCGATATGGGTATCTTCTCCGATGTTTTAAGGGATGGCGAATCCAAATACAACATCTATTTCGTGATCAAAGATGGCGGATGGGAAATATAATAATATAAAAAAAGTTATTATTGGTGGTGAAAAAGTGGTAGTGGTATTTGATGTTCGATGCAGATAATGGCTATGTTCAGTGAATACCTCTCCTACGGAACCCTTCATGGGCGAGTCAGACTTGCAGTTGATTTAATTATTTAATAGCCATAGTATTTAATAGTATTAGTAATTTTATCATATCCCTAGATCAGTGATCTAACCATATCACTCATATACCACCTTCTCATCTCCTTACAATAAGTTAGTTTTTCTACCCTAGAAATAATTTATATGGCAAAACAACTTTGCCTAGCAATTAAGAGATTAAACACTGATGTTCTTGGTAACTTTGTTCTGAATAAGTTGGAAAAGAGTCAAAAATTAATATGAAATGTAAATACATTAAAAAGGCGATACGGAGTTCGCCGGGACAGCTAGTATAATATATATATATATATTAATATATTATAACATATGCATTTATATATATATATATATATATATATATATATATACATATATATTCAATAAAATATTCTATATACATACATAATCATGTGATGATTACGATGATTCAGCCAATAACCCACGTTGAATCCATTGACGAGCCTTGTTTTTAAATGTCCAGCGACTGTCTGCCGTCCTGACTTCCAGAGGGAGCGCGTTCCATAGGTGTATAGCTTGAACGTAGAAGGAAGAATGTACAAGGCCAGAGCTATGTTGAGGACATCGAAGTAAAAAGTTATGGGAAGAACGAAGGGCTTTATCATGCGAAGAGCATAGGTATTGAAAGTGAGAAATTAGATAAGCTGGATGAGTGGGTTAGTGAAGTAGCGAGTAGAGAGTAGTGAGAGCACGCAAGCTACGGCGTTGACGAATGGGAAGCCATCTCAGTTGAGAACGATAAGTAGACACATGGTCATACTTCCGAAGATTGAAAACGAATCGAATGCAGTTATTGAGATGCCGGTCAAGTTTGTTGAGAAGGTCTGCATTCAGGTCATAATAACACACATCACCATAATCGATCATAGGGAACACTAAAGATTGCACTAGCATAGTCTTTGTTTTGGAGGGGAGGAAATTCTTCAGACGATAGAGACATCGCAGGGTCCCAGTGACACTTTGACACACGTTCGTGACTTGTGTTCTCCAGTTAAGGGTGTCATCTATGTGTGGTCCAAGGTCCTTAACGCTCGAAGTGATCTTAATATTTAACCCGTCAAAGATGATTGGAGGGTGAGCTGCAGTATCCACTCTGCACATCATGCGGTTACCACCCACGATAATGGCTTGACATTTTGACGGGTTAACTGATAGTCCAAACTGATTGGACCAATGCTTTATTGCCATTAGGTCTTGGTTTACATCATTGATGGCCCGTGTTACATACTCAACCCTCGCCTGAGAATACAGCTGCAGGTCGTCTGCATACAGATGATATGAACACCGAAGATTGTGAGTTAAGAGATTGATAAATAGAAAAAAAGAAAAGGAGAAAGAATGCCGCCTTATGGGACGCCAGAGTCGAGATCACACCAACGAGCTAAGGTCTCATCAATGCGAACCGACTGTTGACGCCCACGAAGAAAGGATGAGAACCATTCCAAAGCTTCAGGTGCGATCGAAAGGTGGGATAGTATGGAGAGAAGGATATCGTGACTGACGGTATTAAAAGCGTTCGAGAAATCTGCCAAGACTAACACAGTGACCTTGGTGTCCTCCACTCCCGCTCTAATATCGCCAGTCACTTTAAGGAGGGCTGAGGTTGTGCTGATTGAAAAGGACTCAACAGGTTATTAACATGTACAAATCGGGTCAGCTGCTGGTGGACACAAGCCTCAAGCGCTTTGGATAGGAAAGGAAGAATGGATATAGGGCGAAAATGACTAGGTAAGGTGGGGTTGGGAATCTTGGGTAGAGGACGTATATAGGCTTTACGCCATACCGAGGGGAAAACGCTAGATACGAGTGAAAAATTTATAATATGGACAATTGGGGATAGGAGTTCATCTAAGGCTGCGATTATCATACGACGACTAATGTTGTCGCAGCCCACCGCCTTAGATTTTATGGATAGGATAACCTTTCTGACCTCACCCTCAGTGACAGGAGAAAACTGAAAAGAAATTACGTTTGGCCGTGGCAAACTAGCAACATAATTGACCGTCCGATCCCTAGTTTGGCGATCCAAGGCAGGCGTGGTGACGAAATGCTGATTAATATCGTCCAAACCAACGACTTTTGGCAGTTCAATCTGTTGCTGCCTGCCAATGCCAAGAGTTCCTAAACACTTCCAGACATTCGCAGCAGAAGTTGATGAAATATTTTCGAGAATATGACGGCGTTTGGCGTTACGTATCATCTGGTTGCAACGGTTCCTTGCAGCCTTGAAAACGACCCACTTGGTGTCACAGCGAACTTTTTTATACTTCCGGAAAGCTCGGTCCCTGCGCCTCATAGCCATCCGAATCTCGTCCTTCATCCATGGTGCTGGTGGGCGCTTCAGTTTGACTCGCTTGACCGGAGCATGAGCGTCATACAGGTCTAAGACAGCTTTGTTGAAGACTTGAAGCTTATCGTCGACCGTGGTAGCTGTAATCATAGGTTGCCAGTTAATATTAGATGCATCTTCTAACAATTTTTTCCAGTCAACACGGGCAAAACTACGCAAGTGCAATACTTTAGGCTGAGGTTTGGGCGGTTTAAGGATATACGAAAGAAAAATAAGGTCGTGATGGGAGAAACCAGGAGCAGGGAATTGACCATGGGTAGAGACAAGCGAAGGATCAGCAGTGAGGATTAAATCCAACCAGGTATCTTCCCCATTGGTGTTGTGATGTGTGGCTAGAAGGGGTAAGATATGGAGACTGGCAGATTCTACTATGTGGGTAAGTTTACGGGACCGAAAGGAATGTGGGATTAGGAGATTGGTATTAAGATCACCCATTATGATGAGATGTGCATATTCAGACCCTATAGATTCCAGCACCGATTCGATACTGGAGAAGTAATCAGCGGATGGCGGACAGTATACAACACCAAGAACGGCTTTCGCACCCTTGACACAAACCTCAATAAATAAGTATTCAGCAGCAGGAGCCGAACCAGAGGAAGACGAAGCAATGATCTTATAGCAGAACTCACTGCGAAGGTATATAGCAACACCACCTCCCCTCTTATCGGATCGGTCATTCCGGATAAGCACGAAACCGGGAAGAGGGTATGTTGTAGAAAGTATGTGAGGTTTGAGCCATGTCTCGGAAATCAGTACGGCATGGACATTTACATTAGTAAATGCTTCGAGTAAGTCACTAAAGTGACTAAAGTGACGGCACACTCTGAGCATTTATGTGACATACATTTAATAGACGCCGGTTCTGTCGGTAAATTTATCACGCACGAATTCGCCTAGTGTAATATCTGGCGCTGAGCAGAAACTATCATTCGAAACCGATTCAATTGAGTCATTAGCGGAGTGGAAGGATGCATCATCATCATCAGATAACATAATATAAAAATATAAATAAATAATATAACAAATAAAATATGTATAACTAAATATCAAAATACGCAATATACACTATCAAAGTACCAACCCGTGCTAGGCTTGTTTACCTCTGCACCACCCACCAGCGTACATCTAACATTTTATGATTATAATAATAATAGATATTTAACTAAAAGATAACAAAATGAAAAGGAAGATAATTTGAACAAAAAGTGCAACTTTAGAATCTATGCATCTCGCGCGGAGAAACTAAACGCGTCGTTCTAATTAACAAACGTCAAATGTCAATTTGACAATTGACAATTCTGTCTTTGACGGGAAAATAATAACATAGCCGGAACATAATATGAAAAATTAATGTGTAAATTAATATAAAGCTAACAAAATTAATAGGTATACGGTACATATCTAATATTCAATAAGAAATGATAAGTGAAGTGGGTAATTAGATAATAACATACTAGTGAGTCGTAAATAGTGCGATACGCGTGAACTATGTACCTACTGACAAGCAACGATGTTACAAGTAAATTAGAAGCTAACAGGCATAAACAATTGGGAATCAAAATTTACTACCTATATCGCATTGGGAGCTTGAGTTAGTTTCGCCGAGTCCCGTTATTAGCAGGTTTTGCTGTCCCAGAACTACCAGTGCTGCTACCAGTGGCTTGCGCCTCGCTTCCAGGCACCTTTGGATACTTCGCTATTAAAGCACTTAGTTCATCCGCTGAAGTTATCTTGCATCGATGACCATCTGGAGCCTTTACAACTATGACGCCGTCCTGTGTCCAGCACGACCGCATCCCAAAGTGGAGACGAGCCTTGGCAAACGTTGTCTGACGGACTTTTGTCAAAAACTCTTTGACTAAGATTTGAGAGCCTTTAAGACCCGTCTTGGCCTTCCATACTGTCGACTTTTGCTCGTAGCTGCAGAACCGGACGAGAATGGGACGATGTCGATCATTGCTAGATTTACCAAGCCGGTGTGCTGACTTTATAGATGCTGTCATATCCTTCAAGCCTAGTTTTTTGTTAAGGATATCCATGATGATGTTGACGCAGTTCGCCTCCTTAGCCTCAGCGATAACAGTGAAGATCAGTGCCTTCCGCCGTTGTCTGGTTTCTATGACATCGCACATTCTTGAACAATCAGCAATCTGGCTCCGAAGCAATCCCAACATTTTGAAGACAAGCTCCCTAAAAGTGCGGAACTCCTCGGCTGCCTTTGCCACTGTGTCCTTGGCCAGTCCACTGCCTTGTATTTGTGCTTCTAGTTCATCCATCCTCTTCATGATATCCAATCTGCTCAGAGGGACTTGGATATCAGAGAGCTGAGACATTGTTCAAAAATTTTCTTGATGTGAAGTGAGTGTACTAACAGCTGGCAGGTGGTGTTAGATATAAGACACTAGTTGAGTTACATGTACGGTGTGTCCACAAACGTGAGTACTGACTTTACTATATGTATCCTACTAAATAAATTAATAATAATCGGTACTATTTGTGTAAATTAATATAAATTGATTTTTCGAAAACTTTGATGTGCCCTAATTTTTTGCGCACCTACCCGCGAAAAAAATACTCTGTTTACCTCTACCGGTTACGGTTGCAGCGGAGCTAACGTTTGCCTCGCGGCGTTCGTCTGCTCGACGCGGTACAACCGTCCAGGAGGTGTTGGTGATGTGCTCTGCACGAGGCATGGCATTTGCCAGGTCATGCAGGTCTAATCTACTGCTTTCGCGTGAAACATTGTCCCCCCCAGAATACGTGGGGCAGCCTGGACCCGAGGGTGCAGGAAGGGATTCTCCAGCGTCACGGACGCCGCTGGTACTCTCCTGGGGTAGTTTATTTTTGTGTTCCACATCCATTATTGTTTTTTTGGCTTCATATGAGCGTGTGCGTGGGCGTATGTGTATGTGTTTCTATGTAGGTGTGGTGTGTGTATGTGTGTGTGTGCGCGTCCGTATGAATGATTGGGTTAGTGTGGTGAATGTATGTGTATACATGCTTGTGCATGTGTGTGGGTGAGGGCGGCTGGAGGTTTTTAGTTACGTCTGTTTCATAGGGAACCAGACCAAGAACGGGCGGCAACCTCGGGAAGGATAGTCAACCAGCCTTGCCTTAGGGATCTTCACGACTTGCACTCTCCCCTAAGGCCATTCGCCAAACTCTGCAACGGACGCAAATGCAGAGAGTAGAAGTCAGTGCAGTTCAATGGAGTTGAAATGAAATGAGGTGCACGGCCTTCCGCCCTAAATCGATCTCGAATACGATTATTGCTTTCAAAGCAATAATCGTATTCGAGATTTTGTGCCAGTTGCTACCATGAGTGCAGTGATTTCTGTGTCATTTTTGAGAACAGATACTCTCTAGTAAGCACTAAACTCGAATGACGAATCTCGCACTGAAAACGGTTCAAACCGATTTGCACGATACTCGTATGAACTTGAAAAAATGTCATACGAGATCTTGTTTATACAAGTCGAGCTTCTCGTAAGCAAGAATCTTCTTACTATAATTTCGCTGTGTAAACAGACGCAGGTAATTATCGCCTAGCGATAAGTCATATGCGAATCTCGTATGATATAATCGTAGGCGAGAATTTAGTTCTTGCCTGAATGAAAACATTTAGATACCATAATGTTTTGGCGATTATTGCTTGTGATAGTACTATACGATTTCTCGTACGGAACGTGCGAGAAACTCTTTCCTTCTAAATGGCGCTTTAGTCATTATGATATGTACCTATTTGGTGTGTATCAATAGTCTTGTGGTTGACTTTCTTACTTGTGTCATATAATTAAGAGCCTTACTATATTTTAGTAAAATTTTCATTCGGATTACTTACGGATTACGGAATCTTTATCTAGCCATCGAAATAATATGATCTTTTTTGGACATCATCAACAAAAAATCGCTAAGAAAGTCAAAAATATAGTTGAACCCAAGTATGGGCTTACAAGGTTCAGAATTATTGAACCATTCACTATGGTGGACGGGCCCAGTTTGGCTGTCTAACCTAAATATGAGTATAAGTGTTCCTAATATAGACGATACGCGAGAGGAAGAACGTGTGAGATCTTTAACTGCTATACATAACACTGAAGAAGAATTATTTTGCACAAAATATTCTTGTTTATCAAAGATGTTAAGAGTAATCTCGTATTGAAGACGTTGTCTTAATTTTAAATTACCTAAAGCCAAACGTGAATCTTTTTCTAAATTTATTAAGCCTAAGGAATTAACAGAATCTTTAAATATCTGCATTAAACAAGTGCAATCTATTGAATTTAATGAGGATATAAAGCAGTTAAAGTCTCGCGGTTACGTGTTGCCGTGTGGTTGACGGCATAGAATACAAGTGTCAACACCCCGTATCTTCCCGTGGGTGTCGTAAGAGGCGACTAAGGGATAACACGATGCAAATACCATCTTTGCGTAGAGACGGAAAACTCGATATCAAATCCTATACGACTGCCTCGTTGGTCTCGCGGCATAAATGTGCGCGTGGGATCGGGAGGTCCCGGGTTCGATTCTGTTTTTCTGTCACGAAATTCCCAGTAGCAGCACGGGGTCTGGAAATGTGCCCGGT
Organism: Euclidia mi; assembly: GCA_944739405.2. Taxonomy (NCBI): domain Eukaryota; kingdom Metazoa; phylum Arthropoda; class Insecta; order Lepidoptera; family Erebidae; genus Euclidia; species Euclidia mi. The sequence continues at coordinate 59,431,390 of OX123200.2, read as the reverse complement.
ACGGCAATATGCTCGCCCCTTATTACGTGGGACTAGGGTATATCTGGCGAAAAGTGGGTGTAGAAGTACACCTCTGCCTGCCCCTTCGGGGATAAAAGGCGTGACGTTGTGTATGTATGTATGTGTACCTAAGTATAAAATATTGAACTTTTAGTTTATGCCTGAAGACAAGCAAGCCGTGAAAAGAAAAACATGAGATGCAACCTTAGCGTTTCAGTCCATTGTTTAAAAGTCAAAGTATCTTTTCAGTTCAATATTTTAAAGTTCAGCTATCTCAAACTCGGCAACAATTTTTACACCGGATGTAAAAGTATTTGAACACTTTACTGTTCCTTCTCTAGACGATCTGTCTCAGTCAACTGGCACTAGATCTAATATCAGTCGGTCGTTTGGATACAAAGTTTTAACTTGCGACTCACATAGAATATTTTGTAGTTTCAAGTTCTATTTGATACTACTTCTTTCTTTGTTTTTCGTGCATGTATGTGGCCAACTATAAGAAGTTTATAGATAGAGTAAGATCGCAGGGCCGCCAGACCTTACTTATTTTCTCAGAAACAAAATGTATAGAATAATGTAGTGTAAGTATGTGCTATGAGAGTACGCATACTTGGTAGCTTGGATCGTGGGCCATTTTTTTAGGTAGGAGGTGCTAAAGGTTGGTAAAAATGGTACTAACTTTTCTTAAATACTCAGTGCTGATTTTTATGTATGTTTTAAAAAATATTATTAAAAATTCATAAATAATGAACGTTATACTTTGTTGCGTGTGAAACAAGAACTGGGACCGAAGACGGTAGAACTCTAATGCTAATGGCATAAGTGATCACCCGTCCAAATTGTGACCTGTGCAACGGTTGCTTAATTTTGCTGATCTGTTACGAATAGCAACTCAAGTCACGCTATGAGCGCTACAGAGGACACTGCTAATTAGCGTAACCTAATTCAGCAACTAGGTTTATAGTACGAGTACGGGCAAAGTTTATTACAAGACATTGCGCTTGTACGGTGGACACACATGACAACTGATTTCTAACTAGGGCAGAACAGATGACACTTAGTAACAAGGAATCCATACATTATAAGAGAATATTCGATTGTGATACATCCTGCGTGTACGGCAGCAGTATTTCTACCGTTTATCGAGCGAAAGTACCAAAAGTCCAAGACCTATTTTTATCCCCTCTTTCTTTTCTACGGAAAAAAGACAAGGGAACAAATCTATCCTAATAAGCTTGTTTGTTCGCTTGAACGCGGTAATCTCAGGTACTCCTGGTCAAATTTGAAAAATATTTCAGTGTTAGATAGCTCATTTATCGAGAAAGGCCATATATTATATAACATCACGCTATAGACCACGGGAGTGGAACAGTAACCGGGGGCTCATCTAGTCCCATACTGATGAGCCCGCGGTTGGTCGGCATATGAGAAAAAGAGGGCGACGACAGTTTAGTCTTCACTGATGTGTTAGGAGAAAGATTAACCGCTTATCTTCTTCCAAGCCGCAGCTCGTTTGTCGCTATAACGTAAAAGATATCGGCGAATTAATGAACGCATTATTTTTTGGCGATAGTTAACATTGTATATGAGGTTGAAACTCATCTTCACTTGAGCACCGTCAATGGAGTTTATTCGTATGCATACTAATGTGTTTTCAACATTCCCCAAATATACTACGGCATAACAGTAAGTGACGAAACTGAATAATTCGTTCAAATGATTTTCTTCTGTGAATTTATACTCGGATCTTATGATATAAATATAATCAGAAATCGTATTCATATTTGCAGAAATAATTTGCAACCTAAATTAAAGGTTTATTTTCAAAGAAAAAGCAGACATTTTAGTACGGATGATTTAAAATTCCAAGCGTGAAATAAATCATGTTGATACGGCCATAGGGAAATATTATAACGAAATTACATAATAACGCTATGATACATTTTATTTTATAACCCTCTGAGTGTTATTAAATCAAATCTTTTGCTTTTGAAACGAAAATTAAATTTTCTTTATCAAATTTTTCTGCCTGCTTTTCGACAGCTGAAGATGGGAGAATAAGGTGCTCATCTAATGTAAGCAGTTACACATTACTGCTTACTATTAGATGAGCAGCTTGAACTGCTTCGCCAGATAAAAGTGGGACCGTAACTAGATCCGGCAGCTCGGTCGATGGTCCTAGTTAGAGTTCAGATGAATTTTAATATCAAAATTAAAGAACAGTTTACGGATTTTATTATTAGTATTTCTGATCTGACTATAAAACCTCTACACATTTTTATATAACTTTCGTTGTTGATAGAGTAGGTAGTTTGTAATTTAGTAACTTTTTGCGTAAGGGCTTGGCACCGACTCCAAAAGTTTTTGCTCCAAAACCAATTATTTTTTGTATTTTAGTTCTTTAGTGTTTTTTGAAGTCGGTTTATTTTTATTTATAAATTATTTTTATTTTTTGCTTTTTAGTGGTATACTAATAAAAATAGTAATAGGAGGTAAGTAGGTACATAGGATAGTGTAGGTGGTACATGCTGGGGAGGCCTTCCTTACGTGCCTCTTTTCTGAAATGTAGACCTGTACCTTTCTGGCAATTTGAAGTTTTTTTTGTTTTCAACTAACTAGCCTAAACACGTTTGTTTCAGTTCCATCATCAGATCCCGGAAATCATCCAATACCAAAGTGTTTGCCAAGACAAAATAAACGAGCCTAAACACGTTGAGATTGCGTTATTGTATATAATACATCACATATACATCACATACATCATCAGAGTTTGGTAAACATTCAGCACTAAAGTCCATGTAAAGACGAATCAAGCGAGCCCAAACTCAATGGAATTGCGTCTTTGTACTACAAAGATCCCATGGCCACCTTCCTGCTCCATCATCAGGCCCTGGAAAACATCCAGTGTCAAAGTCCATGTAAAGACCAATCAATCGACCCTTATCTCGATGAGATTGGGTTACCTTCCAGCTCTACCATCAGACCATGGAAATCATCCAGAATCAAAGTCTATGTAAAGACGACTCAAACGAGCCCAAACTCGATGGGATGGCGTAATTGTATTACAAATATCCCATGGCTACCTTCCTGTTCCATCATCAGAGTTTGGTAAACATTCAGCACTAAAGTCCATGTAAGACGAATCAAACGAGCCCAAACTCAATGGGATTGCGTCTTTGTATTACAAAGATCCCATGGTCACCTTTCTGCTCCATCATCAGACCCTGGAAAACATCCAGTACCAAAGTCCATGTAAAGATGAATCAAACGACTCTAAACTCAAGTCATTGAGATTGGGTTATTGTATCACAAAGATCTCATGGTTACCTTCAAACTCTATCATCAGACCGTGGAAATCATCCAGCATCAAAGTCTATGTAAAGACGACTCAAACAAGCCCAAACTCGACGGCATTGGGTTGTTATCGTCAAATCGCTTCAAGTGTGCTTATAAAATTTGAAGAGTTCCTTCGATTTTTTCAGGATTACATGATCAGATCCTGACCTGATGATCATGGGACCAACTAGGAGGTATACTCTTACAATCAAAACAAGAATTTTCGAAATCGTTCCAGGCTTTTAAGAGAAATCGGGGAACATACATAAAAATAAGATTCCGACGAATTGAGAACCTCCTCCTTTTTTCGAAGTCGGTTAAAAACAATACAGTTCTTATTGTGTTTGGTTTGATACACATATTTCATATAAATAAATAGTATTCAAACGCACTTTCAACTATAATTTATCCTCAGCAGCTGTAGGCACAGCGATGCTTAAGTCCATATAAAGGATCCAAAGGAGTCCACCTCACTACCAGAAGCAAGAGACCAAAAATAAACATTAAATTTGTCTCATATTCACAAACTCCCACGCCATTTCCCTCCCCTCTCTGAAGCACCGTCGCCACAGAGAACACGTGTCCCTAATAGCTAAGGTTTCGCACTAACTGTCCGTCCGGCTCACAGAACAGTTAACCCCCTTTAATTGTTCTGTGGTCCGGCTGCAGGAGATCATTACGTAGGCAAGACTAACTCAAAACCTACGTCCAGGAATTATAGACATAACTTCCATTATGAATGGCAACGTCACATTAAACTGTAAATTTTCTGTGATTTGTGTCGAAAGCATATATGCTATGAATGAAGTGCATGACACAATCCATTACCAAAGAAATCAAATTAAGTCAACGTTATTCCACTGCAATCATAAGGAAACGCAATTCAGAATGAATGAAATGTTTTTTGTATTCACATCACATCATCAGCCTTTAACAGTCCACTGCTGGACTAGGCCTCTTCTTTGAAAGGAGGAATTGGCCTACTATACCACGCTGGACAAACGGGTTGGTATAGGGCTTGTATCAAGTTTTCGTTCTCTTACAGTACTGTTCTTTGCATAATATGCTCCCTCTGTCGGCCCCTTATAACACCCATGGGATGATATGGGGTGGTGACATTCCGTATTCTTAATCCGTCACCACACGGACAATCAACATGCGCTAAAACTAATTAGTTAATATATTTTCTGATACTATGGATAAATATGTATTTACATCTCCACTGTCAATAATAATTATATAATTAGCGTTGACCATAATTAATTTATAGTGCGATAATTTTAGGGCAGTAGAATGCGGGAAATTCAGTATCTGATCTATCTATCAGTCTAGATACCGTACTTGTAACTAGCAGTGAATGAATTTCGGCTAGAATTTTGAGTTGGGACATTTTGTAAAAGAAGGCCAATATTACACTAAGTAAGGTATTTTATAAACTAGATAGGAAGTCATTTAATAGTAGTGATGCCAGATTCGGAAAAATACAAGATAACATTCTAATCGTCACCATTTTGTCCAAAATTATTTTCTCTTGCTCATTCTCTGTCCTATTAGAGCTCAAAAAAAGGGAAACCTGTCAAGTGGGGCTTAAGCCTTAAGCACTCTTTTCCTCTTCAGCAAAACCCAAGAGTTTACTAACATACCGCTACTTCACGTAAATTTTTTGAGAGGAGGTACGGCTACCCACCGTCACACAGCCAATCTTCTACTTTGTATTTTCTTTGGATATAGTTTATTTTATTACCTTTCATTCTAAGAACAGAACATCCAAGCTTACCCAAAGATAGGATAGTATTTATAAAGTCATATAATGACGTCAACAATACTATGTATTGCAATTGTAGTCCCTGCGCTGCCACTATTTTCACCACCATCATACACGTTGATTACTGATACGTGTTCAATCATAATCTGGATTGCAATTGAGTACCAGCTGAATCGCGCAAATGTGTAAAAGAACTGGAAACCTGATTGGAAATAAAATCGAGATTAGATTTCATTTCCAATGATCATTTTATTACACTTTTTGCAGCATGCTTCGTTTCGTTTCAATTTAATTTGCTTCGCAGCGTATAATTGCAATTGTTATGCCGGTGTGAAATACGAGTTTGTATTTAGTTATCACACATTGTTGGATCATTGCAACTAAGGAAATGTTCTACAAATAAACGACTGATTCTAATAACAAAACATTCAAATCAGAAAATGCTGTTTTATATTATAACACAATTTATAGCAAGTGGACAAAGACATTCGACGACAAGTTGATTGATCATATGTTTCTTAAGCTTAGCTAACATCTCAGCACCTTCAAAGGTTCAAATCGGTACCAAAACACTTCATAAATAAAAAGATAGACCTGAGGATCAATGAGATATTCGAAAGCGTAGCTCACCGTAGTAGAGCTTTGCATGTTATGAAAGCTACAATATACCTCAACCACTGATACCGTGTAAGCAATAAGACGATAATCGACTTAGTTGTTTAGCCTGAAAATCGTAACACACAATGTAACATCCGCAACTCATTATTCATTTTTAATCCATAAAATTTTCATGATAATCGATTGGTTAGTTTTAATGTAACAAACAAAACAACATTCACAAGTTTCATATTTTATCTTAGCTTAGAATAAGCTTCCCCTGGCCACTTATACAAATAAAGCACCTGGTTTCATACCAGAGCACCGTCATTCTTTAACCTCAATTAACCTAATTCAAATTCGAGTTCAAAACTTTCGCGAACAGAACAATACAAAAACCACTAATAATAATTGGTCAGCCTTTTCAATTACTTAAGTTAATCCGTACGGGTTACTATCACTGAATGAAAATAGCTTGCAATAAAAAAAATCTACAGCAACCGACACTCGTTATTTGGAGGTAAACATCTTAAGTTAATTGGAGAATAAACGAAAAATGTGGCTCGTCACGACGACGGGTAATTTTCCTGATGGGAATAATTTGGCCGTTTAAAAAGCAAACAATTTAATGAGTTTATTCGAAGCTGTTGATATTTTTACAAAAGTGTCGTATAAAGATTTGGTTTTTGAGAAATGTTTTGATTGGTAATATTATTAAGTTGGATTCAAACTGATCCCAGGTATATTTTGGTTTTGTGTTTATTGGCTTAGTGATCTAATGAAAAACGTGAAATTTTAAGTAGTTTTATATATGTATAAAGGTAATCTGATTTTTTTGCATAAATAATGCCCTGATTTTTGTATAACTGTTGCCTACATACTGTGATTTACGTCGTCATCATCAGCCGCATGCTGTCTCACTGCTGGAAACGGGCCTCTTTTCACGATGAGAAGGGTAAGGCCATAGTCCACCACGCTGGCCTAGAGGGGGTTGGCAGAATTCACATGTCTATCCAGAACATTATGGAGAACTCTCAGACATGCAGGTTTCCTCACGATGTTTTCCTTTACCGATAAGTAAGCGATAATTAACAATTTAATACGCGCTTAACTTCAAAAAGTCATTGGTGCATGCCGTGGATTCGAACCCGAGACCCTCTGCGTAGCAGTCTGTTGGTCTCTCCGCTCGGCTATCGCGTATTGTGACTACAAAGCACCGTCTACAGATCTGTTTCGCTAAGGGACGACCAACCACATAGTTAGTTAGTTAGCTAGTTGTACGTGGGTTTTCCGCACTTAGCCACTTATTTGGGCCATTGTGCGTAAGTGGCGACTTGATTGACGCCAACTACTCATACCACCTTAGCTCCTTCCAGAAAGCCATTAGTTGGCTGATGTCGTTCAAAGCCTCACACATGGTTCTGGGGTTGTTCAGCAGCTTTGCCCGTTGATCGCTCACAGTTGTGCAGAGCAGAATAACGTGAGCGGGTGTTTCTTCGGTTTCCATGCAGCCCCTGCACAGTGGGCTGTCCGTAACGCCTATGTTGAATAGGTGCTTGTTGAGTGGACAGTGGCTGGTTATTATGCCTGTCAGATGCTTAAGAGTTTTTCTGTTAGAATGCAGCAGCTTGAGCGAGAGTCGCTTGTTCAAGCGGGGGATAGCATCTTTTGTTTGTCTGCATTCTTTTATGTCTGCCCACTGTTTTTCATGTTCATGTGCGGTTCTCTCGCGTAGCCACGTTTTGAGTTGGCTTGCCGGTATCGGTACAATAGGCTCGGGTCGCATTATCATTGTGTCCGATCCTTGCCGTGCCAGTTGGTCTGCGGCGTCATTGCCTGCGGAGTTGCTATGTCCTTTAATCCGCAATGGATTAAAGGACACAGCAACTCCGCGTAACTCGATTCTTCTCTGCAATCTTTTGCAGCTCTAGGTGGCATTCCATGATGATGCCGCTGTTAAAGGAGTTGCTGCCGAGAGCTTGTAGTACAGAGACACTGTCCGTGATAATGCGTATAGACAGGTCACTTACGTTCCTAGACGCGATTGCTGTTGCGGCTCTTGTGATCCCAACACACTCGGCTTGGAATATAGTGTTAAGAGTGCCAAGGGATGTTGAGATGTTGATATTTAAGTCATGGGAGAATACGCCCGCACCTGTCCCATGCTTCGTTTTTGAGCCGTCTGTGTATACTCTGACTTCGTGTATACCAGAGCTGTCTTTGTGTTCCTCCTGTAATTGGATGCGATATTTTTTGTCAAAAACAAAGGTTTTAGGGATGAGATCGCAAGCGGCCTCTAGCATCGGGATCTCTTTGGTTAAGGTCCCTTTTAGGCGTGTGTGGGTTATTCGAACCACATAATGATTGGTCGAAGGCCAAATTTGGGTGTCACGTATTTCAGTTTATCATAATAAATAAATACAAGGCAAACGTAATCTATGTTTATACAATTCTGGCGGTACTGACAGACTAACAGACAACGTACAGCCTAAACTTTGAGCGCAAGAGGCTCAAATTTGACAAAAATGTTACTTGGAGTGCACTAAGAAAGGATTGCCTAAAATGCTTACGAAATCTGACTGAAGCGGTTAAATTGAAAAGAAATGTGAATTGTTCTGGCGTAGCTGCGGGCATCGCGCAGAGGCCGCCTGACAAATTGGTAACGGCAACATGTAAGAAAAATAGTCACTGAGCATTTAATGCAGTATTAAAACCGGCGAGTTAAGCCAGTAATAGGACTATCATCAGCCCATTATACTGTCAAACTGCTGGGCACGGGCCTCTTCTCACTGTGAGAAGGGTAAGGCCATAGTCCACCACGCTAGCCATGTGCGGGTTGGCAAACTTCTCATGTCTTTCGAGAACATTATGGAGAATTCTCAGACATGTAGGTTTCCACGACGATGTTTTCCTTCACCGATAAGCAAGCGATAATTAACAATTTAATACGCACTTAGCTGCAAAAAGTCATTGGTGCGTGCCTCGGATTCGAACCCGAGACCCTCGTTATAGGACTTACATTAATATTATACAATTATAAGCACGACGTCATCATTTAAGAGCAATTATTTTTCAAGAAATTATTGGAATTTTGTTTTGTCATCCTTGTCTGATTTTATACTTTTCCCTGCAAAAAGTTGGGCGAGTACAAGCGAAAGCGGAAAATGTTTAGTTATATTATCTCAATGGTTTAGTTACACACTTACACTTTGCGTAGTGCTTTACACCACTACGCTGCTCGCAGTATTGTGGGATCAGTTCCCACACGAGGTAACACTTTGTGTGATTCATATATTGTTGCTTCTCGGTGGTGTCGGAGTCTCGGTGGTCAGTGTGTCCGTTAGTTGTATGTTTGTCAAGTCCCTCGCGACACAGGGTTCAGTGCCGGAGTTGTCTTTAAAAAAACAAAAAGAAACTTAATTAATAATGTTGCGTTGATTTACCATGGCTTTGGTTTTATTGCAACCTGATATGACAAAGAACAAGGACGCAGAACAACCAGTATTGGATTGGTACTGAAGCATACAGGCAGGCCAAATAGGCTCTCCCCGCAGTAGGAAGAGCTAGTGGGCTAGAGTTATTGAACATTGTTGGTTGTCGAATAGTAAATGGGAAAAGTATTAATGTCATAATTAAAATTGATATCTTTATATTTGTCATATATTAAAATGTTATCTATCTGGAATAATAAATGTAGGGGCCCAAATTATCCAATGTACTATATATCTCTATAACTATACACCACTATTTTTTTATTAGTACAAAATCTTTAAGGACAGATTAGCGCAGATATTACTATCATATATGTGACGTAAGAATTTCATAATATCAATAAAGAGTAAAGTTATTATCATTTGTTTATTGTAAAAAATCTCACTTAAATCATAGTCATATTTTACAATCCATTCACTAATTCATTGATAATATTCCATCCTGCTCATTGGCATTCTCTCTGTCGCACTTATGATGTAGGTAGCCATAGAAATAAAATGAAGGAAAATAATAAATATGGGTAGTCATTTTTTAATTTTGTTAATTCTACCCTCTCCTTCATACTTCATTCGGGCTTAGGACCGGTAAAATTTATCGTTTAACAAGTAATTAAATACGGAGGTACGTAATTAGAAAGCAAACAAATATCAAAATAAAAGGTGTTCTGGACTAAAAGAAATGAGTAATTTTGGCGTATTTATGAAGTTAGAATCATCTGCTATTTACAAATTATTTTATCATCATCATGTCAGCCTAGAGACGTCCACTGTTGGACATAGGCCTTCCTTAAGGTGTGTGGAGAACACAGACCGATTTTGAGCCGCCCGCATCAAATTATTATTTACTTAAGTACGTATTATTTACTAAACTTACAAGTTTTTCCATTGTCCTTCGAAATGTCCACCACCGTTGTCAAAAGCATCCAATATGCACTGTTTTAATTGTTTGACACTGACCCGGTCACTTTTGTACACTCACAATACGATGTCCATGGGTACACAGCTGCATTCGCGATTTTTCCACTCAAAAAGTACGCACGAAGCATAGCTACATACTCCCCGTGACATGAACTGATATGATAGGCCATCGCGTCGGGCAAACGTAGACAAACAATTAACTTTTGCAACTAAATTAGATACGCGCACTTTAGCTAACAATTTAGTACTGTTTGTCGCATCGTCGGGGCGTGGGTTAATTTATCAATGATAGTACACGGGTTGGTCATAGTATTAGTATTGCATTTACCAATTATCACGTATTTTTGTGGACAGTTTTGAGACAGTTTTGGGACTTAGTGTTTTTATTTTTCAACTACATAAATATGATCAGTTAAAGATACTTAGTGCCCTGTTAAATTTTTTGTACTAATTAAAAAATAGTGGTGTATATATTGCATGCATATATCTAATGCACCTAAAATACATATTATTATATTTTAAGCATATTATCAAAACTGCTTCTCCTCTCTCCTAAAAGTGCTGTGCCCAATAGGGTCCATAATTGTTTCCTAATTCTATGTATACCACCTGCAAATGTACATTATGGAATGCAATAAATTGAATTGAATTAAATAAATTATTACACCATGGTTTGTATTAATCGTCACAAGCACCTAAGTTTATTTCCAATGCACCCATAAAAATTGCAAGCATTCAAAAGAGCTTCACTATTCATCATAATAGTCCGCATTCTATCTCGATATTAGAACAGAAAATAAAGAACTAACCAGAAACAAATACATGACCACAAAACGGGAAAGCAAAGGAAATAATAAAACTATAATTAAGTATTATTCATGAAGACACTCGTTGCGAACAGCTACGACATACGAAATAAAACGGACATATTTCATCATCATATTTCACTACGAAAAACGTATTTACAAATACTGGCAAATTATCCTAAAACTCGACAAATTGACCCGACGAAACGAGATTTGTTGGAAAAACATCTGTTCCACTGCGAGCTATTAAATAATTCGTATAACATTATCGAAGTTTTTATCCCTTCGGTTTTATGTTTAACTAGATTTTGCTCTTCGGCTTCGCTAGTCGGCTTTGCCCGCGTTACATACCAATTGAAAGTATCTTAAAAAGATAACTTCCGCACTAGGACTAAACCCTGTGTCACGGGGGACTTTACAAACATATAACGAACGGGCACAATGAAAACCCAGACTCGAAGCAACAATTTATGAATCACACAAAGTGTTACCTCGTGTGGGAATCGAACCCACAACACTCGGTGCAGTGTCAAGCAAGGTGGCCGCTCAAACCACTACGCCAACCATGCAGTATAATATTTGTATAACACCGGAAAGATCGGTTATTCTGTGGTTAATCTGCATGCTAATTTCTAACTAAATTCTCTAAAGCTAAATTCTCCATGCCCAATGTTAAACAGATGGAAACCAATGTACAACTGAAGGAAACCAGAATTGAGCCCGTCGGGGCAACCTTATGTCTAGGTATTATGCTTGATTCCAAACTTCAATGGGGTCCGCATATAGAAAGACTTTCGGGCAAACTTAGTTCTGCAGCTTATGCGGTTTAGACAATTAGACGCCTCACAGATTTAGAAACAGCTAGAATGGTCTATTTAAGGTACTTGTATAGTATTAGGTCATATGGGATTCTTTTCTGGGGGAATGCTGCAGACCTTAACACAATATTAGTTCTTCAGAAAAGAGCAATAAAGGGTATTTACAACCTCGATCCTCGTGTTTCTCTAAGAGAAAAGTTCAGTGAGAAAGGCATTCTAACTGTTGCTTCGCAATATATTATATACGAGAATCTGTTATATGTCCACAAAAACATTGACACATTTAGTTAAAAAAGTGATCAACTCACTGTTAATACTAGACATAAGAATAATCTTATAGTTCATAGCACCCGCCTCCACAAAATCAGAAGCTGTTTTATGGGGCAGTGTTAAATTTAGCTATAAATAAATTCAAAAATATTGTTAAAGCTATACTGTGTTTAAAAGCATATTATAAAATTTCTGATTATATAGGCGATAAAAATGCTTAGGATTGAGCTACTCTGATTCAACACAAAAATATACATTATGTATAAGCTGAACAATTTTAATTTGACTTTTCGTAAGCACTTTAAAAAAGTTTACACGAAATAAATAATCATTTCATTTCATTTCAGTCGGAAAACTCCGACACCAGAGTTGACCACACACTGGCACGAAAATCAAAGAAAAAATGCAAAATATTGACACTTGAATACCAAATTTGATTAGTAGATATATATATTTGTAAAGTCAAAAATAGTATGCTAAGGTGCCTGCAATAAAATATGCAGAATCTATCTGCTTCCGCTTGAGCTTTTCGAAATCCGCTTTCTAAGTAAGACGATTTTACTTGGTTTGATATCTTTTCTGAAATCTTTTACAATTTACATAAAATCTTAAATTATTAACAGCATATTTAAAAGAAAGCCAACATAAGTACAGTGGTGCATCCATGCCCTATATTATAAATGAGAAATTGTGTTAGTTTTGTTATTTCGCGTCGCAACGGAGCGATGTTAAGGCATAATTTTATTATTGTGTTATGTGATAGGGAAGTGACATAGGCTTTTTACCGCGATACCCAACTCCCATGAGGGTGAAACCGCGAGCAAAACCTTGTTCCTAATATTAAAACACTTTATATTTTTTGCAGATAAAGATAGGGGCTTGTGGAAGAAAAGTGGGGAGGCCTGTGCCCTGCAGTAGGGCCTCACAGGCTCATAAAATAATTTTGTAATCACTAAGACACTTCTAGTGACGGGAATAACAACATTTGCTTTATATTTTATTTCCACATTATATTACCAAATCAAATTTAAAAAAAATACTTTACTAAAGACTATGCCGACCGACTGCCATTACTGACTTATTGAAGTTCACATAACATTCGTATTCAATAGTTATTTAACACTTGCCCCGTGCCTCAGAGAGCATATTTAGCGTTAATCTTTGACAGGCGTATCGTTATGGGCAGTCAGTAATGTAGAATATGCTGGTCTTAGCCATGATATATCACCATCCATTCGGATTGTGGCGATCAGATGGCAGTGGATCCGTAGACAAGCTATAATCTGTCAAATCTGCTAAGACTAGAAAGCAGACCCCAGGCTTTGAGGCGAAACTCTTGGTTACAAACGGAAGGTATATCGTTTAATAATTGAATTGGTTATTCTTTCACGTTTGTTTGTTTAATTATTGGATTTTTGACGACCGGTTGGTTTAGCGGGAGTGTAAGCGACTGCGACGCCGAAGGTCGCGCGTCCGACGCCCGCTCAAGTCAAACATTTGTGTTCGGAAGCGGAAACATAGATGTTTGTCCATGTTTCTCGTTTATTATGTAGTACCCATAGTACAAGCTCTGCTTAGATAGTGTTCTGTGAATATGGTAGAATATTATTTTATCAAAACCAGTAAACTTATCCATTGACCCACATAACAGCAGCAACAAATAAGCCAGATTAAAATGTATATAAATGTAGGTAATTTAAACCTTTTCCCAAACCCTTACTTTAATTAAAAACCCGAATATTCCTAATCAATTTAAACAAATTGGATACATTTTTTTATATAAATCTGGGACATAGTTCGATCACCGACCAGTCTGATTAAATTGAAAGAGAGACAGGGATTATTTTAGAATTGTTTTAAAAAGTTTCTGTGTCTGCTGAGAATTTCAAACTGTACTTTTTTTAAATTTAACGAATAAACTTTAAAAATGTGTATATGATAAAATATAGGATTAGTAACCTCTTGTATGCCGGAATACCAGACACAATTAAAAAGCTATTGTGTCTCGCGTAGATCTGCGTTCCGGCATACAAGGGGTTAAACGAGTAGTTCACGCATTTCTTTATATATTTAACGAACAAATGTTTCTCCGAAATGTAGACAACTTACAAAAACGTTTTAAACTTGAGTGACTTGTACTCATAATAATCTTTAAGTAACGGGTGTATATCGCGTTATTATTTGAAAATAAACATAAAACGCCTTTCTCTAAACGTCAGGCCAAATATAAGCAAACAAAAACCTCATTAATTTTCGACATGTTTCGCTTGCTTCGCATAGATGGTTTTGTGGTTTCAACAGCCACACAATACTGACTGTTGTGAGTTCGAGGTCCGACCTAGAACAGTAACTAGAAAGTAGCTAAAGTTTGGGCAAAATTCCATTATGAATCATTACACTGCAATACTTCGATCAATGGTATAACTGTTCAATACCGGGATAATAGATCAGTCTTAAACAAAAACGACGTTGATAGATTGATCAATGCTTACAACAAGTTTATGTTTCAATGTTAATTTTCTTTTTAGCGAAATCTAATGTTTACAATTGTCACTTACTCATCAGATCTATTGTGTAAGATCTGTGACAGTCTAAAACAATCAAGATATTGTATTATAATCAAGTCTATAAAATAAATAAGAAGAATGGACCAATTTTTTGAGACACACTGAATAAACGAGCTGCAGTTTGGTTGAATAATACCTATAATTAATCTTCTTTTAAGTTTTTAGGTAAATATACCTTCAAAGATTTATTAATGCAAAGTGTGAGACTGAACTTGATATAACTATACATAATTATAATAGTATATTGGTCTTTCTATTTCACTATAATTACATTTTATTTAAGTTATTTAACAAGAAACGTCACCGCTTGCTCGACAAAATTTCTCAGACAGTGCGGTAAAATCCGCCTACTATTATGATAGGAGATAAAACACCTCCATAATACTTATAACGAGTATGTATAGCTGTAATTAGTGTAAGTATGAAGTAAAGGTATAATCCTCCTAGCTTTAAACGTGATCACCTGAAGACGTTAACCATCTTGTTGAAGTATAGGAATTATGGCTTTGAAATTTGTAATACATACATACATAGACTCACGCTTGTTTCCCGGAGGGGTAGGCAGAGACTACGGAACGCCATTTGCAACGATCCAGACATATTTCTCTTGCTTCATTCACTCCCATCAAATTCCTCATGCATGCTCGACACCCCTAGCCACTCGCACCGGTGTTGCCCTCTGGCTGCCTTTATGGCAGAGTTTGTTTGCTTTGGGCGGCTGTTTAGAGAGGGCCCATCTAGTGAGTTGGCGAGTCACCACCTGCCACGCGGACGGATGCTATAGGAGTATCACTGGCAGGTGCCGTTTTTTATCCATAGTATCATTATTACCAGTCCATTTAACATGTAAAGGTGAAGGTATTTGGGAGAGAAATGATACCACTGACTGCTCTAATAATACTCTCTATATTTTAGGATTACACATGATTAAATAGACATGTTGATTACATACACATACACAAGTATAACATAGGTACATTACATCAATTACACACTACACCTCCCAAGGCGGTGTAAAAATAAAATAAAATTACAATTTTGTTTTATTTTATTATCCTTACCTAATGGTACGTAAAAATACTATACGCTTTAATTTAATACATAATTGATTCAGTAGTTTTAAAAATAGGTATACAAATTATAAATAAAAGATAAAAACTTTGTGTAATATCTAAAATATTACTGTTGGTGGTACAATTTAGTTCTATTTTTGTGAATAACATCTACTTTTCCATTCTTTAATATTTTGACATTCGGTGACTCGTCAGAAATAACTCTATATGGCCCAGAATAAACACAATCTAATTTATTACACATATTATTCTTAACTAAAACTAAGTCATCAGAATGATAAGTTGTTGGATTTACATTTTTATCATATCGCTCTTTTCGTTCTAATTTACTTTTGAGAAGGTTGTCTCTAGCATCTTTCAAAGACTTTTGTAGTCTAAATTTTAATTCAAATGGATAATAATCATAATTATAGAGTGGATCTACTCTATTTATATTCGTAAAATTACTAGGCAAACAGCACTTTTTACCAAAAACTAACTCGTAAGGAGTATATTTAGTAGATGAATGAACCGAAGTATTATAGCAAAATGACCAAAATGGGAGCCATGTACTCCATGTCTCAGGGTGATTGTCTGTTTGAATACGAAGATATGAGTTTAAATGTTTATGTGTGTTCTCCAAGGCACCTATGCTTTGGTGATGATAAGCAGTAGAGTTTAACTGTTTGACATTCAAAAGTTTACATACCTCCTTAAATGTTGATGAGAGAAACTCTGTCCCACGATCTGTCGCTATCACCTTCGGTACTCCATACCTTAATATAAAATTATTGACTAATGCTTTCGCGACTTCTTCTGTTGTCTTAGTAACTAAAGGATAGGCCTCAATATATTTAGTTAGTTCACACTGTAACGTGAGAATATAACTATAATTATAAGTATCTCTGTCTAGAGGTCCTACTAAGTCAATATAAATTTTCTCAAACGCAGTATGCGCTGTGGTAGTTATCTCCATTGGTTGCTTAATATTATGAGTAGAATATTTTTGTTTTTGACATTTGTCGCATCTTTTGACAAATTCCTTAATATCATTTTCTAATCCTGTCCAATAATAATATTTTTTAATGTTATTGAACATTCGTCTCACACCCGCGTGGCCACTCGTGGGTAAGAGATGAAAATCGTTCAAAATTACTCGTTTATCATCTTTATTTTCTATTCGATGTACATCCTTTACTATATGTAATTGGGGACCGGTCCAATCCTTTGTATTATCTATCTCATTTAATAACTTTTCTATAAAAATATTATTCTTATTACTTTTTATTAAATATATTTCAGTAATATTTATACTTTTGCAAAAGTCTTGTAACTCTCTCACAAATTCGTCTCGCGATATTTGTGATGGAGAAGATACATATTTAACATATATAGTTCTTTCATTAGGAACATATATAAAAATCTTACTCTCTTTATTTATAGTACCATTTTTCCTATACTCCTCTAGCTTGTAAGCGTCAATGAAACGTAATTCTACAGATTCGTTCGAACTAATACGAGAGACGTTTGGTTGATCAGGCCAAACTGTAGAAGTACTACTCGTATCTTTATTACAAGTATTGTCAGTCAAGTTTCTTTTCTGAGCTCTAGTCATAACCGAGACACATGATTCATGCATGTGTTTTAAATCATTAGATGTTATGGAAATTCGAGATAATGCGTCTGCAGCCGTATTATCCGAACCCTTAACATGTTCTATAGTAAAATCATATTCTTCTAACAGTAACCTAAATTTAAATAATCTACTAGATGGGTCTTTCATGTTAAATAAAGAAATTAAAGGTCTATGATCTGTCAAGATTTTAAAATGTTTCCCATATAAATATGGCCGAAAATGTTTAATTGCCCAAACTATAGCTAGCAATTCCTTATCAATAGTTGGGTAATTCACTTCAGATTTATTTAGTGTCCTACTAGCGAAAGCTACTGGCTTTCCATTTTTATTTGATAAAATTGCACCGATTGCGTAATTAGAAGCATCCGTCTGAACAACGAATTCATTTTGTTCAGAAAAATCGGGATATTGTAAAACCGGTGGAGATAATATTTTTTCTTTTAATTTTTCAAATGAGTATTGACACTTTTCGTTCCATACAAAAGAAGCATTTTTACGGCATAATTTATTAAGTGGATAGGCTAACTCTGCGAAGTTTGGAATAAATTTCCTATAAAAGTTAACAAAGGCAACAAATCTCCTAGTTTCATCTACATTAGTCGGACACGGATAATTTTGTACAACTTTTATTTTATCCGGGTCAGGTAATACGCCGTCGCCAGATACTACATGGCCTAAATAAAGCAACTCTTTCTTCAAAAATTTACATTTTTGAGGGTTAAGTTTTAAATTAACTTTTCTTAACCGCTCAAATACATCTTGTAGGTTTCTATTATGTATACTTAATTGTCTTCCAAAGACCACCAAATCATCTAAGTAGACCAGACATTTTTCGTATGTTAATCCAGTCATGGCCATAGTCATCATTCTAGAAAAAGATCCTGGACTCGTTTTCAACCCCATGGGCATTCGAGTCATCTGATACTGTCCTGAACAAAATGCAGTGTACTTTCTGCTATTTTTTCCAAGATTTATATTATAATAACCTTGATACATATCTAAATGTGAAAAATAAACTGAACCAGAAAGTGAATCGAGTACTTCGGAAATATTAGGTAATGGAAACTTGTCGTCTTCAATACAATTATTTAATTTACGATAATCAATAACTAATCGCCACTTTTTCTGACCGGTTGAATCCGTCTTTTTCGGAACTAGTAACACGGGGCTAGACCATTCACTTTGACAAGGTTCAATGACCCCTTCACTTAACATTTTATCAATTTGTTGTTTAATTTCTCCCTTTTGAGAATGTGGTAAACGATAGGGTTTAGTGAATACAGGAACAACATTTGGTTTCAAACTAATTGAATGTTTATAAATACTAGTTGTAGACAGTTTGTCTCCTGGCAAATAAAAAATATCCGAGTACTTAGCGCACAAATTCTCAATCGATATTTGTTCTTCCTTATTGAGATGTTTCAAGTTCAAAGCTGAAAATAATTGTTTTACTCGAATTGCATCATTTCCTGACTTATCAAAATTACAAATGTTATATTCACTTAACTTTTCTATATATGGATTGACGTTAGATAATGTACAAGACTTATCCGTGGTATTTAATATCTTAATTGGTATTAGACCGTTTACTGGCTTAGCAATACAACTAGCTAAAAATACACCCTCACTAATTTCCTTAGAATGTACCACACACTCGTCAGTAAACTCTGTCTGAAAGTAATGTATAGATTCACATCTTGGTGAAATTACAAACGAGTTATTATATCTTAGTAAAGGTAAAACTAATTTAAAATTATTCTGTGTCCATAATGTAAAAGTTTCATTACTAAAATCTAATATAGAACTATGTTTACTAAGAAAGTCTTGACCGATGATGCCATTTGCCCTACATGGCAGAGAATCAAATACATAAAACTTAATACATTTAAGGCAATGTTCACCCGAAGTCAACGTTAAATATACATATCCAATTGCATGGACTTTGCCACCAATTCCATTTATAATTACGTCCTTTTTATGGAGTGGAAAGTTTTGTTCTAGAACATACTTATATTTCAACGCCGAAATTGTAGCGCCGGTATCCACTAACCACGAAAATGGTATGCTATTTGCCGACAACTTAATGTAATAATTAGTATCAGTAGCTAAAATAATCTTATTATTCACGAAAAAACTGATTTATTGTCTCATTGTTTTCAGAATCTGTTAAAACTTGAACCGAACGATTATTTGAATAGTTTTGGCATATCCTTTGGTTACCGCGGTTTCTATGGTAGGACTTACTTGTACCACGCGATGATCCTCGACCACGCTGAGTGGCACCGCGGCTCTGCTGCTGCGCCTGCGCACCCCCTCGATAGTTGTGGTGACCGCGATAAGCACTGGAATCATTTTTACGACCTCTATAAAAATATGACCTATTATAATAATTATTACGAAGGCCACGATAATTCTGTTGTCTCCCTCTCGGAGAATACATACCTAGGATCTCACCGGAACCTGGAGACGTACCAGCCGTGGATGTCTCCTCATCCTTCGCACCTTGTATCGCGTCCTTCATCGACTCGTAGTTCCTAGCTGCAATAATAGTTGAAAGACGCCGGTTTCGCAAGCCATCGGCAAATTTTTTAATTACTAATTTTTCATTGAGAGGTTTAATTATTTTATATGTCTGCAAATCTCCTTTGGCTTGTGATACCGTAAGGTCCACAAAAAGTTCTGAAAGCTGATTACCATACTCCTCAACAGACAAATTATTTTGTTTTAATTGCTGTATCTTATTTTGGATTGCGATAGGTGACTTTTGAGGCAATAAAACCCTACGCATATCTGTAATTAAATCCTCAACTTTTGTATACTCAGATTTCAATTGTAATTTAGCATGCTGAGACAACCTGCTCTTTAATACGAATTGAATTAAATTTAGTTTACACTCATCCTTAATTAATAGCGAGCTATAATATTCTATATTATCAATTAATTGTTTATAGGAACATTCATTATCAATTGTAATCATAGGTAACAAACTCAGAGCTACTTTCAAATTAAAAGACTCCATCTTAATATCTTGGTTGTTACTGTTATCACTAGTATTACTACTATTACTAGTACTAGCCATTGAACACAACTCTAAAATTCGATTATACAATGACACAAAATCAATACAAAATTTATCAATTAATATTTGCTCGTTTTGATCCACTTTACCCTTTTTTATATCAGCTAAAATTAAGTCTGTTACATTAGTATATTTTTCAAAAACTATCTTTGCTTCAGACAACTTTTTCTCTAATATATTACCACGCCTACGGTCAGGGCCAATTTTTATCAAATATGTTTTAATAGCTTTGAGTTCCTCATATAAAGTTTCTAAGGTATGTGCCATAACTTACCATAATTAACACTAATATTATTAGATATACGTAAACATAACATATTTTTATTTATTATTCAGGGCTGAGAGTAAAATATTACGATTATGCACTTATAATTATATAGTTCAAAGTCCATTTCACGCGCTTTGTTGTTGTAATATTTAACGGTTTACACTTCACGGTTACGTTTTATTTAAGATTAAGCCGAACGATTAAAAATTTTTTTTTTTTTTATTTACACATTTAACCAAATTTCACTCGTCACTTAGATATTCACTTTTAACACTTTTGACACTTTTAACATACTAGGGATCATAGATTGTAGCCGAGAGCCGATGTAGGTACGTAGTGAACCGCTATCTTTGTTTTCATACCATCTCAACCTTGGGTCGCCCATGTAATCCTTTTTCAGGAGAATGGCCAGTCCGCCTCGAACTCGATCTCCGAGATATTGAACGCCTGTATATTTCCTGGCTTATCCAGCGTACATGACAACGCCGGTACAACTGCAGAATATAGTATAAAACGCCGATTCCCAGCACCAGCACCACTATAGCTAGCAGTATAGTGATTGTAGAAACATGGAATTTTACCTCCTCTAGATGTAAGTTGTTGGAACCGCCAACTGTGTTTTGCACCACTAAGGTCTCCTCTTTAGTTTGCTTGGCACCCATTGTTTAGTTCGAAACTGTAGTATTTTTGCACAGAGAAACGAACACGACGTATCGTAATAGCGAGCGTAATTACTACTAATAATTTAAACATCTTTAAACTTGCTCACCAAAGTCCGATTGTTTGAAGCACGAGCCTTATATGGCATAGAGGTGTCGGTAACGCAAGTAACGAGATCTGATGCGCACGCGAACGCCCGTAGGCAGGGTCGCCATGTAAAGGTGAAGGTATTTGGGAGAGAAATGATACCACTGACTGCTCTAATAATACTCTCTATATTTTAGGATTACACATGATTAAATAGACATGTTGATTACATACACATACACAAGTATAACATAGGTACATTACATCAATTACACACTACAAACACCCATCCCCATAAACCAGTAAATTAGACTCCACATCATTGCAATAGTCCTACATTTGCTGCGGCTAGTCCATAGCTGTACTCAGTAGTGCAGTTGTGGAGGCTCCGCGGCATGTGTCCCATCCCATTTTAGATTAAAAATCTCTACGGGCCTCTGCACGTTGGATCCATATCCCCGTGTAAGCCTCCTAAAGGACTGGTTATTCTTCTAATACCATGTTAGAAGAATAGCCGTGAAATAGAGACACATAATAATAATAATAATAAATAATAATAAATCTTTATTGCAGATCTATGATCCATACAAATTACAAAAAAGTGCTTAAACAACTAAGAATTACTAGTAATAATATAATAAAAAATAAGAGATAAACAATGTCATGTCGCTATTTGTATCCAGCGGCGGTACATCGCAGAACCACATATTCGTTGCCAGACTTCGTATGATGCCGTTTTTACAACTGCCAACTCTAGTCATAAATGACGCAATTCGGGCTCTTTGTATGGCGTTGAATTAGTTCAGTCTCGCCTACACAAACATCCCGGAGGCGCTACAGTGAGGCTCTTACCTCATGAGATGTCTGAATATAATCTTGTATTGAACACGAATGCTGTCATGAGATCTCTTCGTATAATTCTAATTCAAGTCAAACATTTGTGTGCATGAACATGGATGTTTGTCTTGGTCTGGGTGTTTCTATGTATAATATGTATGTATTTACAAAAAAAAAGTATATAAGTATGTTTATCCATTATCTAGTACCCATAGTACAAGCTCTGCTTAGTTTGGGACTAGATGGTGTTGTGTGAATGTAGTAGAATATTATTATTATGTGTCTCTTTTTCACGGCTATTCTTCTAACATGGTGTTAGAAGAATAACCGGTCCTTTGGGAGGCTTACACGGGGATATGGATCCAACGTGCAGAGGCCCGTAGAGAACTTTAATCTAAAATGGGATGGGACACATGCCGTGGAGCCTCCACAACTGCCCTACTGAGTACAGCTATGGACTAGCCGCAGCAAATGTAGGACTATTGCAATGATGTGAGTCTAATTTACTGGTTTATGGGGAT
This sequence comes from Euclidia mi, assembly GCA_944739405.2. Lineage (NCBI taxonomy): Eukaryota > Metazoa > Arthropoda > Insecta > Lepidoptera > Erebidae > Euclidia > Euclidia mi. The sequence continues at coordinate 59,408,682 of OX123200.2, read as the reverse complement.
GGGTGTTAAATGGACTGGTAATAATGATACTATGGATAAAAAACGGCACCTGCCATTGATACTCCTATAGCATCCGTCCGCGTGGCAGGTGGTGACTCGCCAACTCACTAGATGGGCCCTCTCTAAATAGCCGCCCAAAGCAAACAAACTCTGCCATAAAGGCAGCCAGAGGGCAACACCGGTGCGAGTGGCTAGGGGTGTCGAGCGGTGCGGCACCGGTTTCGCCATCGCGGGCCTCGTGACAACGGAGGCCCGGAGCGGGTTTCCCCGTAGTTACGCCCTTGAGAATGACACTTCCACCCCCGAGCTAATAGCTCTTGCGGCTTCCCTCTGGCCGGCCGACCAAGGCAAGCCAGAGTTGAGAGTCCTGCGGGCACTCTTGGAAATCCACTCCGGCCAGCCAATAAAGGCAAGCCGGAGACGAGGCCCTGACCGACCCTCTGAAGCATTCGGGACCGCAGTGTCGCCACACACATTCAGCTCGCCACAAAGCTGCCCTGCGGTTGTAAGCTTTCTTTTCATCTTGTAATACATTTTTTGTTTATATTACACGTTGAAGGTGATGTTTGAAAGCTGTTACTCTGCCCTCTGAGATTGCGTTAGTCTCATGATGAGATAACGGCTGCCCCAGAGGGGTTTATTATTATATTATTATTATTATTATAATTTGTCCAGAGCTGGCATGTGTAAAGACTTTGACAGTAGGTTCTAAAAAGATGTAGCTTTGTCTGTGTACTAGCCTTAGAAAATCGCCTAGCAAGCATGTTACCAATAATGGAAAGCGCGCGATGTTGCCTCTCAATATCGGCATCATCCTTCATGTTGCTCGTCAGAATGTGACCAAGATACTCAAACGTCTCTACAACCTTTACGATTTGGCCACCAACGCTGACAGGTGGAATGTCCTGGGGTCCTCGTCCCGATCTGAATATCATCATTTACGTTTTTTCGGAGTTGTAAACTAAGTGATGTGCCTTAGCATACTGTTCGCATATTAATAATAATTTCCTCAAGCCTTTGATTGAGGGACTGAGCAGCACCATATCATCAGCATAACTCAGATTATTGACGAATCGGTCATCTAATTTGAGTCCAACTGGTGTCCTGCTCAGTTCCTTTATCAAATCATTAATCATTGTCTGACACCACATGATAATCTATAATCCTCAGAAATAGCACCCTCCCATCGGACATTGTTGTGCTGGTTGAGATACCAGTATCTAATCAGCCCAACAATGTCCGACGATAAGTTACTATTATCGAATTTCTGCCATAAAAGGTCGTGATTAATGGTGTCAAAAGCGCGGCTAAGGTCTAAGAAGCAAGCATAAACACTTGTGCCTTGATCAACGTAATGCCTTACAACTTGTTTGAGCGAAAAAAATGCCATATCAGTGGAAACCTGTGCTCGAAAACCAAACTGACTATCATCGATATTAAGCGCAGGACGTAATTCATTGTGTATAAGACGTTCAAGCACCTTGGCCACGATTTTTGCTAACGAAATAGGCTATATTACTCATTAATTGGTATTTTGAATACAGCCACATTTAATTTACTAATTAATTAATTGAAGTTACTATTTAATAAATTAATTATTAAACATTATTATATTATTTAAGAATATGTCAAGCAATTTTGTACTATAACAAATTAGGAATATGTCAGAGAATTTTAAATACAATACATAATGTCAAAATAATGTCAAAAAAAATAATACTATGTCAAAAAATTAATATGTCAAACAGAAAAATAGATAAAAATTTAATACATGAGATGTCAACAACAAATAAATTGTATCATGTCAGAGAATGCAGCAAAAAATTATAATTAAAAGACATCATTAATAATTATGGCTGGTATCATCTTACACTAAGTTACATTTTCTCCTTTAAATTGTAGTAACATTTGTCCAGCAAGAATTGCTTCAATTTGGGTAAAAAAGTTCTTGTATAGAATATACTTTTGATTTCGGTTGGCAACTTATTAAATAATTTAGTTGACATGTAGCAGGCACTATGTTTTACAATATTAAGGTTTGGTGTTATCTTTGCCTGGAAATCCTTCCTCCTTGTTTTCTCCCTAATTTCTCTGTCCGCTTCAGACTCATATTCATGGACATATTTATAAAAAATATTTAAAATAATTAAAATGTACAGACTTGGAGTAGTTAATATGCCTAGTTCTTTAAAATGATGCTTACATGAGTCTTGCTGCTTAATCCTGACGATTGTTTTTATTGCTCTCTTCTGTAGCACAAAAGCTTTTTGTAAATCATAATCATAACTACCTAAGAAAAGTATACTGTACCTAAGACGTGCTGCAACTAGTGCATAATAGACCATCTTTGAATGACCAGTGTTCACCTCATTTCTGACACTTTTTAACACATAGCAGGCTGAGCTGATTGAATTTTCTATGTGAGCAAGTTCTTGTTTCCAATTCAGCTGGTCATCTAAGTAAACACCAAGAAACTTTACGACTGAAGCCAATGCTACTGTTTCACCATTCATTTTGCAATTTAGAATCATAGGATTTTTAATGGTTTACCGAAAAAGCATGATATTAGTTTTATTTGCATTAAAATGGTTGACAGTGGGTCCAGTTGTGGAATGTGTCTAAGATTTGATTAACTGCAATATTTAAATTAATTATGCTATCGGCCGACACAACTGCATTTGTATCGTCAGCAAAGACCACTAGCTGTACAGAACCTAAAGCACAATCAGTCATGTGATTGATCAGGTCATTTATGAAAATGATGAAAAAAATTGGTCCAAGAATAGAGCCTTGTAGAACACCTGTTAGAACCGAAGACAGTTTGGACCTATGTGTTTCTTCACAAGCGCAGTGGCCGTTTGCAGATGTTCAACCCCCATTGTCTATTACTTTTTTTATTTCAACAAACATTTTTCTTTTTGTTAGGTATGATTTTATTAGTTCCAGGAATTTACCCCTTATACCATAGTGCTCCAGCTTTTTTAGTAGCACTCCATGATCCACCATATCGAAGGCGGAACTTAGGTCTAGAAAGATAGCAGCTACTTTTTCTTTGTTGTTTAGTCTATATACTACATCATTTACTAAAGTATGTATTGCATCTTGCGTACTAACATTCTTTTGGTAACCGAACTGTCGCCTACTAAGTATATCGTTTCTGTTAAGATGTCTAATTAATCTACTTTTAATAAGGTTTTCAAATATTTTACCTATGGTGGGTAGTAGGGAAATAGGTCTATACATCTTAGGGTCATTTTTGATCCCTTCTTATGAATTGGGTTTATTTTGGCAATTTTAAGTTGATCAGGAAAGATGGCCCTGGAAAAACAGTCATTGAAGAAAACACTTAAGGGCTGGGCTAAGATATCCAGGTTGTCTTTAATTATTGATATTGGAATATCATCATAGCCCAAAGATTTTTTATTCTCAATTTTTCTGACTACTTTGTGTATTTCATAAGAAGTAGTGAGATCCAGAACAATATCATTAGCAATCCCTTTCTCGCATTTGCATAAGAGGTCTATAGCCGGTTTTGAGTCGAAATTAGTTGGGTCTGAGTATGATTTAAATTGATCAGCAAAAAAATTTACCATTTCCGCTGGATCTGTTATAGTATTATTTCCCAATTTTAATGTCAGTTTAGAATTTTTTGTGACATCTTTGTTTCTGTGTTTATTAATGACTTTCCATACATCCTTAGCAATGTTTTTAGAGTGTTTTAATTATTTAGACTGTATTGTATGCCTTTTAGCCTTGTTTATAACCTTCCGGTATAGTGCTATATACCTTTGTTTATAATTTCATATGATGTCATTATGATTTATACCCGCACCAGTGCACAAAAACCTTTTCATCTTACTTGTTCAAACATGAACATGACATTCTTGGCATTCCAACACACATCCAACTTATCACCGAGGAAGATGCGTGATATTTTAAGATCATGTAATTTATCACGTACGGCGGTCGGCTCAGACATGCTGCATCGGCACAATACACCGACGGCACACAACTAAATACGTGTATATGTGTACATAGAATAAGTTTAGTATATAAGATTATAGTTTTAAGAAATAAACCAGTCATTGTTCACTCCTGACTTTGACTCATTACCCTTCCCAAACCTCTCACTGCGGCCAAGACACCTTTGGCCGTCACCCTGATCGGTCTTGTGAGTCTGCTCGACCGGCAGTGAGAAAACCATTTCCACCACCCCTAAATCCTACCCAATTCCATCTGTCGCCTTAGGTCTCCCGGTGGCAGATATCCTGGACTATTATATATATGAAACTCTTAAGCATTTTGTTAGCCAATGTAATTGCTTGTGTTGATTACCATGGACCTGTAGTTTCCGTTTTTTAAAGCACTGTGAAAAATCTTTTTCGAATTGTTTTATAAAACTATTTATGCCTATGTCATTCCAGTTATGACTTGTCAATAAGTTTCGAAAATTACTTTTGTTTCTAGTACTAAATACTCGTTTTGTTACTCGGATTGATGAATTATTCATTAATCTGCGTCCATTTTTATTTTTGAATGCAGTGCTGCATAATAATCCTGCATGTCCACCTGCCAGTCCATTGTGATCTATATCACAGTTTATTATGCATTCATTAGGTATATTTGTGAAGATATTGTCCAAACATGAAGTAGAGTTATTGCGGATATATGTTACAGAGTGAATAAGAGGTGTGAAGTTGTAACTAGTCAATAAATTCAACTACTCATTTTTATACTTGTTATCTGTTAAAAGGACAGTATTGAAATCACCACAAATCATGCAATTCTTATTGAAAAAATGCTCCAGGAGTTTTTCTAGTGCGTCTATAAATGCATTAAAATTGGTACTATAACGAGTGCGGTAGCAACAACACACTGACACACCAGTTACAACATCCTTCACACAACATGTTTCTAAACTGCCTATTTTATACAACTGTTTTGCTATAGGTAAGTCTTCATACTCCCTATCCCTTTTAGCTAAAATAATGGTGCCCCCTCTAAGCTTATTTACTCTTGTGTTATATGATGCTACTTTGTAATTAGAAAAAATTAATAGAGAGATTAACTCTTCATTAAGAAAGTGTTCACTGAAACACAAGTAATGTATATTGCTTTGCAATCTGTCTATATATATTTCCAAACAATCTTTTTTATTATTTAAGCCACACACATTTTGATGGAAAATATTCAGACTATTAAACAAAATTTTATCTGAGTTATTTGACTGTGCTATTACTGTGGACATATAATTAGGAACGAAAATACTTAAGATTACTTTGTCTTTCTGTAATCTTTTTAAAATAGTAAGGAATAGTTCCTGGGATACATGTATTTTTTAAACAACCATTATCTTCCAAAGTGAGACTTTCATCACAATTAACTCTGAGGGATGTGCTCAGAATTCTTAAATAGCCTTTTAAGTTATGGAAAATATTTGTCATTGCTTTGCTATTAATTTTACCAGTGCGTTCAGAGAACATGTCTAATGTATAGTCAAGATATGTCAAGAAAATATTCTCTTAAAAAGGCATAACACACCAGACTACCGTTCCATACACTCCCGAGCAAACTGGGAAAGCAGAGAGGGAAAACAAGACATTAGTAGAAGCTGCTACTAATGTCTACCATACCATGTTATGTGCAAGAAACCTACCCAAGAAGCTATGGGCTGAAGCTGTGAATACAGCGGCTTTTATTTTGAACAGAACTGGAAATAGCAAAGAAAATGGAAAAACTTCATATGAAATATGGTGTTACAAGGAATATGACATTCAGAACATACATACTTTTGGAGAACAAGTGATCGCTCACATCCCCAAGGAAAAACGAAAGAAATGGGACAAGAAGGGCGAAAAAGGAATGTTAGATGGATACAGTGACAACACAAAAGGTTATAGGATATATTTTCCTCAGAAAAATAGTATAGAGATCAGAAGAGATGTGGTATTTCTCAATGATAGAAAGAAAAAGACGGAATCTACTGTAGAGATGGAAATAAAGGATAATGAATCTATAACAGACATAGAAAAGGAAGAAAGTAGAAGTAGAGAAAGTGTGTCAGAAGTGACACTTACCTCTGATGAAGATACGACCTATGAAAGTATATCTGGTAGTGACTATGAACCATACTTTGACCAATCGAGCTCCACTGAAATGACATTTACAACACCACCACCCCGCGATGAGAAGAGCAAGCGTGTCAGAAAACAGACGTCTTTCTACACTTGTAACAGTGCTCAAACTACAGAGACTGAACCTGTGACATACAAGGAGGCAATGAGTCGTCATGATGCCTGTAAATGGAGTCAAGCAATTGACAGGGAGCTGCAAACTTTAAGAGGTAACAATACTTGGTCATTTTGTAAACCACCAGTAGGAATAAAGGTAATAAGTAGTAAATGGGTTTTTAAATTAAAAGGGTTTAAAGAAATTTTGTAATATAGCTAGATTAGTCGCTAAAGGGTTTGAAAAATATGATATATATGATTAAAATGAGATTTATGCTCCAGTGGCAAAGTTATCTACTTTTAGACTTTTTGTAATTATAGCTGCTAAATTAAACTTACCAATATTTCAACTGGATGTAACAGGAGCTTTTTTATATGGAGAATTAAAGGAAGATGTATATCTTAATTTACCAGAAGGTGCTTATGTAGGGTCTAACAATATTTTAAAGTTAAACAAATCATTATATGGGCTAAAGGTATCTCCAAAATGTTGGAATACTAAATTCAACTCTGTAATTACTAAAGTAGGTTTTGAAAGATCCAAATGTGACTGATGTTTATATATAAAGTGTAACGGTAAAGATAAAACTTCTGTATTGTTGTATCTCGATGACATTCTAATTTTTGGAAATAATAATAAAGAAATTTCACATTTTAAATCTGTATTACATAAGGAGTTTGAAATCAAGGACTTAGGGCAGATCTCAATTTTTTTAGGTATAAGTGTAAAGCAAAATTTGGAAACTGGCATTATTGAGTTAAGTCAAAGGAATTATTTAGAGAATGACCTTAGAAAATTTGATATGTATAATTGTAAGCCAATGTATACTCCCATGGACCCCAATTTTAATGCAAAAATATTTGAAAGTGACAATGTATCAAATAAAAGCACTGAAAGGTTTTGTAAGCAAATAACAGGCAGTTTGATGTATGCTATGGCAGGCATTAGGCCAGATCTGCGTTTTGCAGTGTCTATATTGAGCAGATATCAGAAATGTGCAAACAATACTTTATTAACTGCATTAAAAAGGATACTTAGATATGTTAAACACACTTTGGATTTCAAATTGACTTACCATTGTAATAACCTACTGTTAGAAGGATATTGTGATGCTGATTAGGGAGGAGACATTAGAGACAGAAAGTCTACATCTGGATATATATTTATGTTCTGAAATTGTTTAGTAATGTGGACTTCAGTATCGGGTTCGAATCCACGACGCGCACCACTGAGTTTTCGGAGTTATGTGTGTTTTGAATTGTCAATTATCGCTTGCCCCGTGCCTCACGTTAAGCGTTGTCATGAAGATCTTTGACAGTCGTTACAGGGCGTCAGTACCTTCTAAATAAACTCACACTAGTCTAAACCATGGCATATCGCTTTCTCTTCGGGTTGCAGAGGTCAGCAGGCAGTCGCTCTGTGGAAAAGCTAATACTCAGCGAAATCCGGTTAGACTAGGAAGCGGACCCCAGATTAAAACTGGGATAACGCTACGAGGATGACTGCTGCTAATATTGCTCGCAATCCGTACATCGCTTCAATATTAAGACCGTCGTCATAAGCTTCCCCCGAAGCCCCAATATCATATGAGGTAAGTAGAAAATTTCTTCATCATTTCTTCTTATACCAAAATTATGTTGCTATTAATTCATGTTTATAGTAGGTATAAAACATTCTTGAAGGCCTAAAATAGATCTTATGATGTCAAACGCCTCTGTAATAGATCGCCAACAAAATCCTTCTTATAAATAAATATTTTAAGATTACGCCGCCGATTATTTATCGTTATAAAATCTAAATGAGATGATTAAAATCTAAATTAAATTTCTAACTAAACTTTGATGTTGCTATTAATCATTGTTTTATGTGGTAGAAAGTTGTAAATTTAGATTTTAATTACTTTTTACCTTAATTGACTGGCAGAGATTTGATGATGGTTTTGGGGTCGATCCTCATTCTTCACACAATACACTGTTAACAAACCACGTGCTATTTGTGCCTGTCAATTAAAATATGCTGTCGTTAAGGATATATGAATCTCGATGCTTATAGTTTGTAATAAAAATAATTATTATTTGCTATTTCATTAAGAGATCAGTCAGTCCTTTTCCCGTCCTTTCTTCCAAGGAAAGGTGAGAAGGAACGTGAATGATAAATGATGTTGAGTCATCTACGATCAGGTCCCTTAAAAATAAATAATCCCTATAGTCAAATAGGTGGATTAAATCTGCCTTCAAGGTACTACAGGTACTTCATTGTTGATTCCAAATCGACCAGATTGTACTTGTATCAAGTGCAGAAATACAATGCGTTGCCCAAGGTACGTCGCTGTCAGAGATATATAATATATTATAACTCTGTGTAACAAAGAGCTTTACATTTTCATGAAATATACTTTAACTACAGCCAATCCTCTTCTCAGCCTTCTAGCACTATTTCTACTTACATGGTGCATGGGTGCATAGGGTTTCCACCAAGAACTTAGGGTCCCAAGCCAACCTCACCTGCAAGTGGTGCACCAACAAAATATCCCGATAAGCGGCAATAGGCTCGCCACCTATTACGTGGGATCAAAACACTGGCGAAAAGTGGGCGTTTAATATGCCTCTGCCTACCCCTTCGGAGAAACAGGCGTGAGTCTATGTATGTATGTTATTTGCAGCATAGCATAGCATTTAAGCAGCCATATTGAAAATTGTGCAAAAACCCTGAATAACTATGCTGAACTTGCTTGCACTCGTTGGTGGTTGAATGAAGCTGTTCGAAGTTTAATTGTTTTTCGCAACATACCTGCAGTGCCCTCCCTAAAACCTCTTGCCTAAAAGTGTGCTTTGAATACAGCTCAGTTTTTGATTTTTCTTAATTACTAAATTATTAGGCAGTGGCTTTATTTGTTAGACGCTTGGCTTTGAAACTGCACTGTTATATCGAAACTGTGCTGACGTTACGTGTAATAATGTAGATCATAAAATTTTAATAGATAATTTATATAACAATATTGTAAACATTTTGTCAAATACCGCCTCCATCACATATAAATTTAACTTGCATAAAAATAAGAACAAGAAATGCCATGTCGCAGGATGGAATAAGTATGTAAGAGAGGCTCATAGGGAGGCTCGGCTTTGTTTTCAACAGTGTGTCGCTTATGGAAAACCTTCTAATGGCCCAATATATGATTGTATGCGTGAATCTCGGACTAAGTTTAAAAAACAACTTAAGTGGTGTCAAAATAACCAGACGCAAATAAAAATGGACATCTTAGCGACGCAGCATTCATCGAAAAATTTTTGTCGTTTTTGGAAGGAGACCAAGAAATTGAATGCAAGGCCGAGCGTTCCCGTGAGTATAGAGGGAAATAGTGACTCCGTCCAGATTACTAACATGTTTAAATCTCACTTCCTAGTATGAAATGAATGAATGAATGAAATAAATTTATTTTGACTCCACACAGGTTACATACATAAAAAAATATATAAAGAACAGTCATAAGAACAAAAGAAAAAAAGAAATTACATAACAATTACAGTAGAACAAACAGTGATAAAAAAAAAACAGATAACATACTTATACAGACAGGAGAAGAAAAAAGTTGTTTAAGGTCAGGTGAGTGTGGTCAAAAAAGGACCTAATTCGGCATGTGCCAGGCGCATAGGTACCTGGCTCCGATTTTCAATTAGGCCCTAAGTACAGGGCTCATCAGTGCCTGCGAGCACAGAGACAGTACGCAGTAATAAGGAAGGCGATCCTATAATGCTTACTTTGACGAGGGAGGTCGCCAGGGCGATGCGAGACATGAAGCGTGGTAGGTCTCCTGGGTATGACTCTCTGAGCATTGAACACTTACAATATGCTGGTGTTCACATGCCCCAGGTGCTTGCTATGATGTTTACCTTTTGTATAGGGCATTCACACCTGCCTGAAGGCTTGATGAGAACTATAGTAGTCCCAATTATTAAAAATAAAACTAGTGACGCATCAAGTCTAAGTAATTACAGGCCCATTTCTCTCGCTACTATTATAGCTAAAGTGCTGGATAGGGTGCTAGATAAACATCTAGATAGTCATTTAAAGCTCCACGATGCTCAGTTCGGTTTCCGTCCAGGGTTGTCCACTGAAACAGCGATACTGACCGTCCAGTATTACACCAATAGGAAGACACCAATTTATGCGTGTTTTTTAGACCTCTCGCGGGCCTACAATTTGGTAGATTATAGCAAATTGTGGCAGAAATTGTCTAATGAAACGAATCTTCCAAGCGAATTCATATCGCTTTTCAAATTTTGGTATGGAAAACAAACCAACTATGTCAGATAGATGGATAAGCTATCAGAAGTGTATAGGTTAGGATGGGGTGTGAGACAGGGCGGGTTGACGTCGCCAAAACTTTTCAACCTATATATGGACGGCCTGATTCGTGAGCTCAGCAGCACTGGAGTTGGTTGTTCTGTAGACGGCACTATGATCAACAATATTAGCTACGCCGATGAAATGGTGCTGCTGAGCCCATCAATCAGCGCCCTCAGGCGGCTGATAACAATATGCGAGAGTAACGCGGCGGCGCATGGGCTCAGGTATAACACCAGCAAGAGTGAAGTGATGATATTCAAAGCGGGTACGAAAAGTTATTAGCATGTACCCACGATCACTTTAAATAACCATCCTCTAAGAATAGTTGATCGAGTTAAGTACCTGGGCCACTGGGTCACCGAGTCACTCAAAGATGATGTGGACATGGAAAGAGAACGCAGGGCATTGTCAGTCAGGGCGAACATGCTGGCTCGTAGGTTCGCACGCTGCACTGAACAAGTCAAAGTAACCCTTTTCAAGTCGTTTTGTCAATCGTTTTACACGTGCAGCCTATGGGTCAAGCATACGCAAATGGCTTACAATGTCTTGCGAGTCCAATATAATAATTGATTTAGGGCGCTGATGGGGCTGCCGAGATTCTGTAGTGCATCAGGGATGTTCGCCGAGGCTCGTGTGGACGGCTTTGCCGCTATATTAAGAAAGAGAGCAGCGTCCCTGGCGCGGCGGGTTTGTGGTAGCTTCAACAGCTACCTAAAAATTTTTGCTGGTCGAATGGGAACGGATTGTCCATTCTCCATGGCCTGGTCGCGCTTACACAATCTGTGAATAATTTGATATTTAACACTTTTTATATTTTTTATATTTATATTTATGTAACCTTCACTGCATTACTGTATGGACTTAACTGGTCTGAAATAAACAATTATTATTATTATATTGGTTTGCCTTTGTGAGGATTCATGTCAGAATCTGTCTATGTCAACGGCATTCGGCACATTTACATTTTAATGTCTGTAAATATTGAAAAAATAAAACTCTGAAGTTGAACGCGATAAACTAAACGTAGAAAATTTTTGCACGGTCTTCACACTTTTGTGATTCCATAGGCAGCTTTAAGCAAAAGTATAATTCTGGCAGGAAGAGCTGCGAAAAAAAGCTTGCATAAACTCGCCAAGCTAGTCAAAGAACACTAACTTTATACCAGCGAAACAGGATCGCCAGACTCAGAAATATTATTATATTATGTCCTTCTCTAAATTAAATTCGAAGACTTTTAAATGACTTTAAAATCCAAAACGATCAACTAAGAATACGGCAGGTGAAATGGTGTGGACAAAGTTAAAAAATGAAGGAAAATGACAAATAATGCTGTATTGACCTCTCATCGCGCGCCAAAGAATATAAAATCACTCGTGTGGAATTACAAAAAGCGAACATCATTAGAAACGGTTGACAACCACAAGCCACGATGTTATTTTTAAAATAATAGTGAATTTTCTATTGAATATTTCTTACCTCTGCCTCATCTGCCTCGTTGGTCTCGCGGCATAAAAGTGCGCGTGGGATTGGGAGGTCTCGGGTTCGATTCTTGGGTCGGGCAAAGTGTAATTGGGTTTTTCCGTTAGGAAATTCTCAGTAGCAGCACTGAGTCTGGTAATGTGCCCGGGACGGTAATAGGCTCGCCCCCTATTACGTGGGACCTAAAAAATTCCTGGCGAAATGTGGGTGTAATATTACACCTCTGCCTAGCCCTTCGGGGATATAGGCCTGAGTCTATACAGAGTGTAAAAAGACCCTTAACGAAAACTGAAATCACATGCTGTACCAATCACTACGAACATTTTTTACTTCGGCACCATACCTGGGAAATTACTGGTTCAGGAGATATTGAGGCTCAAAGTTAGTGTGGAAATTTTCTAATTAGGTACAAAATCGATGCATTCACTCCGCCAATATGTCCTTTAGATGTCCTATGACCCCATGGATAAGTAGGTATTTCGAACATTGCACGCGCGCCTTTTAATTGCGGTTTAAAAAATGTGAAATCTTAAAAAAGAATTCGTTTCCCAGGTATTATTTTTGGTTAGTATGATTTGGCATGATGTCCACAACGAGTAGACTTCGGCTTGGTGATGGGTCTTGTGACACCCTGTATATATATATATTTCTTAAAGCGTCTATTTTTCACAGACTACCAACAGACTGCGATGCAGAGGGTATCGGATGCGAATACACGTGCATCACTTACTTTTCGATGTTATGTGCGTACTAAATTGTGTACTATCACTTGTCCCGTACCTCGGAGAGCAAGTTGTACCGTTGGGCTCGGCTGTCATGAAGATCTTTGACAGACGTTATAGTCAGTTAGTAACTCTGAATTAACTGACATTAGTCGAAACTAGACCGCGTGGCAAATAGCTCTAGGTTTTACTGGTTACTTTACTATGTGCTACCTTTTTCTAACTGTCAGATTTGTCAGGGTCATAATGAGACGTCTACATTATTAACCAGTTTTCATCCCAATTATTCGTAAATAGATCTATACACAATGTAATTCAATAAATACAGACGATTTCAATGGCAGACGTCTAGACATGAAGACGATGACAATCATAAGATCTGTTATGATCTATAAATAAAACTAAACTAGAATCTTATTATGTATTGAGACGACGTCAGGTTATTTTTTTCTTGCTTTTGGTGACAGGCGGGCTTGCAGACATTTTAAAAAAGGTTGCTTGCAAATTCTTTTAAAAATCACTGCTTGCGCTTATAGAAGATTGTCAAAATGAATACAAAAAGGTGTCGTGAACATCTGCTACAACATTCCTCACACAGTTGGCTGGTCCCTTTTGAAACTGCCGTGACCGGCAATTGGCCAAAACAAACTTATTACATCACTATGACAAATTGTCAACAGATATTTTGCAAATAGACGGAAACTAAATACGGCTCTGTCCGTCTTTCTATAAAATTAAGTATATAATTTCCTAATATACTTTTAAGGTATTAACAAAACTTAATCCCCATTACGTCCACAACTTGTACACCACAATACTTCAACTTGCTCTCCACTAGGAACAGTCACAAGGTAACGTTTTCAGATGCCAGTCAAGTGCTGTCCTGGATCATAAAATATCAAATTTATTAATGCCCTATACAAAACTTTATAAGCAACTTCTTTGTATCGATAAGTTACCTAGTATAGTAAAATTAGTAGTAAGTATAACTTATTAATCATAAGAACGGTTTATGTATCAGGATTTCTGTGAATTACATGATTAAATGTTTGTGTGTTAACGAGCAAGGAACGATAGCCAAGTGGAAGGACCAACAGACTATTGGACAAAGGATCTCTAATTCGAACACAAGGCACGTAATATTAAGTTTTCAAAATTAAATACGATTCATATAGTTATTGAGCTTGCTAAATGATGAAAGACAACATCGTGTTGCTATGAGAGTTTCCCATAGATTTATTTTCAAAAGATATATGAGATCTACCAATTTGGCCAGCGTAGTGGATTAAAGCGTTACCCTTCTCATGTTGACAAGAGACTGATGTCCATTCATGTCTTTTCTTATTGACACTTACGTGTAATATAATCGTGAACAGAGACTATGTAACATCAGAATTAAAACAGACCATATAGGTTCTCTAAAGCAATAAAAAATATGACGTCTGCATTCAAATTAAAATCTCACAATGTTTACAGCCTTATACAGAACTTCTTTATCGGATTTTGGTAAATAATCTTAACAATCTCTTTAGCCGATACAATATCTTATAATATCTACTAATCCGAAGCCTGCAAAGGCTTGTGTGTGTTAACTAGTCACCAACTAGTACCTAACTATATAAACTTCAAGAAGTGAAAACAAACAAAACTTACATACAGGTAATATTGATCCGGTTTCCTCAAAGTGGTTGATTCCTGGCAACCACGTGTTCATTAGAGTTCCAAGCAACCTTGTTATGACAATATCCTTTACAAGATGTAGATGTAGGTATAAAGGTCAGGGGTCGCTAATGCTGTATTATTGGTGATTAAATTTGATGTTTTGATGTTTACGCCAATATTGTATGTAATCGATTTTGGCAAAAATTATGAGGAAATCAATGAGGTGTGACTTAATTTAATTTTACGAGATGATATCCTTTTTTTGTGTTTGTTTTACGAGGTATTAAATCCCTTCGGATCTCCGACTCTTGGGGAAATGAGAGCCGGAGTATGTGGTGTAACCACTAAAAACCACCTCGACTTCCTCATGTACCCGTGTGTCGGAGGGTAGGGAATCGCATAAGCATTCGTCACTACCCCCCGACGGGTATTGGCCCGCCAGATGGTCAGGCGGGCTCCGAACAAAACCCCCTTGGCGGCGGAATAAGTTGTTGGGCTCCGCCGCCAAAACACACAGCGGCCGCAGAGGATAGGGAGGACGGCAACGCAACGCACGTTAGCACTCTTATGTGAATGCTACAAGCAAACACCCATCCAAGATATGACATCAGCAAACGCTGCTTCAATTTGCTCATCTATTATGAACGGCATGTAAATGTAAGCCATGAGCCCAAAAAACAAATAATACACAAAAAAATACAGATACTTGTAATTTTGTACACAAAGTAATGAGCCAAAGCTCTACTGCAGCCAAAGTAATTATAACAGGGAAATCCAATAAGATAACGACAATTGTAGTTGTTCAGAATTTGCCTAGAAAGAAAAGCGTGATTGTATTCAGCCAGTTGTTCTAAGCAGGACAAGAGTCGAACATATATTACCGTGATTCACAGCGATGAAATTAAACAAATCAATTACCTGGCGATCTTCTCTGGTGGTCTGGAGGAAACCTAGATAAAACACACACTAATTTTGGCCAAAACAGAGTGCTTATCGTTAGTTACCAGACTCCAAACGCGGCGTCTTCAAGACACGATGGCACGTGGACGTCGACACCGGATTCACACAATTTTTGCAAATGTTCAATATGTCACAAATTTATTATAAACTTTGCCGAAGTTCAAAACGGCAATTACAAGTATTTACACAATTCAATTCGCGAAGCGGATTTAACCATGTGCTTTCAAAAGGCGATATTTTACGAGAGGACAAAACGTGTCAACTTTTTCAAGACAAGAACAAAAAAATAAGTGTAATCTCACAGTGTGACCAGAGTCAAAAAATTACAATAGACAAAATAAAATGTTACTAAACTGATATAATCGATTTAACTTATCATAAACAATATTTCTATTTCAAACAGTAGTATTTCATCTGATTGCACTAACGACTATCGAGGCCGAAGTATCACATCTGACTGCACTTTATATTGCCTGATTGCACGAGACAATTATTGCAAGGAAAGTTTCATGCCATCCTTGTTTTACTCTTCTGGCAAGACAAGGACGGCATGACACTTGATTCAAGAAACAGACCTCGTAAAAAAGTGTTCTTAGGCACGCTCGTGTAGCATGGTTTCCTAGCTACCTAAAAAGTTCACCTTGGAGTCCCGGAATCCTTTTCCGTCACTGGCGACATTAAATACGGTAATTGAAGACAAGCCTACGAACCCAAAAAAATGACCCATTTGCCAAAATAGCTGATTTTGAACTGTATTTACATAGACTGGATAAATAATTACAGTTTCAAATGGTGTAAAACAAACTGATCCTGAAGTCATTACGAGGTTTCCACTTATATAATATTAAAATGAGGGACAGGTTAAACTGCCTACGCGATTTGTAGGTACGGGTTACTTATCCTGTATTATGTTACTAAACGGTAGAAGATTTCCGATTTCCGTAACCTACAAGGAACCCTTATAGTTTCGTCTGACCGTCCGTCTGCCTGACCATCGCCGGATTTACGCAGGAATTAAAAGCATTGCAATTTGACACACATTTTGATTACGCAGACAAAATTGTTCAATAAGATTTTAAAAATAAAAAGGTAGTTATTAATACGGCTCAACAGCTCCCACATACTTAAATAAGAAAGAGATTATTTTTTATGACATTGTGTTTATAACGCTACTCGCGTTAGATAAGTGTTTCAAAATGTGATTTAGTCCTTTTACCCTTTCACTGTGCGTGGCTCGACATGCACTTGACCAGTTTTAAGTCTAATAAGGTCTAAACAGATTAACGTCTAGTTTTTTGCTAAGCTGGTAATTGAATTTAAAATTTTGAATAATAAACGTGAAGCTGCCTTTAACCTATACTGACAAAACTACTTTTCTTTCTAATATTCCTACCAATGAATGAAAGATTGTAATATGCGAAGAAGTGCTTGGTGCACTCACTCATTCATGGAAATGCAATAGTACAAAACATAATTGTACGCCTTTATCCCCGAAGGGGTAGGCAGAGGTGTATTACGTACAAAGACTACATGTTTCAGTCCCAATGTAATAGGGGCGGGGGGAGCCTATTGCCATCTACTGGGCACATTATTAAGCGAGCGATAATTAACTAATATTACTGCAAAATTGAATGGAATTCAATATAATTCTGTGAATATCTATAACTTTCATATGCGTCTTTAACTTTAACATAAGTGATGAAAAAGCACAAACGAAACGATTTGAATGGGTTTGACATAATATTAGGCTTAAGTTAGTATACCAATTTCATCTGTTACAAGTTCCGCGTTGGTGAAAAGCAATTAAACAAGTTTCTCGTTCAATACCAAAAAAGAACATGTAACTCTGCGCTGGCAAATATAAAAGACGTATCTTTTCTTGGAACTTAGAAAAGTGGTCCTTAGTGCCCGATTTATCGAAATTAAGATAAAGAGAAATCTTTACGACATTCCGTCATTTGTAAAAGCCGCACATATGTACGTTACTTCTATCAAACACATAAAACCTAATGTGATATCTTGTTGAACAAAATTGGCTGTAAAATCACATTGTTCCGATTAAATTCTGCTCCGTGATTGTTTTGTACCAATTGTTTGGAGACAAGTACGAAAGCTTGACTGTACCTGATATTATAAATACGAAGGTCTGTCTGTCTGTTACTATGTCTGTCAGATATTGATAAAAATATACTTTATTTCTTTTTTCAAAGACTACTGCCACTGTGAGAAAATAATAGACTTTACAAATACTCAATCAACGGCCTCAAAGAATACCCTGACTCGTAACGAATTGTGGTTCACACTCAAGTGTTGTCTCGTATAAGGATCGAACCTACAACACTCGGCGCAGTACTAAACGTCGAGGCGACGGTCTAAGCCACTACGCTTTACGTGCAGTCAATATTATACTTGAAGACCAGGCGCCCAAAAAGGGCTTAGTTATTTCCAAAAATCAACATCTTTGTTTCAACAGGAAATAATTGGTTTGTGTGTACATAATTATGTAATTATCCAACTTTATCTGGTTTAACACATGGTATATTAATTACGTTTAAAGACATGTGAAGTCTACCAACCCGCACTTGTCCAGCGTGGTAGTTTATGGATTAACCCTTTTCATAGTGAGAAGATCCCGTACTCAGCAGTGCGATACTACATACACAGAATCGCTGTGAATGCTTACAATCAACAATTCAACACACCATACGAGCCAAGCCATAGTAGAAGCTAGTTTCACGGGCGGAGCCAGTAAAAGCTAGATCTTTAAAAAGCTATTATAAAGGAACATTGCGCTGATCCAGGATTTTTATAATATTTTATTGTCATAATCAAGTGTGGATTGCCAATAAAATGTTATCCTCTAAAGCTTCGAATATTGTCTTTCAGTTGAACCAATTTGTCCCGTGGTTGCGCTCATTTG
The DNA here is from genome assembly GCA_944739405.2 of Euclidia mi. Lineage (NCBI taxonomy): Eukaryota > Metazoa > Arthropoda > Insecta > Lepidoptera > Erebidae > Euclidia > Euclidia mi. The sequence continues at coordinate 59,390,358 of OX123200.2, read as the reverse complement.
CAGTAGTCGTTTATGGAAAAGCTGGCTACTGCGGTCACATTTTCAATGACTTTGTTTTTTGTTGCATTTCTGGAAAAAGTAATAACTATTTCATTCATCCCCAAGCTTAAATGGCAGAGTTAGTTTTGTGGAGAAACTGACAGACTGGGACTACGCAGAGGGTCTCGGGTTCGAACCTATAGCGCGAATAAATGACTTTTTGAACTGCGTAATAAATTGTATCCGTGTGGTGACGGATTAAGAATACGGATTGTCACCATCTCATATCATCCCATGGGTGTCGTAAGAGCCGACAGAGGTAGCATATTATGCAGAAAACAGCACTGTAAGAGAAAGAAAACTTGATACAAACCCTATACCAACCCGTTTGGCCAGCGTAGTATAGTAGGCCAATTCCTCCTTTCAAAGGAGAGGCCTAGTCCAGCAGTGGACTGATAAAGGCAAAATTGTAAATCATCGCTTCCATTTTCAGATTTCCTCACGATGTTATCCTTCGCTGTTAAGGTCCACCTTATAATATAGCCGCATCTCGTTATGTTTGCCTCCAGGCAAACATGAGGAAATTTGCATGTCTGCGAGTTCTCTATAATGTTCTTGAAAGACATGTGAACACCGCCAACCCACACTTGGCCAGCGTGGTATCATCATCATCAGCCCTTTATACTGTCCCACTGCTGAGCACGGGCCTCTTCTCACTATGAGAAGGGTAAGGCCATAGTTCACCACGCTGGCCAAGTGCGGCTTGGCAGACTTCACATGTCTTTTGAGAACATTATGGAGAACTCTCAGACATGCAGGTTTCCTCACGATGTTTTCCTTCACCGTTAAGCAAGCGATAATTAACAATTAAATACGCACTTAACTCCGAAAAGTCATTGGTGCGTGTCGTGGATTCGAACCCAAGACCCTCTGCGTAGCAGTCTGTCGGTCTCTCCACTCAGCTATCCAGGGCCGTTCCGACCCAATGCAGCGCCTGTGTGCGAAATCTATGAAGCGCCTGTGCAGTGGCGTTTTTTTTTTTTTTTGTCGTTACCTAACAATTCCGGCCTAAATTATTTGCCCCTCCTACGCCACTGCGCCTGTGTGCGAAATCTGTGAAGCGCCTTTATTGGCATCCTTTTTCGAAAATAAGTGTTATAATTAACGCACATCTCGGCGCGCGGCGCCCTGTCACCCTGGCGCCTGTGTGCGCCGCACACATTGCACATAGGGAAGGTTCGGCCCTGCAGCTTTCGCTGCCAGCGTGGTATACTCTGGCTTTACCCATCTCAGTATTCTCATAGTGAGAAGAGGCCCGTGCCCAGTTGTTGGACAATATGGCCGATTATGACCAAGCTTTAAATATATTTATCATGTCATCGTAGAGACGTCCACTGCTGGACATAGGCCTCTCCCAAGGTTCTCCAAACAGACCGATCTTGAGCCGCCCACATCCAACCGCTTTTCGCAATCAAAACCAGATCGTCGGTCCACCTTGTGAGAGGCCTACCCCTGCTGCGTAGTCCGGTACATAATACATTATTCTATGCTAATATTATTTTGTGATGGATAAACTCAAAACCGACTGCATATCTGACCAAGTGGCCAATAACATTCTTCACTCGACCGGAACACAAACATAACCTCATAAAACATCACTAAGAAAGCAGTAGCAAACATACATCATATTCCAATAAAAGCCTAGCCGAACCTTCTTATTGCGTACGCTGCAACCCAAAAACAAGATGTCAACACGCAATAGTAACATAAACAGCCATAAAAACCGAAAGGACAAACCAAGTCTTTTTCTACTACTGAAGCAAGAATAAAAGCGAAACTTCTCCGGTAGAGCAATAACATAAAATTAGATACGGCTCGCTAGGTGCAGCTATTCGGTTAGTATTTTACCTGGTAGAAAAATAAGCGAATTCCCGTAATATAATGAATTCTTTTATCTTGTACTGGTTGTTTTGTAATTTATGGAACATACTATGATTACACGATATTTCCTGAAGAATACTTAAATGACTCGAACGGGTTTCGGACCTTTATATAATAGTAGTTAATATTTTTATATAGTAGTATAATAGATAAGTAAGTAAAAATATTTATGGCCCAAATACATATTCTATTTTTAATATTTCCGCCTCTTTTTTGTGTAAATGTATGGCCAATTCTGGTGTCGAAGTTTTCAGCCCGCTCGAAGGCCTCTGACATGGCCTAACAAAAGTTTTTAACATAGGCAATCGATGATTTTTCTCAAGTGGCATCGATTTAAGTCCACGGCCAGGCGGTTTTAAAATATTGATTACACGTATGTAAGTATATAGGTAACAGGCAGCTAAATATTACTTTAAATACTTTCAACATTTTATTTAATCTAAAATACACAAGGTGTTGATATGCATTTGCAAAACATTTTAATAATACAACTTAGACGGTATACTTATTAACCTACAATTATTTTAAACAGTGTGCGATGATATAAAACCCTATTTTCATTAAATGTTATTTAGATAGGGTGCATAGGGTTCCCACCAAGAACTTAGGGTCCCAAGCCAACCTCACCTGCAAGTGGTGCACCTGCCGATCAACGGAGGCTCTGGCAAACAAAATATCCCGATAAGCGGCAATAGGCTCGCCACCTATTACGTGGGATCAAAACACTGGCGAAAAGTGGGCGTTTACCCTTTCGGGCCCGTTTACCCTCTGCCTACCCTTTCGGGGGTTTCCCCGCGTGAGTCTATGTATGTATGTTATTTAGATAGTAAATCAGAATAAACTGTTAAATCGTGCAAAATAAGAATGAATCGCGCAGTCACTGTAAGTACATGTGCTTGTGTGTGTTAGACACCTGCAATGGCGATCAGCTGAGCGGCGTGGTGGCAGCGGCGGTCAGTACACCGAGTTAATTTTTGAAGTGTATGATGACGAAATTTTTTTATTAACTTTTAATGACTAATTTTTTTATGTATTCGTATTCGGTTATAGTAGTATATTGACCCCTTAAAATATTTTGCAAATGCAAATCAACACCCTGTATAAATAATTTTAAACAATTACGCGTTATAGACCCGTTACTTAAATATTACAAATATTACTTAGTTTACCCGGTACGGCAATAGGCACGCCCCCTATTACGTGGGACTAAAATAAATCTGGCGAAAAGTGGGTGTAGCAATGTACCTCTGCCTACCTCTTCAGGGATATAGGCGTGAGACTATGTATGTAAGTATGTTACTTAGTTTACTAATCGTGATTTGTTAGCACTATAAGTAAGCTTGCGGAAGCTAATACCGCATCTAAAAGTTCTTCTCACACATATACAAACCCTTAATCGCGACAACAAAGTAAGTTTTCCGGGTTTGAACACAATTTTCTGGAGAAAACGGTCTTTCGACTATTACACGTTGCAGATTCTATGCAAACCAAATATTGGCACAGGATATTCAACCTTAATTCCATGGCACGAACTTCGATTTTACCTCATCTTGGTGTCCGTGTTGTAACTGAATTGTCTGACAAGGATATCTAATAAAACTTTTGTCAGATAGGAAGGTGAATGCGCTTCACTTGTGTCGTTAATTAGATTCTATGGTTATGACTTCTTTTAATTACGTTTATTTGATCCATTTTAGCGCTTTTCATTCTAAGGTATATAAGAAAGTTATCTACTGAAAAGTCGACCTTGTCGAATTTATGGCTTGGTACTAAGTAAGAAAATTATTGTTTTCTTAAAAAGTTTCCAACAGGAAACAACATTCAATTTAATTCACAAATTTTTATTTCAGACCTGATTTCTTTGTGATTGAAATCTACTCAAAAAGCAGGTAATAAATGAAAGAAAATCCTTGTTAGACGGAGGACAGCTTTCTTCCAAAGAACCATGCAAGACATACACATGCTCTCTTTTCGATCGCCGAAATTGAATACGTTTTCTGAGGTTGGCAGTGACTAGTTAGACCAGTCCTATTAGAACTGATTCTGTTTCTAAGTAGTGATCAATAAAGATTTGAGATGGATGCTTTAACTATAAACTTCACATGTATACCCCGAAATTTTTAATCAGAGTAAACCTCAATATTCCTTTGAACACAGTAATCTATACATCTATACATACATACATACATAACGTCACGCCTTTTATCCCCGAAGGGGTAGGCAGAGGTGTATTTCTACACCCACTTTTTGCCACATATACTTTAGTCCCACGTAATAAGAGGCGGGCCTATTGCACTACCGGTCATATTTCCAGACCCCGTGCTGCTACTGAGAGTTTCGTGACCGAAAAACCCAATAACACTGCCCGACCCAGGAATCGAACCCGGGACCTCCCGATCCCACGCGCACATTTATGCCGCGAGACAAACGAGGCAGTCGTATATACATATAAATTAAATTGGAGTGTCTGTTTGTAGATAATATTTCCAATTTTTGTCTGTCTGTCTGTTTGTTTTCGTTAATCTCTGGAACGGCTGGACCAATTTTGACAGGACGTTCACTGGCGGATAGCTGATGTACCAAGGAGTAACTTGGGCTAAAAATAACCGGGTACGCGAAGTAGTTGCCTCAGGACGCGAGTAACAGCTACTAATATTATAAACATAAACTATTTCGACGCTCAACCCAGATAGCCGAGAAATATATATTCTGCAAAAAACATTTAGGTATCGTTGTTTAGGAACTGCAGAAAAAACAATGATAACATAAAATATAACGCGTCGCATTTTACCACATGTTAGTGTCGATAATAACTTAAAGACACTGAATGAACAGTGGTGTAACAAACAAGCAAACTAGGTTACTTTATCTCAGTTGCCTGGTTGTGTAAGTTCACAACCAATAATGGTTGTGTAAGTTCGGGACACAAATAGCCGCACTATCGCATTACGCTTATAAAGATGGTTGTTAAGAAATAAATAAAAAGAAAAACATGCTCATCACATTAAGTCATGTTCTATGTGGAAATCAAAATTACTCGCCACTCGCATTCAGGGTCATTGACCTCTAGATCAACAGGCCAGTCAGATTTGTTCATATGAAGAAAAATAATTCCGAAGGAACTTTTATTCGTAGTAACATTCTCCCCAAGAAAGCTCATATGTTGTAAAAACGATGATTGATAGCATATTGGTATGGAACGTTGCCAGATCTGTTGAAATGTATTACTAGTACAGTACCTGCATGGTTCCTTAGTAAACAGACTATAAAACATATATACAAAATTCGTTCGGGAAGCTACGACATATCTTCTCGTCCGATATCCCGCAGTGTCTCAAGACGAAAGTCTTTGACCAGTGTGTGTTGCCAGTGATGACTTACGGATCAGAGACGTGGTCGCTCACTATGGGCCTTATCAGAAGGCTCAAGGTCACTCAGAGGGCGATGGAGAGAGCTATGCTTGGAGTTTCCCTGCGAGATCGAATCAGAAATGAGGAGATCCGCAGTTGAACCAAAGTCGCCGACATAGCTCTGCGGATAGCCAAGCTGAAGTGGCAGTGGGCAGGGCACATAGCTCGAAGAACCGATGGCCGTTGGGGCAGAAAGGTTCGGGAGTGGCGGCCACGTACCAGACGACGCAGCAGAGGTAAGCCCCCCGCAAGGTGGACCGATGATCTCGTCAAGATCGCGGGAGGCGGTTGGATGCGGGCGGCTCAAGACCGGTCTGTGTGGAGAACCTTGGGGGAGGCCTATGTCCAGCAGTGGACGTCATTTGGCTGATATGATGACAAAATTCAGTATCACTTTCAGGTAATTATTTAAAAGAACGATACAATATTGACTATATGTCCCGTCGCCTTGGTATAAGTTATACTAGTATCTGATGGAGGCCTACGTCCAGCAGTGGACTGCAACAGGCGTCGGCGTTTACAGTTAAAAGTTTAGATATTTCTTAATCTATCTACCAGCAATAAATCGTCATTGTTTGTAAAAAATACAAAGAACTAGGATTGATTTGAAGTTTTCCTTTGCCAAAAACATTTAGAATAATACAAAAGGCACTACTAATTTTCCCACCAACTTTGAATTAAAGGTTGTATTCCAGATTGATTTTGTACATAATTTAATTATGTAGGCATGTAAGTTATTAAAAATACTTACTGAAAACTAAAAAAGATTAGAAATCCAATAAGCAAATCCGTGTCAAAATGCTATTAAACCAGGAATTTAACTTAGATTAACATTGGATCGGGCTGCCGATCCGGAGTTACATTACACTATTAGCACGTAAGCCATCTGTTCTCTGTACGTATAGGAATTAGCTAATTAAGTTAATTCTCATAACGACCAATGCGGCCATGAAAATAAGTATTCGAACGTAAGTGGTGCAAAGTGGGTCTAAATTTAATTGACATTTATAAATGTTAGTCCTCTACGGTTTCAGTGGCACGATCATTGTAAGCCCATTGTGGTATTGACTTGTATTAAGCGGATATATTCCTCGAGTTAAGGAGCTTATATACTAGAGTATTGGCCTGTAAATCTTGATATAGGCGCAAATATACCTATAGTTGGTGCCAGGAGAAGATAAAATATTTGTAAACACCCTAACAGGGGCTTCACAACCTTTTTTTCAAACAGTTGTGTTTTAGATTTTAGGCTTTAGTGAACTTTCATAATTTTTTAACGATAATTTCTTTTTCAATGCTCATTTATGCTCCTATGTATTTAAATTTATATTTTTAATATAAATAAAATTAAAATATGAATTAAATATATTTTAATGTAGTATCTATGACTCTCCGAATGTTCAAAAAATATATTTTACGAAAATAAACATATTTGATTTTGTGTTTGAGTGGTCGAATTCTTTTTGTGTTTTTTACACGTAAATTCAAGTTTAGTTATTCTGTAAATGCATGTCAATAATAGAGCACCATATATTATTGACTTGATTTGTTTGATCATCATTCTCCTAGCGTTATCCCAGTTTCAACTTGGGTCCGCTTACTAGTCTAACCGGATTTGGCTGAATATTGGCTTTTCCACAGAGTGACTGCCTGTCTAACCTCCTCAACCCGCAGAGATAGCCGTATTCCATGGTTTAGACTAGTGTCAGTTTAGTTAGAAGGTACTGACGCCCCATAACGACTGTCAAAGATCTTGATGACAACCGGGACCAACGGCTTAACGTGCTCTCCGAGGCACGGGGCAAGCGATAATTTATAGTTCAAAACGCACATAGCTCCGAAAAGTCATTGGTGCGCGCTGTGGATTCGAACCCGATACCCTCTGCATGGCAGTCAGTTGGTACCTCCATTTTTTTTTTGTGTCGGGTTGGAAAATCCTCATGGAGTCCCTCCGCCCTGGGGGAAGGGCGAAGGGGACTGTCAGACTATTACTGACTAAAAACCAATTCGTTGGTGTCTCCACTAGGCTATCGCTGCCTGACTTGATTTGTTTAATCATAGGCAATAAATAATTAGCTGAAAATACCTAAGCTATCCTAAAATATTAAGTAATAGACCACAAACGAATATTATTACAGACAACTAGCTAGTTCATCGCATTAAAATTTCTAAGCATGGAAATTTTATGTTGTGTTTGAATGAAGACGTCAGAATGAACTTAGCAAAATCCTTTAAAAAGTTACGGTAAAATTACATTTGAGGTAGCCTTCGTCAGAAGACGCTATTTATTTTTATTAGGTGTAAAGAATCTTCTATGCGACTAATAGTTTGCCATCTGCAATTCTGCACCCGCTTTTCAGAGATGCCGGCCGCAGGATGAGCGTTGCGATCCCATAAACTTGCATTTAACTTTTAACTAGCCTCTTATTGACACCAAAAAATGTTACATTTCAATGGATTAACGCAAAATGCTGGCGTTCCAGGCGTGTGACATGTTCCACTACCACAAAATATTGTTGACAGCGCATGTATCGATAAAAACTCGATCAATTGACGTATTACTTACCAATGACACATGTCTATGTACCGGTGGGCTCATTGGATTTGACATTATTTGTTTTTGACAGAACTGTCGCTAAGTCACTTAGTAGAAATTCTTTGTTTACAAAAAGTCTATGTTCTCGTGGCACAGACTATCCGCTATGTGCGAAGTACATGGTGGGGGTATAGTAAAGCGATCGCAGCGCTTGCCGTGGCAGAAATTCGCAAAAATTCGGGAAAGTAAGTAAAGTCAATTTGGACGAAGTTCGTAAAAAAATGCTTAATAATAGATGTTGTTGTGTTGTGAACTGCAAAAATAACGGCAAAAATAGTAATAAGTTCTATTTATGTATTTCCTACATCGGACTGGAAATTAAATCAAAGAAATAAAGGAATAGATGCTATAAAAAAAATAAGTAAGCGAACTAACCTTTAATTATGATCAATTTTATTTGCGCTATATTTTATGTGATATTAATTATTGTCTTTATTATTTTAGTGTTGATGGGTCGCCATGGTATCCCACACCTGACGACATAGGTAATTTGTAGTGAACATTTTATGGGAAACAAAAAATCAGACGAGGAAGAAAGTCCGAAGTTATGCTACCACGATATTCCCTGAAATATATCAGAGGAAGGTTAATGATTCACAGGTCCTAGCTAGATATACACGCTTGACAAAACGAACATGAACCACAAAAGTCTCAGATACCACATCAAATCAAATAATAATTGAAGAAGGAAGTGAATTAAATCAATCTCAACTTCTTGTGGTCGATCAAGGATGTCAAGTCATTATGTTTTCTGAATCGAAATTAAGAGATACAACCTTTATTTGTCAAACAAAATAATAAAGTGGGTCTAAATTGCGTAAACTTAACTTATTTAATAAGGTTTAAATACCTATTTGTATAATAATAACCGCTAATATACCACTAAATTATTTTGTATAATGTAGGTATACAAATCGCGAAAGTTTAAACCTTTATTTGTCTTAGATTCATTTACAGTGATCACTGTGATTCTAAAATCCAAGTGGATATAGCAACAAGATCAAGAATTGTAATGACAAATAATTCAAGAAAGAAAGATAAAAGCTGTTGCACTGACAAAAATCGTATGAGGATCAATCTACCGAAACAAAAAGCCAATAATTTGTTGGTACTTCATGAATAAAAAATGATCAAGAACTCCTAGATCTTGCTGGTGTGTCATTTAGCAATTTTGAGTTTTAATTAGCAAAATTAACTATGTTAAATTAAAATGTACAGTTTTCATTAAAGACCGACTTCTTATATTTTTGATAAAAATGAAAACTGGCTTGACATTTTCTGCATTTAGTGTATTATTTGGTGTACACAGAACCACAATCTCACGAATATTTCATTTGATCTTACATATCTAGCTTGTGCAACTACTTATTTAATATTTTGGACGAATAGAGCCACCGTACAAGCAACAATGACCAAGTGTTTCAGTCCAGATTACATCAATACAAGAGTTATTATTGACTGTACTGAATTCCGAATTGAAATACCGACAGCAGTGGATGATCGTTCATAGTAAAAATACCACTTGCCGACTTTTAATTTATCTTTAATTTACTATATTTACTAGATAGCAATAAAATACTGATATGTCATTATTTGGCATAATCCCGGATAGTTGCGCATGCTAGGTGGCGCTACTGTCGTGCACATAGCGAATAGTTGACATTTGTGAATCGAACCCGAAAAGATGTGAACTGTGAACCATAGTGCTATTTGGGCAACTTTGAATCAACCGTAAATAAGTCTGTCTATAACCTGTTGTTATACCAATTCTATTTATAATTATAATTAAATAAATAAATTGAATTGAAATTGAAAAGTCAAACTTTATCATACAACGTTGAAATAACTTTGATCGACAAGGCTGATGTGGGTTTGTTTCATTCTGTTCTATTCAAAATACTTAACTTCGAAATAAAGCAGTAATTATATTCTAGTTAATACTCGAATATAATTTCTGCTTTATTGAATATTTCTAATGAAATACCAACCTAGCCTTTGTGTGACAAAAGCGGCTTATTTTCTTTTAGTAGATTATTTGTAAACCTTTTTTTACCACTTGGTTTTATTGTGACTTTTAAAAGAATAGTATTCGGCAGATGTGAAATGTACGGGTGCGCCAAAGTTCACCTAAATTTTCAACTCCGATAATTGAAAATCCGAAAATGTTCTTCCTAACATTTTTCATCCTAACAATCACAATTCCTAACTACTCTGTCACTAATGTTCATAACTCCGAAGCATTCAACTTCATAATGTCAGTAGCAATAAACATGTATTATACTTTTATTTGTTTTCCTATATTTTTCAACATAACCATTTTTTACACTATTATTCAAAGTCAGATCTTTTTTGTTTAGGTTTATTTTTATTCATAGTAATCAGTATTATATGCATTAATTTTGCGTAATTTTATTTTCACTTAACATGTATAACGTATAAGAATAATAGTACCGTGGTACAAATACACAATAGTACAATGGTCAAGTTCCAGAAATGAATCGGTCGTATTAATAATTATTGGTTTAGGTTAGGTTAGAACTGTGACCACAACGCACGAGCCGAGCGAGCGAAGCGAGCGTGCCGCGGCAGCGGCCGGCGAAGTGCCAGAACCGAATTGGTCCTATAGTTATTGGTTTGTGTACGGTTAAAACTGCGGTATAAAACTCCCAGGCCATAAACATAACCGTACATGAGACGTGTTTTATGAATTTCGGTTAACGACTTAGAAAAAAATAGCCAAAAAGTGTTATTTTTGCAAATCGTATATTTTCTCGATTCTATCGTATAAAACACCTAAATATAAGGCTAAACGTGTCTTGGTAAAAGTGTCATATATTTTTTATTACACTTGGTCAATGTTTCTTTCTGAGTATGAGTGAAAGTATTATGGTAATTATGTTTAGGGATAAAAGCGTTATGATAAAAGAACAGTAGGAGTTTAAATAAATTTACATTAATGATATTATTAATTATAATTTTCGAAAACATGAGCATCGTATGAACATCGCCGGTTGCACTACAAATAGTATGAATGAAAACTTTAGGATGAAAAATTTTAGAAAGAGTGATCATTCGGATAACAAATCGTTAGGAAGAACGATTTCGGGTAAAAAACTTAGGTGAGCCAATATGGACCCGAAATGTACTCGTACCCTTATAAGCTATAATAATGAGAGCTAATTTGGCTTAACTTCTATTAGAATTATATTTATTGTGATAGCAATCATAATTTTCTGATAGTTTGCGGCGGATTTTCTGTAGTGATGAAATTTTGGTTTTAGGTTCCCTGGCAATGTGGTTGGACAGATAAGGTATGAAATAAACTATAATAGTGGCCCATGGCCCATGTCCAAAATGGGTGGGTCATATGAACCACCAGGTGACGTATATAGGACGATACAAGAGCATAAAATAATAAGATTCAGCACTATGCCGTCACTTGTAAGCTGTCCAACTGAGTGCAGGTGAGAATTCAAAAGTGCAGGTAGAGTGAATACGCATTTCGGTCATATATTTTTGTACGGCATTTTTACCATCGATAGATCCATGAAAAATAATAAGAAAGCGCGCAGTGCCGTAAAAAAATGGTGCGCCACAAAGTCGGTAATTATTTTTTATTTTCTGACAATTTCCAAAAAATTATCGACTTTGTGGTGCACCATTTTTTTACGGCACTGCGCGCTTTCTTATTTTATTTTTTATTTTTAAAGACAATTTGTATGTGTGTAGTTTTAACAAAAAACATTCTTCGCAGACGGCGCCTTCCATCTACTAACAGCAACTACATAGTATGTAAAATGCTTACGGATATATTTTATTAATTTTTTGATGACAGGTATACGGCAAACAAGCTATATTTCATCTGATTCTTATCGACTTACCACAGAACTCAACAAAATATGAAAATGTGAAATAGGTGGCATTCGCGCAATGATAAACGTTCGGTCAATCGTAAAGCAGATGGTTGTTTGCATTGAGGCGTGACTTGTAATAGTACCGTGGTATGGTAACAGGCGACTTAGAAAAATACACGAAGCAATACCATCTTTGCGAAGAGACGGAACTTTGACATCAATTCCTGTACCAACTGTGCTACATACTATCAAACATGGTGTATTTATCTTAATAGGTATATTTTTTAACATATGATTTTTGCCACTAGAGAGCGCCACTTTAAATTTAAGCAATATTTTGGAAATTTGCATGTGAAGCCCTTCAAATGATATCAAACACGATGTGTTTATCACATTTTTATTTTTTAACACATCACCTTTTTGGCGCTAGAGGGCTCCACATTGAGTATTGTGACACGTCACGTAGTCAATGTGCAGCGGACAATCAAGACGGTTCTGACAACACCTCATTTGTCGAGTTCCGATAAGTATTTTTGGGTATTTTTCGTTGGCATATATCCGGAAAATCGTAAAGCAGATGGTTGGTGCCTTAAGGAGTGACTTGTTTCATTTGGTGTCGTAACAGGCGACTTAGAAAATTCATATAGAAATACTGACTTTGCGAAGGGACGCAAATTCGACATCAATTCCTGTACCAATAGTAGGTTAAATGCTCCGTGGCTTCTATTGACTCACAGTGTTACTGTCAACCAAATCGGGAGAGGCTTGTATCCGTCAGTGTACTGCAAAAAATAGAGATGTTCATATAAATCTGCTTTATATATCCGTCCATAATAATATTACTTCGACAAACTCACTGCTTTGTGGCTTAACATGGTCACCGATATAATGCCATGAATATGTTAGCGACCCATGTCACATGACGAGAAAGGTGAATATGACAAGATGGCTATCGATATCATGTAAGTACTACTTGTATGTAAATATTTTCCTGTATTGATTTTCGGTCGATACGAACCTTGTTTTATCTAAAGTACTCCATTTCATTGCCTTCTCGTGACTGGTTTTGATTGAGCTTTGTATTGATTGCTGGTCGACACATACAACTCTATATGAAGCGTACATTAGCCCAAAGAATGAAAGAAGCCTTACCCACTTGCTACTTAAATTCAGAGGCAAACAATCTTACAAAAAAGCAATTCGATACTTATGTGCTGTAGATGAAGAATTCCTTATGATTATAATATAAAATAAATATTTTATTGAGAAGAAGTTAAAATTTCACCATAATCCTAGTACAGTGTACATGGGTGTAAAACAGTGACAGAGTTACTCTACCGCAGTATATCATTCCGCTATCGGTGAACAGCCTCTCAAGCATAACTGTTCTAGTTTAAGACGTGCAGGAAAATTCTTAAGGGTACATCTAGACTATCCTTGCGACATATCCGTGCGCTATCCTTTTCCCCTAATATTTGCGTGAATAACACTTGCAATAACAAAATATTCCCTGTTACATGAGTACACACGATAGAAATGTCACAGGCGCCAAGCGATGGTCTGAAAATTGAGCTAGCTAAAATTTATTTTACATTCAAACATTGAAGTAATGCAATTCTATTACGCCTTTAAACTGAAATAGCATTATATGTCATCTCAAATGCCATGCGTGGTATAAAAGCGCAGGCGAGCTGCCGGCGCCGCTGGAAAGCCGTTCAGTTCCCATAATTTTAAAATAACGCGCTTCATGTGCTTTCTCCCATACAATTTTATTTGTCGCAACTGAAACTCCGCGTATACTCAATACCATAATACAATTGACTGCACGGTAGGCGTAGTTGCTTCACCTTATCGTTTGACATTGTGCTGAGTTTTATGCGTTCCATCCCCACACAAGACATTGCTTTTCGTAATACGTAAATTGTTGTTCCGAGTATGGGTGGTCATTGAGTCCGTTAGTTATATGTTTGTAAAGTCCCTCGTGACACAGGATTTAGGTAGGTAGCTAGTGGGAGAGATGTCTTTAAAAAAAATATATCAGAATATACAGCGCACGAGTCCATAGTAGATTAATCCGATGGTTTTCTTGTCTTATTTGTCAAGGCATGATAGAAAACAGTCAATTTCACATATTACACTGAACTTAGTAGTAGCTGATAAGCGCGATAGGTGAGCGAGAGAGAAGAAAATATCCTTAATTTATTTTCCTAGCCTTGTTGAGACAAAAGATTTGTGAATGTTTGCCCCACACAACGCTGGACTGCTAAGCAGTACGCTAGTGGAACGCAGGCTTAAGCTAATATATTCAGGCGCCATGACAGCTGTGCCTGTCTTTAGGACGATAAACATTATTTACTGGCGTGTTTTCTCGCTACCTGAGAGGAACAATAGATACACGTAAAAACAGCTGCCGAAATTCAGACTATATTGTACATTATTGTTCAGATTAGATATTTACATCTATGATAAAACAAAATAAAGTGTATTAAATGATATATAAATAATTTCAACGTTATATTGCATCTTGACTTTCCAAGGGTCTGTGTGTATGTCACGTAATTGAAATAATTCACTGTGCCTTTTTATGAAACTAACCCGAGTTAGTGTAAGCCCGCATGAGTCCATGGAAAAGTGATTTATCGTGTAAGTAGAATGTGTAGATTCTCATGGTAGTACAGCGATGAAGGGATCCGGACCGGCACCGTGTTTAATAATCTGAAGTTCTTGTTTGGTTGAACTCGCTAATCTAAGAAACAACTAACTGGTTCGATTGGAAAAACATTATTCGTGTGTAACATAACCGAAGAAAGGCTATAAAACACTACGTTATGAGCCACAGGTGCCACTCAATAGACTTAAATAACGTGACTGTAACTGCGGGCTTAGTAAGTAATGTCATAATGTCGCAAATGATACGAATATACATGCACAGAGGTAAAGGTTTAATATAAAGGAAGAGGAAACAATGTGTATAAATATTGTGTCTGTGACGAGTAGTCGCGACCAAGACCGTCGTGCTTCTAAGGACCCTTTTATCTCGTGGATAAGCACGTAATTGAGTGGGTCCAAGTGACGGTCAACCATAACGTGGAAAAGACCGTTTCATACCTTTCACATAAAACAATGTTAAGTTTTGTAATTTATATGTATTTTACCTTTTGAAACCTGTTTTAAATGCGCTACTGAGGTAATTTAGTTTAGGTTACTACTGAAGTACAATTTCACTTCATCGTCACCTTTTATCCGATTAGGTATATTTTTTTATAGACTCACGCCTGTATCCCCGAAAGGGTAGGCAGAGGTGTAATTAATCTTTATTTCAGATCAATGATCCATACAAATTAAGAAAGTACTTAAAAACTATTACATTAATAAAAATAATATGAGAGAACTAAACTAAACAATATCATGCCGCGATTTCAATCCAGCGGCGGCGGTACATAGTGGAACCACAAAGTCGTTCGGACAGACTTCTTATGATACTGTTTTTACACTGCCAACTCTAGTAATATACGACGCAATTCGGCCTCTCTGAATGGCGTTTAATGTGTTCAGTCTTGCCTCCATGAACATGCCGGAGGAGCTACAGTGAGGCTCTAAGCGCATGAGGTGCCTGAATATGTTGTTATACTGAACACGAATGCTGTCATGAGATCTCTTAGTATAATTGGTCCAAAGTTGACATGTGTAAATACCTTGACAATAGGTTTTAAAGAGATGCATCTTTGTTTCTGTACTGGCCTTATAAAACCGCTTCGCGAGCATGTTACCAATGACAGAAAGCGCGCGTCGTTGTCGCTCAATATCGGCATCGTCCTTCATGTTACACGTAAGAATGTGACCAAGATACTTGAACGTCTCGACAATCTTAACGTTTTGGCCTCCTACGCTAACAGGCGGAACAGACTGGGGTCCTCATCCCGATCTAAATACCATCATTTCAGTTTTTTTCGAATTGTAGTCCAGATGATGTGTCTCGGCATACTGTTCACATATTGACAATAACTTCCTTAGGCCCTTGATAGATGGACTGATCAAGACTATATCATCGGCATAGCTCAGATTATTGACGTATCGGTCATTTAATCTGAGCCCAACTGGTGTCCTGTTCAGTTCCTCTATCAATTCATTAACTTATAAATTAAATAGATCGGGAGAGGTCAGTCCGTCATGTCTGACTCCGCATGACAGTCTGAAACTCTCAGAAACGGTACTTTCCCATCTGACATTGGTGTGCTGAGTGAGATACCAGTATCTTATCAGCCCAACGATGTCCAATGATATGTTAGTATTATCTAACTTCTGCCATAAAAGTTCGTGGTTGATAGTGTCAAAAGCGCGGCTAAGATCCAGAAAGCAAGCATAAACACTTGTGCCTTGATCAAGGTAATGCTTCTGCGACTTGTTTGAGTGAAAAGATAGCCATATCAGTGGAGACCTGTGGCCGAAATCCAAACTGACTATCATCGATGTTAATTGACATAGGTATTTCTTTGTGTATAAGACGTTCAAGCACCTTGGCCACGATCTTTGCTAATGAAATAGGCCTGTAGTTGGCCATACTCGAGATGTCACCAGTTTTATTTTTAGCAATGGGAACTACTATAGTACGTGTCAGGTCCGTCGGTAGGTAGCAGTGTCGCAAGCAGAGATTAAAAACTGCGCTAATACCTCGCAGATATACTCGCCCGCAAACAGCAAATGTTCAATACTAAGGCCATCATGGCCTGGATACTTCACGCGCTTCATATTTTTTAATACTGAAACGACATCTTCAGTCGTGACATGAAAATGCTCCTCTTTTTTACCAAAAGAGATTTTTGATGTTTCATTCCTAGCCCGCGCGCCATGAGGTGATACATCAAAATGATGTCTGAATTTATTGGAAATTTTTACTTAATCAGTCTCCCCTTCTACACTGACTAGACTTCCCCATCGTTTTTTCACCTCTTTCCAGAAGCTTGTAAAACTTTAAAAGGTCGCGTGTCGAGCCAGTATGTCCATTTGAATTGCTTCTTGATTGTTTTGCACATACTTGACTGCCATTTTAAAATCTCTACGCGCATTTCTCATACTGTCATAGTAGTACCCCGAGTAAGGCCGACCACACGCCACCCACTGCAAGAACGTTTGACGAGCTAGAACATGATACTGTCTAACATAGTGGTTCCAACCGATAACAGCGCGCCTTTTATGACTTTTATCGCACAATAATACACCCACATTTCGCCATGATCAGGTCCCATGTAATAGGGGGCGAGCGTATTGCCGTACCGGGCACATTACCAGGCTCCGTGCTGCTACTGAGAATTTCCTACCGGAAAAACCCAATAACACTTTGCCCGACCCGGGAATCGAACCCGAGAGCTCCCAACCCCACGCGCATATTTATGCCGCGAGACCAACGAGGCAGTCAAGGCAAGCATAATTATATTATCTTGTTATGCCCAAAGCTGATAACAGAAGTAAAACCTTTAGTAACTAACAAGTATCTATACCTATAGATAACTCTAGTAACAAAAAATAATAAAAGCTCTCAGAACACTTGACTACTTCAACAGTAAAATAGCCGGTGGGCGCTCATACTTCCTTTGAATAACGTAAGTCGGATGTATCCGTGGGCCGCGCAAATATTTGTTCCGAACGACTTCGTACATCCGTCGCTTGGAGAGACATTTTTACTGATATTTTTTAGATGGCTATATATGTGTACTAGTATTTCACATCCCGATGTGTAGGTTATACTAGTCTAGGTCGCGTAATAATTTGAGATATAGAGGAGAAATCATTTAAGATGTAGCAAGGCAGGTAGACATGCTGACTGCACGAATGGCGTAGTAGTTTGACTGGCTACCCCGTCGCTTAACACTACTTTGAGGGTTGAGGGTTTGATTTCTAATCCTCTCAGAGGACAACATGGCTGTTGTGGATTACATCTTTGGACGCGACAACACTTTGTGTGATCAACAAATAGTTGTTACGCGTAGGTATCCTTTGCCTCCATTGGTTAAATGTTTCCAAAATCTCTTACGACACGGGATGTAGGTATTCCTAGTGAGAATTTAGCCTTTTAAATTAAAAAAAAATACCTGTTTTACCTGACCTAAAAAAACTGCTTTCTATACCTGAGACGGGTGATCTCAGGTAGGATTGTTGGGGTTCGATAAAAACACTGCTAGACTGAACAGGTTTTTTACTTTGTCCCACTACCGCCTACATACAGTATGACCGAACTAGGTAAGCACTGGCCTGAAGGCTGGAATGCAGTCTCCTGCTGTTCTCCGACGCTCGCAGGGTAGCTGCTTGTAGGGTCGTCCGTGAGCTGGCCAAAGTGCACGCTGGGCAGGCAGCTCGAACAGGTGGTCGGGCAGGTGGTCGAAGTGCAGGCTGAGCGTAGGCTCAGGCGGTGCAGCCGATGTGGTCAGGCGCCAGTGACCTGTCTGTAGAAAGCTCGCAGGCAGGAGCTGATGCGTGGGCAGCGGCGGGTAGCAGCACGGCGCCAGCAGCTCGTAGGTCGCAGCCCGTAGGGAGAATGTCAGCCCGTAGAGAGAAGATAGCCCGTAGGGAGAACCCCAGCGGGACAGTAGATAGGGAAAAAGAAGACAGAATGATAACGAGGTGTAGCGGCAGCGTTGCGTCGTGTAGGGAAGTGACCAACAAACCAAACCAAAAGTGGTTAGATCGCGCACCCATCTTATATAGTCATAGACCAATGAGTCACAGACTGCCTGTGGCTCTGTCTATGACCATATAAGGTAACAATTCCTAGCAAAGCGCTCTGTGGACTAAGCTCCACCCACTGCGTTAAGCGCCTGCGAGATATTATAACGCGATACGTATAGTATTACGTTACGTTATTTAAAAGACCTACCTGTTTTGTACCCAAAATAGATAACTGCCTGTTCTACAACCGCTCAGAGTTAAGCATATTATTTGCCGGCCTTTTTCCCATATCATTATATTTTCATAGCCTATCACGGCCACCGATAAGAGATAGTTGCCCATTTTTGTATCAACAAAATGTTCGAGGCTATTCAGATAAGTACTTGTTTGAATATAAAGTTTTATGATATAATTTGCGGGGTTGAATATTAAGGTCTATACATGTCGCTTAGAATTTGCGACAAAATGAAATCGAATATGAAGTTCTATTTTTGTCGGTTAGCTAGTACATATCTGAAACGACTATTGCATGTCTACAGAATAACTACAAAGATAAAAAAGATAAGCTGTACAGATTTTTACTTAGTGAATCCATACTTAAAACTAGTGTCGTAGGAGCCTTAAAATGAATGGCAAGACCATTATGATATTTTTGATTATTTGATTATTATGATTATTTATAACTAATAATCATCATCCTCTTACCGTTATCCCAGTTTCAATCTGGGGTCCGATTACTAGTCTAACCGGATTTGGCTGAATATTAGCTTTTCCACAGAGCGACTGCCTGTCTGACCTCCGCAACCCGAAGCGATATTCCATGATTTAGACTAGTGTCAGTTAATTTAGAAGGTACTGACGACCTGTAACGACTGTCAAAGATCTTCATGACAACGGGGACCGACGGCTTAACGTGCTCTCCAAGGCACGGGACAAGCGATAATTAACAATTCGATACGCACATAACTCCGAAAAGTCATTGGTGCGCACCGTGGATTCGAACCCGATACCCTCTGCATGGCAGTCTGTTGGTATATCCACTAGGCTATCGCTGCCTTTCATTATATTATATATTTATAACTTATAAGTTGAAATTTATTACTGATATAAAATAATATTATTAAATGTTGAGAACTTTACATATGCCGAAAAACTAACAGTCATGATATACCTTTAATGAAAATAAGATATAATATTTGCTTGATTTCTTTTATTTTTCTATTTTGACGTGTGTTTAATTGTAGTTACATTTCTTTTTTCCATAATTTTTTACTATGTTATTCATTTATTCAATTAATATAGGTTCGTGTAGTTCTACACGAATGTCACAAAGAATACTTAATATTCCCAACTCATTACTTGATTCGATTTGCGAATTCAGACGCATTAGTAGAAATTGTTCTCGCTGAAATCTAGCAAAAAATTATACAGTCCAACTTCAATGACAACTGACCAATTATCCAACTGTAACTACAAAGCGACAAGTAAATGAAGTAACCAACTTTTTACAAAACCTATACATTCACAAAACCAACAGACAAATTTGGCGACTCGTGCTAACTGCGAGAAAAGAATAAGCAGTTCATTTTGAACACAGGAAACGGCAAAACGTTTCGTTTACCTACATACAATTAACGGGCGGGTAGGTTTCGCAGATGTGACCGGCAGCTTCAATAACCAAGTGTTTATGTATACGGGAAATAGAGACGTTGTATTTAATATTAGGGAAGGTACTGCATTTGAAATTCGGGAGATTATTCGGCGGTTTAATTTTTGGTGTTTAGTTTTCTTTTCTAGGACTGAGGGCTAAAACGAAAGCAATGAGCATTATGCTATATGATGTTATCTAAAAAAATCTAAGCACTTATAAGATTTATCGATTGTATGTCGAAGATATGTAAAATAAAGGTATTAAAATACATACATACCTAATACGCACGCCTTAAATAAAATATTACATATAATTTAGCGTTAGCATCGTGGCGCATGCTAATACCTCTCGATATTGAAATACGGAGTCACTAAAATATGTTAACGTCCATATTTATGTTTCGATAGATATCTTAATGTTGTCTTAGTTGTGTAAACAACCTTTATGACAACAGTGATTATGCATGTTGATCAGTTTACACTTGTGTTTCCACGTGCAAACAAATAATATCCTACGACTCTCCAAGGATTATTCAGTATTTGACTAATTTGCAATGATCGTATAATGTAGTGCAATTATTTAAATAGTCATTCATTTGTAATATACATATTTGAGGTAAAAATTATGTGTCATTCCTACATAGTGATTGGCATTGTTGCATTCAGTGTGTCGGTAAGATTGTCTTCAAAACAGTTCAAATATTCACTCGTTTTCTCCGTTTGCTATAAGCACAGTTAGACAATGCATGATTGATACCTCATTGGCATCACTGGCGTTCCAGAACTGATTGAAATAAGACGCTTACCATCAGGCAGAACATAACAGCAACTCGTCTCTGCTTAATCTGTATAATATCCTTGAGGCCCACAAAGGGAATGCTCAAAATACCCACACAATCGAAAAAAAAATGGTTAAATTAAAATGAAATGGGCGGGTGTAACTGCGGGCATCCTCTACTTTCCTACAAAAAAATAATATATTTTACACCATAAACGTCATTACATGAGAACGACCGGAAGCCGCAGTTAGGATCAACATAAATCTTCTCAAAGTACAGGAAAATCCCTTCGTAAGGGAATAAATAATTAATTGGACGACGTTACTGATCCTGCCGCATAAGTTTATAAAGCTTAATTGTTTTTCTCAAGGTTCTCAAGTGGTTGATTTGTAAGCTCATGCTCCTGTGTATTTAATTATGTAATTCTTGACCATATAAACTTTGAGAGTCCTCGCGTCCTGTCTATTTGTAGGAATGCGCTAAACTCAAAAACTACGGAAAGGATTTTTGTTCAGTTTTCACCAATAGAGAGTGATACCTGGGGAAGGTTTTAAGTGTGGGTATCATTCAGGCAGGCGAAGCCACGGCCAAAGTACTAGCTTCATAAAACCTATGAATTGATGATATCTTTCTAAACATTGTTGAGCCAGTATGACTTTATCCATTACTCGCACCTCGAATCCTTGCGTAGTATAGTATTATAATTATTATCTGTGTGCGTTTGATTCACCGATTACCCTTTAAATCAAGTCGCTGAAAAAGTCGAAGCAAGCTTAAAAATGCGGCAACAGCTGATTAAATAGAGGTAAGCAGAGCTGAGATGCCTAAAGTCATATATCCCAATTAATAAAATTCTGTGTAAAATATATATTGATCTCCATAACATATCTTTCTTTCTTTAGTTAAGCTAAATAACCTACAAATAAATTTTATCAATAACGATTTCTTAGGTGGAAATTAACCCTACCGATTTATTTTTCAGTGGAGTATAATAGTAGAATTAGAAATTTAGCCAAACATCTAAAATAATAACAATTCAATTACCAAAACAACAACGTTCTTCGATTGTTATTCTACCCACTGTAATTGATTGTGATACTGCCATTGTCGACTCTAACTAAATCTTTTTATATTGTAAACACAAAAACGGCTCTCTCAGTAACAGACAAATCTGGACAATTTACTTATTTAAATTCAACATGAAATTTTGAAGTCTAATATTGCAAACAGTATTTACTGGAAGGGTAAAACAATACAAATTAAATATAAAAGATTTGGAACAATAAATATTGAACAATTGGTAACAATAAATGAAAAAAAAAACGGTCAAACGTTATTAGGATTCTGTTTCGCCTGTTATTGTTTTTATTCGTTAAATAGAATTACAGACTGCCTTATTTTTTACACAGAAAGACTTGGATTTTGCTTGTACCTATTCTATTCGGGTAATGTACAGCTTATTTTTTTTATAAGCCTGTGACGGCCCACTGCAGTCTTAAGGCCTTCTCGCGCTTCTTCCATCTACATCTGTAATTTTTTTTTATAAATCTAGCTCATTCTGTCATATCCGCCAGTATTAGGGTCATACATTTTTTCTGGAGCTATTGTAATGGAAATTATTGTGGTTCCTGTCCAGGTATTTCAAAATGGTAAATTTTTATCCTAATATGCATTTAGATGCTAAAAATGCTCCAATGAGTACGTCTTCGCCTCGTATATATATTAAGATATAAACATGAAAAGGTTAAGGATAAAAAACTTCATGATCTACAAATATTTCTAAATAAAAACAAGTCAAGAATGTAAACATTTTACAATTTGCAGCCAACCACTACGTGAATAATATTAATGGACACAGTATCCAAGAATGAACATAAATAAAGCGCAAATGGTGAAACCAATGCCATTTTTTTTTCTATTTCTTAAAAACACAACTCCCGCTCTTGGAAGAAATTCCTGTGTTGCGGAGGACTTTACAAACATTCAATCAGCGGACACAAAACACCCAGACTCGAGACAACAATTTGTAGATCACACAAAGTGTTGTCTCGTGTGGGAATCGAACCCACAACACGCGGCGCAGTACCAAGCGGCGAGGCAACCGCTTAAACCATTACGCCAACCACGCAGTCAAATGGAATCGTATGGTCGGCAATTACTGTTATCTAATGGCATTACCAAGTAACAGAGGAACGTCTAAAGTTGAAGGTCGTTATGCTGCAAAACAACTGTCAAAACCACATTAATTCTTCTGATACCGCACCATCTTACAATGAAAAAGTTCTATTTACTATGCAACAATGTGTAATAAATTTAGTATAGTAATAATGGAACGGTGTTCGGGCACTTTCAGATAACTTCTACAGTCAAGACAAAGCTAAATGTGACCTCAGTCTTCCGTGACCACAATAAAATTCTATTCTGACCAAGACTGAGATTAAATTATTTAATCTTAGTCAGATCATTGTATCGCAATAAAAGCCGTTATCTGTAGTTTAATTTCAATGTGTAACATTCGCGTAAACCCAATAAAATAAAATTAACTGTTCTTCAGTAGGATATAGACAGTAGATTTTCCTGTTGATCCTAGAACAACCAGGACAACTCTCATGCGGTTATGTGATCCCAAACGCAGTCATAGTTTAAACAGTGGTTACTAGATAATCATACGTACTCTTAAATACATACATTTATGTGTATGGCAGCCAAGTGCAGATACCAACAGATTCCCATGCAGAGGTGTTCAAATTCTCGGCGCGAACTACTGACTTTTCGGAGTTATGTGCGTATTAAATTGTTAATTTTATCGCTTGCCCCGTGTCTCGGAGAGCATGTTCAGCCGGCGCATCGGCTCCATCTGTCATGAAGATCTTTGGCATTTTTTATATGGAGACTGACTGCATATAACAAATGCCGGGTACTGACCCGTGAATAAACTGTCACTGGTCTGAATTATGGCATATCGCTGCGGGGGTTAGACGGCAGCCGCTCTGTAAAAAGCCGCAAAGCTAATTTTCTGTTAATTCAGTAAGCGGACCTCGGGCACCAAGGAGAAAAGTGTTCGATACGAGTAGGATGATGATGATGATGGCCGACATATTGTAGATAAATTACACCCCGACACAGAACAGTGTGCCAATTCTCGTAATTATATTTGTTCAAAATGCAGTATCGATCTAGTCTCGGTGTCATACTTATGTTATAAATGGAATTTTCTTAAATTAACTGATACTTGATTGATATCGCGTCTAAACCCAAAATTAAAATTAGAACTAATTCAAATTCCAGTCGCATTTTTTTACTAATTCAAAATCCAATCTTATTCGCACATTTTGCTTAAAATGAGTATCGATATCATAAGGAATAATGAGAATTCAACTACCTATCTATTTTATACTAAACTAGAGGACGCCAGCAGCTACGCATGCATTTTTTTTTAATTTACCCGTTTTGGCCGATCCCGTGGGAATTTCGAGAAATCCCTTCTTAGTGCACCCCTACGGTCCCCAAGGAACATACATGCCAAATTTCAGCTTCCTGCACCCAATAGTTTCGGCTGTAGCGTGTTTGTCAGTCAGTCAGTAACGCAAGGATTTTATATATTAAAATTTTGTCAGCGGCTCCGGCTGTGTGGAGTATGGGGTCGTCTATTGTGACAAAAGTAAGTGTACGTGATTTTTTGATGGAGAAGCAACATTTCATCAAAAGAAGTACAAACCAACAAACACATTTTCGCGTTTATGTTTCTAGTAAAGATATTTAAATGAGTTATTTAGAGCAGATGATGAGCACATGTATAAATATGATAGATATCGTTAGGATCTCAAGTTTCATATGTGCATATATGTGAAACTAATACTAAGTTTATGTAAATGATGCTAGATGCTATTATTACAGCAGACGAATAAGCTTTCACTGTTTTTCCTGTAGAAGGCAGTGTAAAATAATATACAGAACCTTCTGGATATTTGTTATTACCTATATTGTTTTCACGGTTGGGTCAATTACAGAGGGCAATAGTGAGTGCTCATGTACCGTAGACCACAATAGTCGCCCCACGTTCGGCGCCACTTTTCTAACAGGGTTCTATCACATGCAACAACATCTAGTACCAAACTAAGTAGAGCTTCTACTGGTAATTGACAAGGGAGAAACATGCATAGGTATATACTATTTTTTGTATATTTAATACATAGAAACGTAACGGGTTCTGTGGGATCGTAGTTAAAATCTCAACTATGTTTAAGAAAACACATTGATGGTTTATGTGTTAGTAATGCCATATGATCAATTTCAATAAGATTGTACCTTTGTTTATTAGAATAAAGGTGCTATGAGGATGTGAAACTTATTTTAACACAAGTTTAAATGACCACGAAAGTTTAAATTTATCTAATGTAGAACTTAAACTACGAAACTATGTAACCGTTTCTACTGATGCTAAGCTATGAGTCAGATGTGCTACAAAGATGCGAAGCCGCGAGTAAGATGCGTAGCTGTGCGATATGTTGACACCTTATGGAAGGCACGGGGAGTGGCGGCGCAGTGAGTTGCACAAATGCATATAGCTACGCCATTCGCAACTTTCCATAAGAGGTCCTCGTAGCACCAAGTACACAGAAATATATTAAGGCAAATATTTGAAAACGAAACATACACTAGTATACACCATGGAATGTCGCTATCCCTTTAGGTTGCGTAGGTCAAACAGGCAGATGCGCAGTGGAAAGGAAAATATTTAATCAAATCCGTCATGATATGATAATTACTGAATTAGTTAGTTACTCACTTACTTAAAAATCTGACTAGTGAATGGACCCTAGGTTGAAACTGGGATGATGCTAAAAAAATAATGATATGAAAACGAAATATAATAGAAACTTAATAACAATCATTCAGCTATAAAAAAGCCGACCTATGAATACTTCTGCCAAAATGAAATACCACAAAAGCTCGCATTCTTTTACTCCCACACACAATATTAGGATATATAAACTCTTATTTTGTTGTAAAAGAATGTAATAAAGTCATTTTACGTCTTTATCTGTCAAGGTCTCTGAGAAATGCATGTTAAGTGTTTAATAGAAAGCTGTAAGCACTCTTAAAAGAGAGAATGCGCTACAAACGAGGCTTGTGGTAATATTCTGTAATTGCCAGAACATGACGCGATCGCTACCAGTATTGCTTAAGATTACTTGACTCTTGAATGTTTCTAGCATCATAGGATACTTAATGGACACTTTATAAGGACAACAGTCTAAAAAAACACAAATATATTAGGTTAGAAGGTCCACTATTTCTGCTAGTACGAAAAGTGATTATGGCTTGGTTATCTCGTTTCTTGTCTGTCCAGTGTTATTTTTGTACGTACCCTGTGCAGCATTCATGATACTAGGCCGAATTGGAGTCGGATGTTCGAATACATCTACAGCCTTTCATTGTTTCCAAACATTGGTTATAGAAGCAGTATTTATACGTTGTAATTATTTTATGCACCAAATGTTAACCCAAGTAGTGATGAAATCCACAAACCATGGCTCAGTTACTACTGTGCCGAGTTTTGTTCGGATTTCGGCTTATTAACAACAGCAACACAGCTGCCTGAACAGCTACATGTATTTTGTCTTAAATTATTGCGAAATTTCAAATATATTTATTTAGTTAACAAGCCATTTACTAGAAGTAGTATTATATAACTAGTTAGTAAGTAGACAAGGTTCGCCGCAGTTTTAATGATATCCTCGGCCGTTAAAACTTTATACGGGACGCCGACAATTGGTACCGTAGGCATAACGTGATATTAGTAGAAGCAGCATTAAAAATATAACACCAATCCTTAATAATACACTGATCTAACAGATGTTATTGCGACTCTACTTACGTCCCAAAGACGTCGAACCTAAAACTCTAGACGCAACTGGCGACGTAACTATGCCAACTATCATGATTTCTTATAAACATACATACTCTTTAACTGTTTATAAGCTTGCCAAAAAAACAATATCAGTTTGACATCATCATCGGCACCCCAATAATTGGTATACCTAAATTGAATTATTTACTAAAGATTGTTAATTAAAACGATCCATCGTCCGTGTGGTGACGGATTAAGAATACGGAATGTCACCACCCCATATCATCCCATGGGTGTCGTAAGAGCCGACAGAGGGAGCATATTATGCAGAGAACAGCACTGTAAAAGAAGGAAAACTTGATACAAACCCTATAGCAACCCGTTTGGCCAGCGTGGTTTAGTAGGCCAATACCTCCTTTCAAAGGAGAGGCCTGGTCCAGTAGTGGATTGTTAAAGGCTGATGATGATGATCGTCCTATCAATAATTTCAATACCAAATCCCAATAACCACAGTATCTACTTAATACTGCAATCAGAAAGCCAATAACTAGATAACATCGTCGTTTAAACGCCTAATTAAATAGACCTTGGGTTCTTTTACGTTTGGGGAGACCAAAAGCACAATTTATACTGGCTAAGAGCTTGTTAACATAGTATAAGTTCTCGTATTTTGTTTATCGACTCAAAGCAGTCGACTTTTGACCTCGGTATTAAAACGATTAGCAAGTGTTTAAGGGATATTGAATTTATGTTAATCTGTGGAGGACGCGATTAATGGTGTCTGAGATTGGCTGTCGTATGATCAATGGATAGGATGTTGCTGGTACATTGATAAATTGGTGGTTTATTACAAAATATTGAATTTAGGAACATCGACGAAATTGTGATATTTACTCGTATACTTAGGTTTTAGGCGTTCTATTATTGTCTAGGGGGAAATCTGTCATTGCAATACCATTCTTTATTAGATACCTTTTGTAAACGGCGAGATACCAACAGACTGCCAAGCAGTGGGTATCGAATCGAATCCACGGCGAGCACCACAGACATTTCGGCGTTATGTGCGTATTGAATTGATAATTATCACTTGCCCCGTGCCACAGAGAGCACGTTAAGCCGTCGGTCCCGGTTGTCATGAAACTCTTAGTCGTTATAGAGCGTTGCTTACCGATCGCTTACCGATACATTTCGTCAGTGTAGAATTCATTCTTTCTTTCTTGCTTAATTTCCATTACCACCTCATATCATATACACCACGTGGGTAGTTGTAGCATTAACACCTAAAATTTTTAGCTCCACTTATAAAATTTAAAATAAATAGTTCAAGTTTATATTTTTAATTGATTTTTATGAAAATACTTCAATAATAACAAGCAGTACCTGCCAGTAAAGTGTTTTCTCTATCCTACATACATATCACTTACTTCACTGCACTATGACACAACCACTGCAAGAGTCTATCAACAGCTTAAAGGAAATGTTTCTTAAGCGAATGGCTGATTTCGAAGCTGAGTTGCCCAGATCCCAAGGTACTCCATCCATGCCCGGCTTGGCCTCCGAATACACCTCCTTCAAGGCCTTTGTAATGGATGCACTGAAAGGTTTCCAACAGCAAATAGAGCTCCTTTCTCATACGCTGGATTCCATGGAGATGAGGACTCGAAGAAAAATGTTGCTGCTGCATGGTGTGACAGAGGATGGCAAAGAGGATACAGCCAAAGTAGTAGTAAATGTTATAAAGGAGCACCTCAAATCGGACATTACTACAGCTGATATTCGACGCTGTCATAGAATGGGTCGCACATCAAGTAGCAAGGCCAGGCCCATCGCTGTGAAATTCAACAACTCCTTGGTGCGGGACAGTGTATGGTTCAGTAAAACCAAATTCAAGGGCACTGGTATTACGGTTTCGGAATTCTTAACCAAACAGCGACACGAAGCTTTTATGGCCGCTCGTCACAAGTTTGGAATAACTCAATGCTGGACTAGGGAGGGCATTATCCATGTTCTTGCGCCTGATGGTTCCCGTCATCGAGTGGTCAACCTCACGGAGCTGCACAAAATTGAGCAAAAGGACGTGGAGAAGCAGCCCACACCAGCGAAGCCAGCCGCAAAATCCAAACGGACTGTAGCCCAAAAGAAGTAACTTTCTTTGTTTTGGTCGATTTCTGGTCCGGGTAGTAAGTAATAAGTATCTATCTTTATATTCTTTCTTGCTTTGTACCCACTTTATGCTCCACTTTACTAATATATTTCCTTTTTCTCTCTATCGTAATAAATTTATAATTAAATAAGTATTTACTGAGGGTGTCTGACATATTATTTTGTTTCTCTTTAGCTGTCTGTCAGCCGTCAGCTGTCATATCCGTCATCTAATGTCTGTCAAATTGTAACGTGTATGGGTACAGGGCTTTTTGGACTGTTTACATATACTTCCTTTTATTCTTATTTTCTTTATCTTTGTTTCTTATTTCCATCTATATAATTTTATTTCATACTAGCTTTTATTAATAAACTCTTGCAATGTTCTTGTTACTTCCCGGACCAATTCGAATTCTGTTTTTTTTTGTTTTTTGTAACATAATATGTATGTCATGAACGTCGTCGTTTTCTATTCTTGGCACTACTGGCAGGTGGTGTATTATTGGTAGTTTTGAATTAATATTCAGTTTTTAGTAGTAGTAGTCTATATAAAATAGGTATTTTATTTGTTTATCTTCTGATTATATATATTTATATTTTAGATAATATTATTATATTAATTAAGTATATTTGCAGCCATTGACATTGATAGCATTAGTGATGATGAAAGCTTCTACTCAATATGTAGTATAGATGACAGCTTCACCAGTATACCGTCACTTGCCGACAGTCTTCATTCACAATTTTCTGATGTACCTAAAAATTTCAATGCCGTTCATATCAATGCCCAAAGCATTCCGGCACATTTCCCTGATATGCTGGCCAATCTAGACTGTAAGAACCTTCATGCTATCCTTGTTTCTGAGTCATGGCTTAAGCCCTGTCTGCCTTCTTCATTATACTCCCTACCTGGTTTTCAACTTATCAGAAAGTAAAAAAAGTAAAAAGTAAAAAAGTATTTATTCACATTAAAGTAAGACATTTTACAAAAATAAATTACTTCTGCCAAACTGCAAAGCAGTTTGTTGGCAGACGCATGTATTAGTTTACATATTAGGCACAATGTCATACACATAGCATATTAAAACAAATAAAAATAGGTACAATTATTAGATAATCTACCTATTAACTAAGGCACAATTATTTTTGTCGCTGTACAAAATTAAAAATAAATAAAGTAGGTAAACATGAGAGAGAAAAACAAATAGGTACTTATTCTAACAGTAAAATCAAAATTCAAGTAAGTACATAGTTATATAGGTACCTAATGTTACGTTAACAATTTTATTATTGCAGTTTATTTGAGTCATACTTATAACATTCACACCAGCATTTGTTCATGCTGTCTTAAATTTTCACAGAACGCATTCAATAGGAACTTTGTGGTTTTGTTTTTGAAATATCGTTTTGTTACGGTATTACTTTCATGATCTAAAGGAAAATTATTAAATATTGTTGGTACTAGATAACTCGTACATCTTTGCCCGTAATAGTTGCTATAAGTGGGTACTACATACGGCTTCCAGTTTTTTGCATTTCGGGGCCTAACGTTAGTGGTATTGAGCTTGTATTGGTCGCGTTCGTAATGTTCTAGAGCTATTAGTAGTACTACTTTCTCACGTACTGGTAACATTTTGCATTCACAAAACAATTGTTCATAATCACTACTTCTATATCGTGTTTTTGTTCTGTTATCTACTAATAGCTTCATAAACCTAATTTGTATTGCTTTTATTTTATCCAAGTACGTCTTAAATGTGCGTCCATAACATGCCAGTCCGTAAGAAAGCAGAGAATCTACTAGTGCATAATATATAACAAATAGGGTAGCCCTGTTCAATACGGCACAAAGGTGGTGGAATTTTACAAGAATTGAACGTAATTTGTCACACAGTTGGATTATATGAGTTTTCCATGAGAAATGTATGTCTATTACTAATCCCAAGTACTTGTAATGCTCCACCACCTCAATAGGTGCACATTCACACACCGATAGTTGGCCGTCACACTCACGGTGTAGGCACTCATACGTGGGCCCCACAATTCGAGGCGACCGCGCCATATTTCTGTGGTAGGGTGAGCGTATTTGCATACATTTAGTTTTTTTTATATTTATGATAATACCATTATCATGTGCCCACTTTGTGATGTTTGTAAAATCTGTTTGTAGCTTACTTTCTATAACATTAAGGTCTCTATCAGCGTACACCAGACATGTATCGTCGGCATACATATAGACATTACAATTTTGTACCACATTGCACATGCTGTTGACGTGCATGATATATCCGACGGGACCGAACACCGAACCAGTAGGGACACCACAAGTAACATTTTTGGCCTCGCCGACTACCCCATTGATCATAGTTCGCAAAGTTCTATCTGTCAGGTAAGCACGGAACCACTTGTTCAACGGACCCCCAATTCCACACTCTTCCAGGGCTTGAAGCAGCTGGTGGTGTTCAAGAGTGTCAAAAGCTTTTTTGAAGTCAACATAGACCACCACCACCTGCTTCCGTTGGTCTAAACACTCGTTTATATAGTCGGTAAACTGCGCCAACGCTGTACCCGTGCTCCGACCGCGTCGGAACCCGTGTTGAGCATTTGATAATATATTATTACTTTCTAGAAACGAACTTATTTGATGTACAATAAACTTTTCTACAATTTTATTTATTACTGATAGAATTGCTATTGGTCTGTAATTAGAATAGTCTGTGTGGGCTCCTTGTTTAAAAATAGGTCTTATCAATGCAGTTTTCAGTAATTCGGGATATTGTCCTCGTTCGACACATAAATTAATGAATAAGGATATCACTGGACTCAATGTACCTTTCAAATATTTTATATCCTTGACTCTAATGTTATCCACACCTTCAGACTTTTCACAGCTTAACATATTTATAATTTTAATGATATCATCTGTACACGCTTTCTTAAATCTTAATGACACTTGCCTATCGACTACATAACTATTCCTATCTAGAAACTTATGGCTACATACATGCTTTATATCTAAAATTTCTTTGGTAAATGTAGTAGAAAACTTATTACATATATTTATCATGCTGTCTGTTTTACCTAAATATTTTAATATAGTACTATCTAAACTAATTTTCTCCCTTCCTACCCATGTGTTGATTTTACCCCATATCTTTTTAACATTTTTGTTACACTTTCTAATTTCTTCCTTTCTATAGTTATTCTTAGCCATATATATAAACTTATTTGTCCTATTCCTATATTTAGTGTACTGAATTCTTAAGTTCATATCACTTGGGTTTCCTTTCCATGTTTGAAAAAGTTTATCTCTAGTATAGATCATATTCTTAACTGTATCTGTAATCCATGGTTTACTCTTTCTTTTTTTACTTACGGTTACTTGTATTTTAGCATTAGAATAGACACTGCAGAAATTCAAGTATAGTCTGTTATATAGATCAATTGGGCACTTACAGTTCAATAGCTCCGTCCATGATATATTTTCTAATAACTTAATTACCTTTTTATCACTTATAACAGTCAACTGAGATTGTTTATTGGTATCAGAGCTTCTAACACCACTATCTAGACACACACCAATAGCATAATGATCCGATAATTTACATTGTAACACATATGAAAACACACCACACTTTGTTCGAACCCATGCATGATCAATGCACGACCGTGTCACTCTGTCACCGTACACCTCCTCTCGCGTGACATCGTGGATGGCGCATTCCATTCCTATCTCACTCATATTGTTTAGGTATTGAGTGGTGATGCTGCAACCGGCAGAATAGTTAATCAAATCTATGTTCGTGTCTCCAATCACGACTACTTCACAGTTTCGTGGAATTTCCTTTAAGTGTGTATGTATTTCTTCGACAAATCCTTGCTTATTCAGTTTTGGCGGCCTGTATATGACCAATATATGAATAACTCTCCCATCTTGAGATATTTTGCCATGAATCATTTCGTAGTAATTATGAGTGATTATTTTTGCTATAAAGTTTAAGTAATTTTTGACGTATAACAATATTCCACCTCCCTTCTTTGTTTCTCTTGTATTTATGTATGTGTTGTATCCCTGTATATTATATAAGGGCAATTCCTGTTGCCTTATATTTATTTCGGTTAGTGCTATAATTTCGATTTTATCCGTACAATCACTCAATAACACTTGTAATTGGTCAAAGGTTTTTCGCAATGATCTAATATTTAAATGTATAATATTCAAGCTTTCATCATACCGCTGAAGTTCTGTACGCCAGCTGACTATGTCTGTAAAGTTGTTGTATTTAATATATGTATTTATGTCTAAGCTTTGGTCGTCGAATTTTATTAAATAAGGTACTCTCAGCGTTATAAGACAGTGTTTCAGTATATACTTTATTTTTGGCTGGCAATGTACATATTTATGTCACTTAATCTACGTATCGCGCGTATTTTTTTGTCATTTGGGTCATCTCTTTTTATCAATACCTTATTATTCTGAGCCCAAATATACTTGTAGGTTGCTTTTAGCTCGTTTTTAGTTGTCCAAAGGAGGTTACGCATGTACTTTGTTAGGTCTTCGTTGACGTAGATTCGCTGAATATTGCCATTTTCATATATATCATTATTGGTTAAATGATGAGTTTTTCTTGTGGATATCCAGTTGTTACGGGCTGTTGTCGTGTTTAGGGTGATGATGATCGGCCGCGGCTTTGTCCTTCGATTGTCTTGGCGTTTGTTTTCAGCAACCTTAGTGGGCGACTCGGTGTTAAGAGTAGCGGCATTCTTGTTATCTTCTCCAACCCTTCTTATCTCGCATATAGAACTTTTATCCAATCCTAATTTACTGGCTATAATTTTTACTTTGTCTTCGAGGTTTTCATTTTGTTGCTCTTCTAACCCATATATTTCCACATTCTTCTCTTTTTCGCGTAATTCCAGATAGGCAATCCTCTCTTCAAGGGCCCTGTTGCTTGTCTCTAAGTGCGTATTTTTGTTTTCCAGTGATTTTATTTTTTTGTCTGTCTTTTCTTTCTCCTCTATCAACTCCTGATACTTCTCGGCATAGAAATTGATGTCCTGAGACATGGATTCCAGCGTTTTCTTCATAGAGAAAACTATGGCCAATTTCTCATTAACCTCCGCCAGCACCTTCTCTGGAGTAGCTTTCGTGATGTCAACTTCTATGGCTTGCCTACTGGTATTCACAGGTTGGCAGTCCTCACACTTTCCAGTGGACGCAAAAGATTTCATTTTTGTTGCGCATTTTGTATGGAATGCACCTTTACATTCTCCAATACAATTCGTTATATTATCGCTTTTCACCCTTGCCAGAGATACTTGACACAATTTGCACTGCACCATCGTGGATATTATTGAGAATAATAATTCTTTAGTATACTGAGTTTACGCGATTAAGTCATAAACTAAAGCGTATTTATCTTGAGATAATTTCTAACTACGCCTGTATCGTCACTGAACTCACGGAAATCGCTGCCGCTTGTTGCATGCGCCAGCGATAAGTTTGCACGTGCGCGCTGCAGGTGCGCGGCTATTATTCCCGGAATTTGGTTTGTTTTGATTTTTATTGCTTGGAATTTTTGAATTTTTGATTTTAAATGAAATATTATTTTTGCTGCACAGCTTGTACACGTCTAACCGCTGACGCGCCCCGCGGATTGTAATGATCAAGCGGTCGGGGGCGGTGGGGGTGTTGCCATATATCTTCGCTCACATATCCCATATACAATTGTAAGTATGTCTGCACAACCACCGCCACCAAATGCCGGTGAGCATTTATTTCTGGAAGTTGCACTAAACCACACTAAAGTCCTTCTCGGCGTTTTCTACTGTCCTTCCCTACGTATTGATTATTTTTCGACCTTTGAAACCGTATTGGTTAATCTTGTGCCTTCTTACAGTCATATTATCATAATGGGTGATTTTAATACTTGTCTGCTAAAAAATGATTCTCGCTCTTCTTCCCTTCTTTCTACTTCTATAGCCTGTAACTTGTCTATACTACCCTTAAGCGCAACTCATCACTTCCCTAACTCTACACCTTCTCTCCTTGATATAATCATGGTTTCCTCTAAGGAACATGTCACCATGCACGGGCAATATCCAGCAGACATGTTCTCTTACCATGATTTGATCTACATATCTTACAAAATCCGTCCACCTAAAATGAAGCGTAACGTCCTAATGCAGCGTAATTTTGGTGGCATGAACACCGATGCTCTTTGTAAAGATGTCAGTGATATTGACTGGACTCCACTTTTTAATGTTGAATCTGTTGATGAAAAGGTCAGCATCTTTACATCTAATATCACAGATCTATATGATAAGCATGCACCAATTCGACCTATAAAAATAAAACACCCTCCCTCACCGTGGCTCACTGATAGCATCAAACAGCTCATACACAAAAAAGCTGCAGCAAAATTTAAATACAAAATTAGGCCTGATGAACAGAATCTTCAAAAATATGTTGCGATCAGGAATCACTGCAATAGGGTGTGTAGGGACGCACAACGCCAACATATCCATAATTCTGTGAATAACGGAGATCCAGCGAAGGTCTGGAAATTTCTTAAAACCCTGGGGGTCGGCAAACCACGTCAACACACTATTCCTAATGACTTCAATTTTGATATGCTTAATCAACATTTCTCTGCCTTGTCCAATATTGATAGGACTACTAAAGAAAGCACTATAAATTATCTTTCATCCTTGCCAACCCCTAGTTATTCATCATTTGTCTTTAATCATTTCACCGATAGTGATGTTAAGAAGAACATAATGTCAATCACTTCCAACGCAGTTGGTAGCGACTGTGTCAGCCGTAGTATGCTCCTTCCAATCCTCGATTTAATCCTGCCCATAATTACCCACATTCTTAATTACTCCCTATCCAGTGGTCAATTCCCATCAATGTGGAAAGATGCCCTAATAACTCCCATCCCAAAAACCCCTCATCCTTCATCCTTTTCTGACTATCGTCCTATCTCCATCTTACCATTCCTCTCCAAAGTCCTCGAACGTCTCGTCCACAGTCAAATCAACTTGTTCCTATCTAAAAATAATCTCTTTAATCCTTTCCAATCCGGTTTCCGTTCGGGTCATAGTACCGCTACAACCCTTGTCAATATTACGGATGACATAAGGGCTGGTATGGAAGGCGGACAGCTCACAATCCTAGCTCTGCTAGATTTTAGCAACGCCTTCAATACAGTAGATCATGACGTTCTACTTAGCCGTCTTTGCTCTCTTAACATATCTCCTACTGTGATTGATTGGTTTCGTAGTTACCTGTGTGGCCGCCGACAACGTATACGCATTGAAAATTCACTTTCGTCTTGGTGTAACACAACTGTTGGTGTGCCCCAGGGTGGCGTGTTATCTCCTTTACTCTTCGCAATGTTTATAAATTCTATATCTAACAATCTTCGCTCTTCCTATCACCTTTATGCAGATGATCTCCAGATCTATACGCAGTCGCCATTCGCACAGTTATCAGATTCTATAGATACCATCAACAATGATCTGGCACAGATAAGCAGCTGGAGTAAATCCTATGGACTTAAAGTGAATCCCTCGAAAACCCAGGTTATTGTTGTTGGTAGTTCGAGAATGATAGCGAAAATCGACTGGTCACAACTTCCTGACATTATTTTTAATGGCACAGTTATTCCTATACAGGATAAAGTAAAGAATCTGGGCCTAACTATCGATTCAACCCTCTCCTGGCGCTCGCAGATCCAAGAAGTGAGTCGTAAGGTGTTTGCATCGGCAGGTTCACTAAGAAGACTTAGGAATTTTCTTCCTACTGCCACCAAAATTGCACTTGCAAACTCTCTTCTATTACCCATTATTGATTACGCAGATGTCAGCTATCCAGATCTTGCCGAAAACCAGC